>JANAVB010025000.1:1954883-2267383 GCA_029216955.1 Iris pallida | reverse complement strand
GTGCACACACACATTCAAGTCAATATATATATATATATATATATATATATATATATATATATATATATATATATTGAATGTGTGTGTGTGCACACATTATATATATATATATATATATATATATATATATATATATATATATATATATATATATATATATATATATATATATATAATGTGTGCACACACACACATTCAATATATATATATATATATATATATATATATATATATATATATATATATATATATATATATATATATATATATATTGACTTGAATGTGTGTGTGCACACACACACATTCAATATATATATATATATATATATATATATATATATATATATATATATATATATATATATATATATATATATATATATATATATATATATATATATATATATATATATATATACAGAAAGCTTCTCCTACGGGAATAACTTACGGGACAAACTTACGGGATGAGAAAATATACGTATGGTTCTCTTCTTTATTTCTTTCACTTTAAAAATGTTAGATCTCTCATTTAAAAAAGGAACCTATCTCTATCTTAAAGATAAGTCTATTTGTTTTTTAAATAGTGAGAAATTTATTTATTTATTCAAAAAATAGAGATAAAAAAGTTAATTTTATAATTTTTTAAAGTAGAGATGGATTATTTTAAAAAAATTTATCTTTAAACGTAAATATCTTTTTAAAATGTTATTCAAAAATATACTTAATATTAATATTAATTTTAATATTATTTCTCATGTTAGTTTTTTGGTGCTAACTTTATTGATGATATTAATTTTAATTTTAATTTTAATTTCAATATTAACATTAAGTTTAATTTAACATTAACATTAAAATGTAATATTAAAATTAAGATTAATATTAAGATTAATAATATAATTTAAAATTAAGATTAGAATTTAAATTTAGATTTAGATTTAAATTTATTTAAAAACAAAATTAAATTTAAATTTAAATTAAATTTAACATTAACATTAACATTAAAATTAAAATTAAACTAGATTTAGATTTAAATTTATTTAAAAACAAATTTAAATTTAAATTTAAATTAATTTTAACATTAACATTAACATTAACATTAAAATTAACATTAACATTAACATTAACTTTAACATTAAAATTTAAATTAATGTAAAAAATTAAAAATTAAAATTAATATCAACATTAATATTAAGATTAACATTAAAATTAATATTTTAAATATAATTTTTAAAGGTATATTTATTTCTAAGGATAGATTCTTTTTTTTTAAAAAAAATATCTTTATTTAAAACAATAAATGGAATAATTTATCTATCTCTATTTTTTAAAATAAATAAACCCTCTGTGTTTAAAACTAAATTGATAGATAAGCCTTATTTTTTAAGATAGATATATGTTTCTTTTTAAGAGTAGAGAGTAGAGATTTAAATATTAAAGAGAGATAAATTTCAGAAGAGAAACATACGTATATTTGGGCCAGATATTTTGAGTTTCTTTTCTCTCCGTAAGAAATT
This sequence comes from Iris pallida, assembly GCA_029216955.1. Taxonomy (NCBI): domain Eukaryota; kingdom Viridiplantae; phylum Streptophyta; class Magnoliopsida; order Asparagales; family Iridaceae; genus Iris; species Iris pallida. Next base: position 2,265,869 of record JANAVB010025000.1, on the reverse strand, counting down.
GCTCTATCCCGTAAACTCTTCCCGTAAACTTATCCCGTATAAGAAGGGGGCTATATATATATATATATATATATATATTTTTTTTTTTATATATATATATATATATATATATATATAAAATATATATATATATATATATTTTTTTAATATATATATATATATATATATATATATATTTATATATATATATATATATATATATATATATTTATATATTTATATATATATATATATATATATATAGTCCCCGTGGCTGTAGCCCGTTGGGAACGATGGAGCACCCCGGTGCAGTGGCGCGGGTTCGAGCCCCATTGGAGGCATGCCTCTAAACACTATTAAGAAGTGGACACCCTCAAATATATATATATATATATATATATATATATATATATATATATATATATATATATATATATATATATATATATATATATATATATATGTTTATGCTAAATGATACTAACATATGATTAGTGAATCAGTTTAGGATTGATCCATTGAGCCTAATCTGGACCAAGTTGACTTGCAAGTTGACCAAGTCGACAAAAGTCAACTTTGAGTCAAACTTGATCCAAATCGACTCAATTATCTATTTCATATTAGATACGTTGTAACCTATGGTTGTTCTAAATAGGACTCAGATACTCCACTTCGGACTCTTATTCTCATCAGACAGTCGAGATACCAGACGAGTATATTCTTTTTACCATTTCATACTTGTTAGGAATTATTCTTGTCATAGTTTAATTTACTTGATGCTGCACGACATTATCATGGGTTAGTACTATGTGGATCTTTACATGAGATGTTATCCCCCTCGAGTGCATCGAATACATCATGTCATGTGCTTTTCACGAACATCTTGTATTTCATGGACTCTTATTGTTCATGTACACTCATGTGCTCTCATGTACTCTCATGATCTCATGAGCTTTATGTATAAACTATCATGTACGATAACATAACCTGTCTAGATCCTTGTGTATTGATTGAGGCATGGGAGAGTAGAAATAGTCATGTGAACAATTCCAAAGTAGTGTAATCATGTACAAACTCTTTAATGTAATCATGTGCAAATCAAGCCGTTCACATGTCTATCTTGTACTCTAATTCACATAGTCACTTACGGTTCTTTATTATCATATATAGATAGCTTCGTTTATCAGTTCCTCTCTTTCTTTTCATGCTTATTTCTTATATCGTTTCATGTATCTTAATCTATCACATGCTTTATATTTCCTGTCAAGATATGAACTGCGTGAGATGTGTTGTGCTCGTTTCCATCCAGATTGGACTATTGAAAATATTACAGGTGATGATGAGGAGTTCTGCACTACGTAAATGGCACATGCTCAGATGACACCGATGACTTGGACTCTCAGGAGGATCCAGCAGTCGCTGAGGACTTGTCCATTGTCTAGTTGGACTTATAGACTAGTTTCTGTTTTGTCTTGAGATGTACTTTCAGTTATTTAGATTTTGATGTTGTTTTGAACATCCAAACTTATTTTTTTCAGTTGTAGTTCTCAGTTGAGACTATTATCCATCTTTTATCTCTTTATTCCATCTTAGATTCTGTGATTGAGATGTACCTTTATATTGTCCTCCTTTTAAAGCATATATCATTGTACATGTATGGTTATATTGTTAGATGTTGTGACCTAGGACGTCGTTCTATTGCCGACACTGCGGCGTAGGCTGGACGTACCCACTTCTCGTGCCCTTACACTGGGTGCGGGTCGTGACACATGCGTCGAAGGCTATGCGCCTAAGGCTATGCGTCTAAGGCTAGTCGTATCATGGAGAGTCAAGTGTTAGGGAAGGCATGCGCTTAGGGTCATGCGCCCACGGCTATGCGCCTGAGGCTATGCGTGTCATGGAGAGCATGAACTAAGGAAGTCATGCGCCCAGGGCTGTATGCGCCCAAGCGTGCATGCGCCCACATGATGGGGACATGGTATACTTGGAAGAAGGCCATGAGACTATCTTCCTAGGCAAGTGGGCACATAATCAGGGCTATGTGCCCAAGCGAAGGGGGAACAGGGTGTACTTAGGTGCATATAAAGGCTATGCGCCCAGGGTTATGTGCAAAGGGCCATGCGCCTAAGCACAGGAAGCTGGAGGCCTTGGACGCATAAAAATGGCTATGTGCCCAAAGGAAGACTGTTGTTGGCACATGGAAATGCTATGCGCCCAGCACTGTTCTTCTTCCCCAATCCGAGAACGTGTTCATGGAACCCATGAACTTTCCATGTTCACAAATCACTCAAAACAAATCAAAATTCGGGTTTTCAAAGGTCTATTTTGAATAAAATTAAATTCTCTACAACATGGAACAATCAAAACTTGAAAATAATAAAGTTTGATAGATCAAAACCCAATAAAACCAAGATTTGAATAAACTTAGATATATAAAATTTTATCCTCCAAAACCAAAAATGCTAAGTACTAAAGAGTCTTAGAAGCTTGTAGGAAAGACAATAGAACAATTAAAATGGAGTTCCTCCATGAAGCAAGATGACACTTGCCTAAGGGTTTGGAAGAGAATTAATGGAAAAGAGAAATAAATAAAAGAGTAATGAGGAGAGAGAGAGAGAGTGGAGTTGGGTTATAAAAGGAGAGTTTATCATGATGAACCACTTGGCCCAAACCAAGCCAAAATAAACCAAGCCGAGCTAAACCAAGACCAAAACAAGCCAAGCCTTACTAGACAAGTCAAGATACTGTAGAAACATGAAAAATATGGAGTTCATGCGGATTACAAATTGTCGTATAGGTACTCCGAGCCAAACAGGTCCATATAAAGGAAAGCAGCATAACTGTTCAAAGACATATGCGGTTCATCGACGAACAGCTGTAGAAGGAAAATATGCGACCAAAGAGGAGCAGTTCGACTGATAAAGCTGACAAGTCCTGGCAAAACATGACAGTTATGACATTTCGACAAAAAAGATAAGACATGAGGCGTCGCCCAAAAGCAGGGTTCGTACGCCTCCATGCGGCCAAAAGAACGTCATCCAAGCGACATAAACTTCATACGGCACAGCTTATGCGGCCCCAAAGTTTCCAAACTTCATATAACTGTGATCCGAGCCTCATGAGTCTCATGCGACCCCACATGATCGAAGACTGAGAACACCATACGCAACGGGACACGTGGCAATCTAACCAATTCCTTAACTACCCAGATTTGCTGCAACAAAATCCCAACAAACCAACAAATGGTAGCCCAAGAGCGGGTCTTCGCGTGCTAATCAGCCACATGACCGCAAGCCGTCTATGCGGCTCAAAATCCATCCTATTATAAATAGCAGGGTGCCACACCCCTGCAAAAGACTGGCAACCTTCAAGAAAAAAATAATATCTTCACGAGCTAGAGACTGCATCAGATAATCCACGGAGTAAGGCAGAGTTGATAGCACTTTTCCGAGCCTCCATCGTCACCCCCCAGAATCAAAACTAAACAATTGTACTTAGATTGTTTCCTAGATTTTCTTTCTAGGCCCTTCTTTGTACAAGCGAGTTTGCAATCAATTTCAGTGTTCTATAATACCTGTTGTTGATTTCTTATGACAAACACGATGGCGACTCTGCTGGGGACATCCTTCTCTTTCGATGAGAAGTTGGTGACGCAATCTGACGCATCCTAGCTCGACTCTATATAGCAGATGCTTGTGGTCCACTTTGACCAACAAGCCTTCGAAGAATTGCTCTCTGAAGGGAGCGCCAGCCCGTCTCTGAAGTGAGCCAACCCGAAGAGGTCTCGCAAGGCGTCGATGCGCAAAACTGTTGCCCCCGACCAAGTTCTCAAAGAAGCCCCTTCTGCAGCCTAAGACGGTGACCAGAACTCTCCTGTGGCTATGTTTCCGACCACAGAGGACCCCACTGTCCCCAAATCCAGCAGAGAAAAATACTACGATGCTAAGTTTTTGGGGGCACAAGGGAACTCCATGCGGATAAAGAGGAGGCCGCAGAGAGGAGATGGGCAGTCTGCCCATACAACAACCAATTCTGGCCACAGGCAGACAACTCATGCAGCAGCCAACTCTCGCCGCAGGAAGATGATCCATACGGCAGCCAGATCTAGCCGCAAGAAGATGGTCCATGCGACGACCAATCTTGTCCACAGACAGGACATCTCATGCGGCCCTGTCAGAAGCTCTGTGTTCGACCGCCTCTCATGCGGGCACGACGCCATGCGGCCTATCGAGGATGCGGAATGTATCAATCTGGACTCTTTTTACTACGCGCCTTTGGGCGCTAAGTCAAAAAAGTCTAGGACAGTGCGGGCTCAACCAGCCCAGTCAACTGTCCAAGTTGCTGACTGTCATTAGGCCCCGTTAACTGTTACACGGGCTCCTGACAAAATGTTGTACAGAACTACCCGCGTCCAGTCCCCCAGGGCTAACGGACATGGTGGATCTTTAAAGTCTCCCTCTAAAAATCCAGAGAAAGTGCTTTTACTAGCCACGGATCAGGGGGCAAGCATGATGCCTAAGCACTCGTGCGTTCGGAATCCCCGAGTTCACAAGTTTGGTGCAAAGGCAGAGCATCTTCCTACCGACTTACGTGACGTGATTACTCAAAGCGCAAGACGACAGCGTCAGCATGCAATGAGTCCCTCTCGGGGCGTCATTGCATCCAAGTCATCATCAACTGCTGCTGTAACAAATCAGCAGCGCCTGAAGATCGGCAGTCAATTTTCCAGTGAATGCAGCAGCCAGCACCTGTCCGACATTTACAAATTTCAGGGGACGAAGAGTTTCCTTTCGCCTCTTGTAACTTAACTCAAAAGGTTCGCCCTGGCAAGGGAGAAAAGAAGACATGCTCTTCCAGCCCGGCCATCTCGTCCAGTATTGCAAGAAGACCCTCATCTGGGGGGTTCCCATCGACTACATGGGGTATCTATTTAGGCACTCGTCCAAAAAGAGGCTTTCGGTACCCGGGGGTGCACCTTCGACCTCCTTGAGAGTAGATGAAGCTGGGAGTAGCAGCCCCTCAATGTATGCGACAACCCGGTATACCAAAAACACACGCAGGGGGTAGAGATCCCCCAGAACTCTACAACAGAATCAGATTTTCCTGAGGGCCACATCCCTCACCAAGACGATGCGGCTTCCTGTACTGGAGGTAGCACCCCTCCTGAGTCAGAGAAAGATGATATTTCGACATTTTCTGACGATTTTTCTATACAAGGGTACGACACCGAGAGTACCTCTGCCACAATCCCTTCCACCTCTACCCACGTGAGAACAGTCTTTATGACTGACGACGATCATGAAGCGCCTTTCGATCGACAACGGCTAGAAGTGCTCGAAGCCATGCTCCTGTCCTTAGTCAAGTCGGTGGACAAGATCAAAGCCGTCTTGCCAGCTCAACCAGCAAGGATGCCCGGACAAACAAGCTTGGGACCCGCAGTCAACGTGGACTCCAACACGACCGCCCCTCCCTTAGGTGATGATTCCATAGCACCATCCGTTTCTTCAGCTGCAGATGAAGCCAAGGAGGCAAGGAGGGAAGTCCAGGAGCTTCGAGCAATGTTTAATGCCCAAGACTCCTCTCGGGATCTCAGAATACGGCAGCCATATCCCGTCGCATGGAGAGACGTATCTTTTCCACCACGGTACAAGCCGTTCCATATCGATTTTTATGATGAGAAGACCTCTGCTAGTCGGTACATGACTTACTTTGAAGTCACCACCGACCACTTGCCGTATAGTGATGCCATCCTCATACGATTATTCATCGGAGCATTGGAGGGGATCGCGTTCGACTGGTACCGCAACCTCCCCGACAACTGTATCCATTCTTTCGACGGCTTCAAGCACATGTTCCTGGAGAGATTCTATTTGGTGGGGCATGATGTGACAATGTCATCTCTCATAGACGTCGTTCAGGAAGAAAGGGAGCTGATGAAAAACTATATCAAGCGGTTCTGCCAAACCGCGATGAGATTGCCCCACGGCAATCCCGAGAGCTCCCTGATTGAAATTTGCTAGAAGAAGCTGCTCCCTGCATTTAGCCTCTGGATGGGAGACGATCAGTTCAGGGATTGGACGACCTTCATCATAAGTGCTACCAACGTAAAGGCAAAATTGAAGAAGGCTCACCAGTTGGGATTACACATCCCAGATGGAGAAGATAAGGGAAGACGTCCTTGGTCCACCGCCAGCAACAACAACAATGGCGCCACCACCAACCGGGACAACAAGGGCAAGCAGGCCATGGTCACTGATGTGACTCAGAAGCCTGAACAAAAACAGGCGGAAGGTCAGGAGCCCAAGATCAATTACTCATTCGAAGATAGTCATGTCAAACCTATCTTCGATATGCTCTTGCAAGGGGGTAGGATCCAGCTCCTGCCACCAAGGCGCGAGCCCCAAGCAGTAAAAATGGAGGACCCAAAGTTCTGTCACTTCCACCGCTATGTCCATCATGCTACCCAGGATTGCTTCTAATTGAAGCGGTATATCAAGAGTCTTATCGACTCCAAAGCACTGTCGATAGACTTTGAAGAGGTTACTGTGGCGGCGAACATGGTATCTATTCAGTTAGACGACTTCCCTCCAACAAGCACTCCAGACGGGGTAGTACCTGTCCCCCAGGCAACGATGGAGGTTACTAATCTTCTACCCTCCCGGAGCCAGACATCTGGATTGGTACCCCTCACCATATCGCGAGGAGAGATCATGTGGGTGCACCCAAACTTGGTGTCCGAAGTTAACCAGGGGGTGTCATCTCCAACCAACAAGAAGAAGGACAGGAAGTCTAGAGCCTGCCATACAATTTTAGCTGAAGTTGAAGAAGCTGCTAATGTTGTTACCTGGTCTGGAGCATAAGTCCAGCTCGCACGGGATGGTCCAGCCGAAGATCCTCAGCTAGTAACGTTGCCTTCCTCTGATGTTCCAAGGCCATCTCAGCCTCCGCTGGCGGATAAGTCCAAGATAAGGGAGACCCGTTTCGACAGGCCACTCCGTAGTGATATACCTCAGGGACTAGAGAGACCTTACAACTTCGACATATTACTCCAAGGATCTTTGTGTCGCATTAAGCGAAGCACTCCAGAATGCTGATGCCTACTTAGCTCAGGTCAAGCCTCCAGGGGAAGACCAGCCAGCAGATTTATACGGCAACGATAGTACAGATGCAATGCCCAACATCATATTTGAAGAACAGATGGCAACTCTAGAGGGGGGTGAATAGAGTTTATAGAGATAATATCCAATTAAAAAATCAACTCTATCACAAACAAAACTAATCAGAGTAAATGCAGAATTTAAAGTGAGAAGGAAGAGAGCATACGCAAACACAGCCGATTTTAACCTGGTTTCCCTCGTGGAGGACTAGTCCAGGCCTGAGAACTCTAGCTCAGGATTAAATCTACTATTTGTGAAATAGTAGTTTACAACCCGTGCCTTTTCTTCAGAAGAGCACGTCAACTTCTTACAAAGGATCGCAGTGGCGATTGCTTAGAATTTTCTAAGCGACTTCTTCAACTCTTGCACAAGACTCCTAACTGAGAGATGCTGAGCACTCAAGACTTAGGATGCTTGTGGCTAGTAGATGGGAAGGGTATGGCTTATTTGAGCTTCAAGAGAGAAGAGAAGAGAAGATTGGATGGTTTGAAATGAGAGAATTCTTGGCCTTTTTATAGGGTTTTTGTAGGCAGAATTCGGCCAGAATTCGGGTAGAAAATTTCAAATATTTGGCCGTTGGACAACTTGCAACCAGCTAACTCTAAAATTTAGGTTGCTGATTTTTAGGGGACAGAGTTCGGCCCGAACTCTAGGTGGAGACAGAGTTCGGCCCGAACTCTGTCTCCAGAGCATAGAATGGTTCTAAGGGACCAATAGGCTTATTTCTGGATGGTAGAGTTTATGGATTTTTGGGTAGGCTTTTGGTCAAGTCTCAAGAGCTCAACATGACACAGTTTACAACAGTCTAGATTCAAAAAAAGTGTAAAATACAGACTCATATATAACTGATTTGCAAAGACTGAGCTGTCGTCTGACTTGAGCTTGATGTAGACGTCGTGTGTCGTATTGAATTATTACAAGTATTATCTAGTCAATGTTATCGATATTTGGTTGACTGTGACTTTGTGTCAACAATCTCCCCCATATTGATAATTGACAAAATAATAATTGTATATTCAATATTCATACCTGGACACAGTCAATGACAAAAGCATAGCTTCCCCATAATCGGTGCCGAGCTAAATAAGATAGCTCCCCCGTAAACAATGCGTTGAACCTGTTGGCCTAATAAGGAACATCTCCTAAAAGCACCAAAAGCACATATATACCAAAAAAGACGAATAAAAAGAATATACATATCTCTCCCCCTTTTGGCATTTAGCAATATAAGCAAGTAATAATGGGCAAACACACCAAAAGAGAAGAAACTGCATATTAACGAACATAACGAGCAGAGAGTAATAGAACTACGAGAGTCATCACTCACAACTAAAACATAAAGAGTTTACGACAAACCAAGTACATAAATCCAACTAAACAACTGAAAAACTGGAAAGCATAAAACATAAACTATGGTCAGCAGTAGCATCATCAGGTAGTAGCCATCTCCATCATGGAGCACGAGAAGTCCCAGCGATGTCGGAAGAATCAGTGTAGGAACGGCTGGGGTCTACAGAAGCAGCATCCGGATCCAGGTAGCGCATGACCCAAGGATCGTCAATGCGATGTCCCTCGCGACCGGGATCCCGCTCCATGGGAATGGGCATAGAAGGATGACGAGACATGGAATATCGAATATCGTGCAGCGAGTTGCTGAGGGCACTCATCTGCAGGGTAGTACGGTAGTCCATCTGAGTCCAGCGATCGTCCTCTAAGGTGAAGCAATCTCGGAGCATGGTCTGGATGGAGTCAAGGGTAGCAGGAGGAGGTGGCGCATCCTGTCCAAGTGGAGGGGCATCGGGCTCCTCATCATCGAAATGCTCAGATGTGGCAGGAGAGGCTACGACTGCCTGAAGTCGTCGTGCCTTAGATAGGAAGGCAGGAGCAGGCAAGAAAGGACAATCATGAAGTGGTACAATGAATGCACGAAGGACCATAGGAAGATATAAGGGATAAACCAAGGCTCGTGGTTTCTTCCTACAGTTAATCATCCAGTCCATCATGGTACATGGAAGATTAAAAGGAATGCGATAGTGGAGATGATACAAAGCTGATATCTCAAAATAGGTGACTTCATCGGTGGAGCCGGCTTTGGGTAGAATGGTATTGAAAACAATCCGATGAAGTTCATAGTAGTAAGGGTTGAGATGTTTGGCCATAAGCTTACGAGGACAAATGTTTGGGGCACATAAATCTGCCTTAAAGCTCTCAAGGGAAGTTCCATCTAGAAAGTGGAACGATCGAGCTTCAACAAGCTTATCCCAAGTATCGAGTTCTTGAAGTTCAAGATACTCGGCCAAATCAGAATCAGCAAAGGCGATATCAATGCCCGCAACTCGGGAATAAATGTGAGTGTCATCATGAGTTAAGTTGCAGTAAAACATTTGTATAGCGCTACGATAGATGACGAAATTCGTAGCAACTAGCTCATCAAGGCAAAGATCATGAAACATAGATTCATATTGTGAAAAAATTATGAAGTTAATGGGGTGTCTCGCAAATACTGGACGTGTCCGAAAATAACTAAACCATTCATTGGACGCGTCTAGTGATATAAAAGGTTGGTCGTCGTAAGTGTTTGGATCACGTGGACGTGAAGGGTTGAACAATGGATGAGGTGGTTGATGTTGTTCAACGGATTGCTCAACGGGAGGAGGAGCATTCGACGAGGACGCTCCCTCGGTCCGAATTCTCTTCCCACGGTTGAGCAAGCGAGGAGCCATAGCACAAAGTAGAGAAAATTGAGATAGAAAAGAAGAGTAAGTTATACCTCAAATAAATGATGAACAGTAAAAGAGAATTGGAAAATAGCCCTTCTCCTTGAGTTTGGGAAAGAATGGAGCACTATAGAGAAGAAATTAGGGTTAGGGTTTTGAGAGAATAGTGGAGGAGAAGTGGAAAAGGTGGTAAGAAAGAAGGAGGGGGAAGAGAAACTGAATATAAAGGAAGGGTTTCTCTTGGTCGGAGTGAATCAGGACCATTGGATCAAGTTGTGATCAACGGCTGGAACTGTCCCCAATTCTTGAACAGGGAGGCCGAACTCGGCCCGTACTCTGGTAAGGGCAGAGTTCGGCCCGAATTCTGGGTCCTTGTCCCAGAACTGAAATCAGGCTGAAAGGATGAAATATTGGTTAAGTATGGGAAACCAATATAAGTTATAAAGATAAATGATTAAGAGATTCAATAAACCAGATAGTAGAAGTAGAAGGATAGCAATATGAAATTGAAAAATAGCATGTCAGCAGGTGATAAATCAAAATGTACCGTATAATAAACAAGGAGTTATATCATAATTTAATATTTTGAATTTGCCATGGGTTAGCTGCAGGGGCCGGATCCCAGCTAGCGGTAGTCCTGAGGACTAGTGCACCGTGTCGCTTAGGCTTTTACGCCTTGTTGTCAGAAGGGCCCTTTCGGCTTGTACTCATAGCAAGTTCATCATAAGAGAATCATAATATAATCAATATTTAAGCAGGTGTATTTTAATTTATGACGGCTTCATCTAAAATTCCAAGTTCACGATAAAGAAAATTGAAGCGCTCTTCGGATAATGACTTTGTGAAGAAATCAGCTAACTGATGATCAGTGTCAATAAATTCTAAGTTAATCGTACCATTTTGCTGATGATCACGCAAAAAGTGGTGTCGAATTTCAATGTGCTTTGTGCGTGAGTGACAAATAGGGTTCTTAGTCAAGTTTATAGCACTAGTGTTGTCACAAAATATTAGAATATGCATGAAAGATAAATTATAGTCTTCAAGGGTTTGCTTCATCCATAGAATTTGTGCACAACAACGCACAGCTGCTATATATTCAGCTTCTGTTGTGGATAGTGCAACAGAATTCTGCTTCTTGCTAAACCAAGAGACTAAAGCCTTTCCTAATAAATGACACGTACCGCTCATACTTTTACGGTCGACCTTGCATCCAGCAAAATCAGCATCAGAGTAACCAATGAGGTCAAATGATGTTGACTTGGGATACCATAGGCCCACTGTAACTGTACCCTTAAGGTATCTAAAGATACGCTTAACTGCGGTCATGTGTGATTCCTAGGATTTGCTTGATATCTAGCACACAGGCAAACGCTAAACATTATATCAGGGCGACTAGCAGTAAGATAGAGTAGACTGCCTATCATACCTCGATACTTACGTTGATCTACGAGTTTGTCGCTGTCATCTGGTTCAAGCTTGGTTGAAGTAGCCATAGGAGTGCTGATTGGTTTGACGTTATCAAGGTCAAATTTCTTCAGCATGTCCTTTGTATACTTCGACTGACAGATGAAGGTTCCATTTGACATTTGTTTGACTTGCAGCCCAAGAAAGTAGTTGAGCTCTCCCATCATGCTCATCTCAAACTCGGTCTGCATACACTTGGCAAAATCTTGACAGAGCGTTTCATCAGTAGAACCAAAAATAATATCATCTACATATATTTGAACTAAAAGAATAGTATCCTTCAAATACTTTATGAAAAGTGTAGTGTCAATTTTCCCTTTTGAAAAACCTTTCTCAAGCAAGAAGTTGCTTAGCCATTCATACCAAGCTCTAGGGGCTTGTTTGAGGCCGTACAACGCTTTCTTTAGCTTGAACACGTGGTCAGGAAATTTGTGATTTTTAAAACCAGGGGGTTGTTGTACATAAACTTCCTCCTTAATAAAACCATTCAAGAAAGCACTTTTAATATCCATTTGAAATAATTTTAAATTTTGAAAATTTACAAATGCACAAAGCATCCGAATGGATTCTAATCTAGCAACAGGAGCATACGTCTCATCGTAGTCGATACCTTCCTCTTGGTTGTATCCTTGGGCTACTAGACGAGCTTTGTTGCGTGTGACTGAACCATCTTCATTTATTTTGTTTCTAAAAACCCATTTAGTACCAATAATCGAGTGATTAGCCGGTCTAGGAACGAGTTCCCATACTTGGCTCCTCTCGAATTGGTTGAGTTCCTCTTGCATAGCAGAAATCCAAAATTCATTATTGAAAGCTTCTGAAATGTTTTTAGGCTCAATTTGTGAAATAAAGGCAATGCTAGCAATAGAGTCTCTTAATGATGATCTAGTAGTTACTCCTCGTGAAACCTCATCGATTACCAAATTTTCTGGATGTAATGGCTTGAAAGAGAATTTCTTAGGCAAGCTTTCCAGAGAATTTGTTTCGGTTGTGGTGTTCATTGGAGTAGACGTTGATGGCTCAACATCATCATCAAGAGTAGCTGCTGTACTGTTATCTTCATCAAAAGTCACATTTGTAGACTCTTCCACAATTAAAGAGCGTTTGTTAAAAACTCTATATCCCTTACTCTTGGCAGCATAGCCAAGGAAAATACCATCGTCAGCTTTGGCATCAAATTTGCCTAAGTTGTCTTTGGTGTTAAGGATAAAACATCTGCATCCAAAAACTCTAAAATAAGAAATATTTGGGGTTCTCCCAAACCAAAGCTCATAGGGTGTTTTCTTCATAATAGGACGAATAAGTACCTTATTCAAAATGTGGCATGCTGTACTGACAGCTTCAGCCCAAAAGTATTTCGGAAGTAAAAACTTGTTCAACATAACTCTGGCCATATCGCCAAGAGTCCTATTCTTCTGCTCCACAACACCATTTTGTTGAAGAGTTCTTGGACAAGAAAACTCATGATCAAAACCATTAGAATCACAAAACCTTTCAAAATCAGAATTTTTGAATTCACCTCCATGATCACTTCGGATTCGAGTAATCATGTAGCCTTTTTCGTTTTGAACTTTCTTAACAAAAATCTTGAAAACCGAAATAGCATCACTTTTATTTGCAAGAAAGAAAACCCAAGTAAATCTTGAAAAATCATCAACAATAACAAAGGCATAAAGTTTTCCACCAAGACTGGCTACTCTACTAGGCCCAAATAAATCCATATGAAGTAGTTGCAGGGGTCTAGTAGTGCTTACAGAGTTTATAGAATGGAAAGATGATTTGGTTGCCTTATTCAACTCACATTCGACACATACGGTGTCCTTCTTGAATGTGATATCGGGCAAGCCTCTAACTAGCTTCTTGGTCGATAGCCTGGATATGGTATCCATATTGGCATGACCAAGACGCTGGTGCCATAGCAGTCGTTCATCTTTATGAGCATATAGGCATCTACCTGCATTGTTAGTATTCCCAGACAAATAGAAAATATAAATGTTATCCTCTCTTATCCCTTCAAAAACAATGTCTCCTGTTGACCTATCATATAAAAGACATTTGTTTTGTCCAAAGTTAATGTCATGACCATGGTCAGTAAGATGACTGATGCTGAGCAAGTTATGCTTTAACTCGGTCAATAGGCAGACATCCTTTATTACGGAAGAGGGAGGATAGCCAATAATACCATTACCTATAATATAACCTTTTAGGTTATTTTCGAAGGATACATATCCTTCTCTCTTCATCGATAGTGATGCGAAAAGATATGCGTCTCCTGTCATATGCCGCGAGCATCCACTATCGAGAATCCACTTACTCTTAGTTGAGGAGGGAAGGTCCACCTACATCAAGAGTAGATGTGACCTTTGGTACCCAAGTTCTTGAGGGTCCTGAAGAGTTAGCTTTTTGAAACCATGCATATATCCTTTTATCTACTAATCTTCTAATTCTACATTGTGGTGAAATGTGTCCATGTAAACCACAATAGGTGCATGTAGCATTCCTATTTACATTAGGAGCATGCTGATGATGTCTATAAGCAGAATATTGATGATATGTAGATTCAGCATGGTGATGATGACTATGTGGAGTGGCATGGTGATATTGTTGATATAGCATGGCATGATGATGTCTATATGGTATGGCATGATGAGATTGTCTATATGGCATATCATGATGAGATTGTCTATATATGGAGTGATGTTGATTGTATCTTTGTGCAACATGATGATGATTGTATCTATGTGTGGCATGATGTTTATGTAACATATGATGATTATTTCTACGTGCATGTGGTTTGTAAAAGTGTGTGTACATGTAAGCATGATTGTGAGCAGCATGAGGGTGTCGTGGTTGACTAGTATGAGTTGTGTCATGCTTAGTGTGTGTCTCATGTGATTGGATTTGAGGTTGAGCAACCTGTTTTCCTAATTTAGTCTCTAGTTTCTTAGAGACAGCTTGCAATTCAGTAATCTTAGCATTCAAACCATACAACTTAGTAATGGTAATCTTGTGTCTATTCTTTTCTTCTGCAAGCTCCGTGTTGAGTGTTGTGATTTCTTGTGTTTGTTGCTCAATACGTGCCTCGGCATCATGTAAGCTTATTTTAAGCTTAGATACCTCATCAGTGACATCCGTGGGTGTAGTGTCTCTAATATTATCAAGTAAAAGAGAAAGTCTTTGTATTTCGACTTCATGACTTTTGATTTTGTCCTTGGCTTGTTTGTATTTACCAATGACCTTTTTATGGTCACTAAGTAAATCGGTGAAAGCATCGCCAAGTTCATCAAAAGTGAAGTCGTCAAGAGTTTCGTTTGATACCTTGTCGGATGTCGCCATTAGGCACACATTAGCCGTATCTTGAGGAAAGTTCTTTTCTTTCTCGGAGTCACTAGCTTCGCTTTCATGCCAAATGCTTGTGTTGACATATTTCTTTGAAGAAGTCATCTTGTATGGCTTCTCATAGCGGTTGCTTTTCTTTGAGAATGGACAGTCTTTTCGGACATGTCCCGTCTTCTTGTAACCGTAGTAAGTGGGCTCTTCTTCTTCATCTTCTTGTGGTTCCTTCTTTCTTCGGTTGAAGCGAAGGAATTTCTTGAAGTTGCGAACCATGAGGGCTTAATCATCGTCTTCTGAGTTGTCGTCATCCGTCTCTTCGGGTTCAGCCCTCCGTCGGTGAGCTTTGAGTGCGATCTCCTTAGCCTTAGGAGCAGGCTCTTCGAAGTCCTTGAGGTCAAGCTCATGAGTCATTAGCTTTCCCATCAAGGTCTCCATGGACATGGTTGTGAGATCATTTCCTTCTATGATGGCTGTCACCTTAGGGTTCCAAATCTTTGGTAGCCCCCTAAGTAGCTTGCAAATCTTCTCGTGATTTGAGTATTGCTTGCCGAGCGAAGACAGGGGGTTGATGATGTCGAGGAATCTTGTGAACATTTGCGTGATTGTCTCATTTGGTTTTATCTTGAAAGCCTCGTATTCTTGAGTGAGACGGCTTATCTTTGATTCCTTAACTTGGGTAGTTCCTTCATGCGTTACTTCGAGAAGTCTCCATACTTCGTGAGATGTGGTGCATGTGGATACCCTGTTGAACTCATTCCTGTCTATAGCACAGAATAAAGCATTAATAGCTCTCGCGTCTAGACTTGCCTGTTTCTTCTCCTCGTCAGAATATTTGTCATGTGATTTCTCAACGAGATCACCGTTGACAACTATCCTGGCGGGCTTTTTGTAACCGTCAGTGACGATAGTCCACAGGTCAAAGTCTAGAGACTTGAGATAAAAACTTATCCTTGTTTTCCAATACGTGTAGTTAGTTCCATCAAATAGGGGAGGCCTATGAGTGGACTGTCCTTCACCGTGATTGGAAATCAAGGATTGTGTGGTTGCCATGGATCAGCTCTAGGATGTAAGTCCTTGTAAAGAGAACAGAGCTCTGATACCAATTGAAGAACAGATGGCAACTCTAGAGAGGGATGAATAGAGTTTATAGAGATAATATCCAATTAAAAAATCAACTCTATCACAAACAAAACTAATCAGAGTAAATACGGAATTTAAAGTGAGAAGGAAGAGAGCATACGCAAACACAACCGATTTTAACCTGGTTTCCCTCGTGGAGGACTAGTCCAGGCCTGAGAACTCTAGCTCAGGATTAAATCCACTATTTGTGAAATAGTAGTTTACAACCCGTGCCTTTTCTTCAGAAGAGCACGTCAACTTCTTACAAAGGATCGCAGTGGCGATTGCTTGGAATTTTCCAAGCGACTTCTTCAACTCTTGCACAAGACTCCTAACTGAGAGATGCTGAGCACTCGAGACTTAGGATGCTTATGGCTAGTAGATGGGAAGGGTATGGCTTATTTGAGCTTCAAGAGAGAAGAGAAGAGAAGATTAGATGGTTTGAAATAAGAGAATTCTTGGCCTTTTTATAGGATTTTTGTAGGCAGAATTCGGCCAGAATTCGGGTAGAAAATTTCAAATATTTGGCCGTTGGACGACTTGCAACTAGCTAACCCTAAAATTTAGGTTGCTGATTTTTAGGGGACAGAGTTCGGCCCGAACTCTGTGTGGAGGCAGAGTTCGGCCCGAACTCTGTCTCCAGAGCACAAAATGGTTCTAAGGGACCAATGGGCTTATTTCTGGATGGTGGAGTTTATGGATTTTTGGGTAGGCTTTTGGTCAAGTCTCAAGAGCTCAGCATGACACAGTTTACAACAGTCTAGACTCAATAAAAGTGTAAAATACAGACTCATATATAACTGATTTGCAAAGACTGAGCTGTCGTCTGACTTGAGCTTGATGTAGACGTCGTGTGTCGTATATTGAATTATTACAAGTATTATTTAGTCAATGTTATCGATATTTGGTTGACTGTGACTTTGTGTCAACAATATTTAATCTGCAGGACATGTTGATTAAGACCAACTTGCATGATCGCCCCTTGTACTACACTGGATACATAGGCGACATCAAGGTGGATAGGATGCATATCGACTCAGGCTCGTCAATAAGCATCACCCCGAAAAGCTTGCTCCAACTTCTTGGCATCCCTATGCACCAGCTAGCAGCAACCAACACTGCCATTAGCGGTTTCAACTCAGGGAGAAGCTATCCCCTAGGGAAGATCCGGTTGAAGTGCCAGATTGGTGACCTGAGGACGAAAGTTACCTGCTACGTCATAGATGCAGACACCTCCTACAACGTCCTCCTGGGACGTCCGTGGATACATGACCATATGATCGTGCCATCTACCCTTCACCAGTGTTTCAAATATGTCAGTAAACACGGTTCCGTGAAGACCGAATTCGCCGACATTGATCCCTTCAAAGGGGTTGAATCTTATTACTCGTCGGAGGCTTGTCTATATGACGAATCCAGGAAACATATAACGGACGAACCAGAGGCCATCGCAGGTCCAGAAGAACCTTTGAGAATCCGTCTCCAACCCCACAAACCGGGCAGGGCCGTACCCCTTGTCGCAACCTTACATAAAGAGGTGCTCGATTCTCCTATCACACCTGCGCAATCAGAACCAATGGTCATCCGTCTCCCGAAATCCAGTCAGAAGCCAAAACTTGTTATAGGATCAATGGTGATCCGGCTGCCAAAGTCCAATCAAAGGAAACAGGAAGATGCGAAGCCCTCGATAACACCGATGGTTATTCGATTGCCAAAATCTGCTCTAAGGTGACTAGAAGACACAAAATCCCTTGCCGAGCCGATGGTCATCCCTCTTCCCAAGACGAGCCAGCAGCAAAGTGTTGATCCAACACTCCCAGACAGATCAATACCTCAAGCAGAACCCTTGGTGGTCAAGTTACCCAAGATAGCGGCCCAAACTCTGAGCTTGCAGAGGGTATCCAAGGAAGACGAAGAACTCACCAAATATGTGGTCACACAGACGGATAGTCCCTCTCCGGATGATGTAATCCCGGTGGACAAAATTCCTTATTTTATCAATAAGAGGCTACCGTTAGACTATTCTGAGTATGATAAGCCTAATCTAACTTATGCCGCACGGGATTATCTAGACGTTAGCCTGCACACACAGGTAACAACCGTCCATACCCCAAATCGACTTACTCCTATAAAAGGCACTTACTTCCCGGTCTCAGACAGAAGAGGATGGGATCACACAATCATCTTTGGCCGAAAAGAAGTCCTCAATCTTTTACGCCACAAGAATTCGACCTCGAACCCGAAACTGGAAGACTACCGCTCTACTTATATAGTCCTCAAGCCAAGTACTTCAAGAAAAAATAGGGGTACGACATGGATGCTACTCCGGGTCTAAATTATGGCAGTGGTCTACGATTGCCTCTATAGCCGCCGACACCGGTAGGGAAGCCTCAGGATCATTATCACAAATCCAGACGTGACCTCGGGTATGTTACTCCATCTACAACGCCCGAAAGTTCTAACGAAGAATGCGAGTGGCACTCCCATTCGTCCGAGTCACCCATTTACGACTCCGATAGCAATATTGGGGATATATTCAGACAGACATTATCTGCCAATATGACATCCGCTGATGTCGAAGAAGAAGACAAAGACTTACTTGAACCTCTTGAGTTGGAGCCGTGGGTCCAGCAATTAGATGCACAATAGAAGAAATGCTTCGAACTTTGTGATCCTTCTACTGAAGATGAGGTTATGCAAGTTAACCTCGACAATGAATCCTCTCCAAAGCCAATCTTCGTTAGTAAAAGTCTGACAGACGACGAGCGGGAGTCGTTGTTACAACTCATCAGAGAATAGATCGACGTCTTTGCTTGGAGCTATGAAGACATGCCAGGGCTGAACCCCGAGATTATACTCCATAAGCTCAACATCTATCCGGATGCAAAACCAGTCAAGCAATAGCAGCGATAATTTTGTTCAGATATTATGGATTCCATCAAGGCAAAAGTGAACAAGCTTAAAGCTAGCAGTTTCATCCGTGAAGAGTGTAGAAGCATGGAATTTCAGAACCAAAAATCCTATGCGCCTAACACTACATGCGCCAGGAAGCTCAGATGAAGTACTTGGCACAACAAATGTCAACAGCTTAGACATTAAAACAAGATTTTTATTTCATATAAAAGTCTATTACATGTCTAAAAAAAAAGAGCTGTACAAAGGATAATTTCTACAAAGAAAAGACCCTAAGTCTACAGCTAGGCGCAGCAACCACCCTGCGCTCTCAAACAGGCGCATCTCGCCATGCGCTCTCAAACAGGCACATCTCTTCGGCATCTCAGTTTGGCGTATCATTTTCTCAGCCAGGTACTTTCCTTCAGCAGCTCAGTTATGTGCATCCTCAGTTATGTACATCCCTTCAGCAGCTCAGTTATGTGCCGCCCTTTCAGTCAGACGTATCATGAAGTCTCAGCATATGTGCCATTAAATGCTTCGACTAATAAAGCATTTATTGAGCAGAACGAGGGTGGACAATCAACCCTCTAGCTGGAGGAAGAGCTTTCCAAACCAAGGAAGAGGAGAGCACCGCAATCGACCCGCGGCTAAAGGAGAAGCTTTCAATCCAACCAGAATGGGCAACACCCACTCTAGCGGGAGGAGGAGCTCTCCCAAAGCCCAAGGAAGATGATTGGAGCACCGTAATTCTGATCTGCGGCTCTTCCAGCATAACGGAGACGAGGCTCGAGCATCCTGATCTTTGGATGCAACAGACACCTTCCATCTGCCTCAGAAGCCCTCAACTCTGACTTTTGGATGTAACAGTCACCTTCAAGTGCATCAATGAAGACAATGTGCCGCATCTTCACCCTCGGGAGCATCTCGTCAACAGAATGTCGTCGAGCAAACAAGTTTATTTCGGGAGGACGTGAGAGAACGAGAAGCAAACTCTCTCCATGCCACTATTTATAGGCCGGGCAAATCAAACCCATGCGCTAAGTGGTTGGCTCTCCGAATCCCATGTAATGAATTTGCATTAAATAGGTGATGAACCTGACGCTTCAAATTCGGCCAAGAAATAACTATTTAAAGCACTCGAAGAACGTAACAGTCGGACTAATAAAGACGTGTCATACAAAATGGATGCGCCGGTCAGACCGCACATCATACAGATGTGCCCATCAGCACCAAGCGCCTTATGAGGATGCGCCCTCATACGTCCCTATGCGCCTATTGGAACGCAGATCGATGCACCCACTCAAAGGCCCATCACCTGTCAAGAACATTAAATGCTAAAGTCTGACAGAGTTGGCAGCACGTCCCCCGAGGACTGAACAGTTGACAGCTTTTTCAGAAGGCAAAGCGTCGTCGACGTCAGCATCATCATTACTTTCCTCCGATGGTTATAAGCCACGTGGCCGTCCAACCATTCGTATGTACCTCCGCAGCTATGTCCCCAAATCTCTGCATGCACCTCAAAAGTCGTACGCCTCAAACTTTTTTCTGATCCCTAAAGACAGAAGTCAAGTCACTACTGAAGCCTCGTATGTGCCTCAAAAGCCGTACGTCCAGACTGGTTCATGACTCCTAAAGGTTACAAGCCAAAGTCTCCTCATGCGTCCAATCCCGGGCGTATCCTATCTGATCATTCTCCATCAAATTTGAGATCTTTGAGCCATAGACCTACGATACGTGTCCTTTGACTCGATTCAGCCTATGAAGGGGTGCTAATCATCCAAGATCTCAGCAACTGAAAGATCCTCTCCATTGCTACGTGTCAGCTCGGTCGCAGCCCACAAAGGCAACATAAAGGATTCAACTCCTCAATCAGAGCGCATCGCCCATGCGCCTCCATCAGCAATCACCATGTGGCATCCCCACAAACATGCACATCCTACATATGCACACATAAGCAGCCAACCTGCAAGATATAAATAGAGGGATCATTTTCTTCTTCCAGACGGACAGACATATACAGAGACAGACCTACGAATACACACCGAGAGACAGATACAGACACTCAACGTCTTCTTCCTCTCCGTAAGCTCCGACACCCGGAGTAACCCAGACCTTCAGAGAATCGAGAACCGTCGTCAGATCGTCAATAGAGTCAACGTATTACCACTCGCTCCATCGGCACAAGAGACCCAGATAAACAAAAGTGTACTCCTAGGACTACGTCTAAGTCCTATATTGTAACACTGTTCTGTTTGTAATTAAAATTTGCAATCAAAAGATTTTAATGGAAAACAAGCTGGCGACTCTGCTGGGGAGCTCTTTCTCCTCCACCGAGAAAGCTGTGTCGCAATTCGACGACGTGAAGGTGGGCTCCTTCCATAAGACGCTGTTCGTACGCCTCAATCAACAGGCGTATGAGGAGTTCATCTCTGAAGGCAGTGCGAGTCCTTCGAAGCGGCTGTCGAAGCCGAAGAAGACTCGCCAGGTCTAGGTGCGCAAGGTCGACGCCTCTGGCACCATCACCGAAGGGGATGTGCCGATGCAGCCTACCCTTCCTGCTGACGTCCTCAGTAGCCAAGATGCGCCCACCGGTGCAGCACATCTCTCGGAGAAACGTGCGGCTGACCATATTTCCCAGTCGTCTCCCCCTCAGGCGAGGAAGATGCGTCGACAGAGTAGAGGCACAGCCAATGCCCCGTGCATCACCTCTGATGCGCCATAAAAGTTCTTTGTCTTTGACAGACTCACTCGCTGTAGTGGCAAGGAGAATTTGGACTCTGAGTACTATGCACTCCAGTGGGCTGGTACGAAGAAGTCCAAGGCAGCACGGGCTATGCGCCTAAAACATGCTATGCCGACAGCAAACCAGAAGCATGCGCTCACAATCATGCGCGCTGCTGATGGTAAGCTATATAAGGTCGACTCGGGTGCTTCTGTGCCGAAAATGAGTTGACCTTCAAAGTCCTTGTCTCACCTGGATGCATCTGTTGCGTTCGTAACCAAGTCAAGAAAGGCAAACCCTGTGGTCTTGAACTCCTGCGCCTCCACTGGTTGTGCGTTTGAGGTTCGTTCAAGTCACTGTAAATGTTGTTCCCCTACTACCGATCTGAGCGCCTGTTTGGTGTTGGATCAGGGGGCACATCATTCACTTGGCCACCCCGGCGCTTGTCCTTGCCATGCGCCTGATGGGGGTACGGAGGTGGCACTCTCCTCCAATGATCGGCATAATGTAATCACTCACAAACGCCGATTAGGAGAGTCGATTGACAAGCACAATGCACCCCTCACAGGGCACACCTGTACTGTAGTCACCATCAACTGTTGTTACAAAACAGCAGTCCCACCACCAAGGCAGTCGGTGTTCAAGCGGCTGCAATCATCAACACCTCTTCGATGTCGCCTCGAAAAGAAGGTGTCAATAGAAGAGGAGCCAGAACTAAAGGTTGCTTCATGCAACATAATCTCTAACTCCTCGTCAATCCGAAAGGCGACTGGCAATTCCTCGTCCTCGTCCAAGAGCCAGCCGAGGAAAACAAAGACAACTGTCCCATCCTCTGGAGTGTTTGAAAGCACTAGGGGGAGAAAAAAGATCCTGGAGGAAGCTGGGGGTAGTCAAGCCCTTGTTGATCCTCCTTCTGAAGACGAAGATATCCTCCAGAGCACAGCTGGGGTGGATCTTCATTCCTGGAGATGAAATCAGCCTCCCGAGCACAGCTGGGGGTAGTCTAGCCCCTGTGAATCTGTGCCTCGAAGACGAAGAAGTCCTCCAAGATAGAACTGGAGGTAATCAGGCCCTTGCGAATACTTCTCCCGAAGACGAGGGTGTCCTCCAGAATGTAGCTGGGCGTAACTAGGACGAAGCTCCAGGAGAGGCAAGTCCCCTACAGGAGAGTGAGACCGAGAGTGAAGCCTCAACCGATCCATCCACTTCCAGCCGTGTCATGACAATATACATGACTGGGGGTGATATCGAGCCAGATGTGCCGCCAGCAGACCTCGTCCAGCGCATGGATACCCTGGAGGGAGGACTCAAAACCCTCTCTGCCTCCATGTAAATACTGACTCAAGCAGTGTTTGAAATACGGTCTGCTTTGGCCAGAGCGCCTTCTACCGGTCCTGACCCAGGGGCCAATGGAGAATCAAGTGTACCCCTTCAACGGGTATGCTTGGATACAGATCATCGCGAAGCACCGCGGACATCGGAGCCTTCAAATGCTCAACTCCAGGCGGTACCACCTTTCCCGACTCCCAGCTCTACAGAAGACGTGGTCGAAATGATCAGGGACTTGCGCGAGCGCTTTGAGTCCAAGAATAGACAAGAGGAGCGCCAAAAGATGGGGATCTCCCAACCTTATCCCCTCAAATAGAACAAAGTGGTTTATCCTCCTAAGTATAAACCACAAACATTGACGCCATACGACGGGAAGGACTTTCCCCGTCGCTATCTGACGTACTTCCAATCTCAAACGGAATATCTCCCGAAGGAGGACGCCCTACTCACCAGCATATTTATCGGGGCACTGAAGGGAGTGGCGTACGACTGGTACTGCAGTCTCCCTGATAACTCCATATCTTCCTTTGACGACTTGACGTGTCTCTTCCTCGACCGTTTCTACTACGGCGGGAAGGACATGACAATGACGTCCCTTATAGAGATATGTCAGAAGGAGAAGAAAACAGTTCGAGTATTCATCGAACGCTTCGGACAGGCCTGCTTCAAACTGCCCCCGGGCATGCCAGAACATGTACTCCTTTTCTCCTGCAGCATGAACATGTTGCCTGTGATCAAACTCTGGCTCAACTCTACTCCTCCTTCCGACTGGAGTTCCTTGATCATCGAAGCCGAAGCAGCAGAAAAGAAGGCGTCCAATGCTTGCCTTCTGGGAGTTAGTTTCCCTGCCTTTGAGGATAGGGAAAATGGCCTGCAGCCAACAACCCTGGACGAGAGACGAAGGGGAAACATGCATTGACTGTCAATGCCTCCAAAGGTCCATCAGCACCTACCCAGACGCCTCCACTTGCACCAAGGCCAAAGAAGGTTTATTCTTTCAACGATGAAGACACCCTGTAACTCTTCGAGATACTGAAGCAGGATGACAAGATTAAGTTGCCGGACCCGAAGCGTCTCGACGAGGTTGGGAAAGTGGACAATTCGAGGTATTGTCACTAACATCGATTTGTTGGACAACCAACTAAGGACTGCTACGTCCTCAAAAACTACATCCAGCGTATGATCAATACGGATGTTATCTCCATCGACTACGCAGAGAAAATGGTCTCGGCCAACCTGGTGTCACTCCAATTTGGCACCTTGTCGCCAACCACAACACAAGATGGCATCGTCCCCATCACTAAGGCGATAATAGAGGTGGTCAATCTACCACCTACTCGTGACAACGTGAGTGAACTCATCCCACTCAGCACATCCGGGGAAGAGGTCTTATGGGTTCATCCTGATCTCGTCTCCGAGGTTACTTAACCGGAGGTACGCTCTGCCTCCAAAACTAAGGGCAGAAAGATCAAGTCTTGCCGCATGGTCTCTGTAACCCCTCTTCCCAGAATTTTAAATTATATTTTTATTTATTTATTGAATTAAATGATGATTTTTAGAGTTTTGATAAATAATTATTTACCAAATTATTACGGTAGATGATTTTAGCCATGATGGAGTTTTGGAGTACAAGGTGACTAGAAATCGTGGCACGGGTAGTAAAATAGTGTGCTTAGACTAGAGTATTAGCCCTGGTAGGGAAGGCCGAGCCAAAGTGATGCCCTAACTAGAAAAACCATGCTAAGTTGTGACATGACCATTATAAATAGTTTAAACAATTTATTATTAATATTATTTGACATTAGGAGATCCGGTTGTACCAGGCTGGTCCGGACCGGACCAATCCCATGTAGTCATGCGGTACGTCCAATGACAATCGTGTTGATGGAAATTTGGTATGAGGGTATTGCATTTCATTTTAATGGTTAATGATTATTCCCTAAGTATTGGTAATTTAAATATTATAAATATTACTATTAGTATTATTCAGTGACTTTTGTATAAAATAGGCCCTCGTATATTTTGGAGATTTTAGACTGTACATATTGGTATATACGCCTTTATTTGGTTTATCAAATTTTGTTATTATTATTATTATTATTATTATTGTTATTATTATTATTATTATTATTGTTATTATTATTATTATTATTATTGTTATTATTATTTTATTATCAATAATAATGAGGTTATTATGAAATAATACTATTATAATATTATTGGTTATCTGTGTGTGTATATATATATATGTATGTATATATACATAAATAATATATGTATATGTATATATATATAAATATTCGTATGTATATGTGCATATATAAATATGCGTATATACGTATGGATATATATATATTATATTAGATATACAGATATATATATTTTCTAAATATATATATATGGGTGTGTATGTATGTAAAATACGTATGTGCGTATGTGTATGAATATATATATATATATATATATATATATATAAATATATATATATATATATATATAGATATACATGTGAGTGTGTGTGTACATACATATATAAATATGTATATAATGATAAGAAATAGAAGAAGAAAAAGAAAAAGAAAAAACAGAATAAAAAGAGAACCCAAGCCCCAGCCTGTGAACTCTCCCCGAGCCCATCAGAGCTCCCCACAGCCCAACCCAATTCCGGCCTGAGCCCAGCCCAGGCCAATACCCACAGGATCGAGCCTCAAGTTTTCCAATCAGCCCGACTCATGTTCTGTTTGCAGCACAGGTAAATATGCGTAAGTGCATATTGTCGAGAGATGGAAGCCTAGAAACCCTAACACCACGCCGCGACCTTCCTCTCCCCTGGGCGCACCCCCCCGCGTGCGCACGTGCGCCACCGCGGGCGGCCGTCGGCCGGCGACAAGGCCGCGCGTGAGCAGAACACCAGGAACCGACAACAGCATCAGCGGTCAAAGAGGCTGACTTCGTGGCTATGCTTCTCGACGATCACTCGATCGTCTTGCGATCTTCTTTCTTTGGTATGAAGTTCGCATATACATCTTTATTTTCCTTCAAACGCTTCGCATCGAGATGCACCTTGCTGTCCTAGAATTTGACACAAAGTCGAAGAAAAACTACGTGTAGAACAGAACACAAATGCAGCCGAGGAATCCCTGTTTGAAGAGCAATCCATGTTAACCTGTTAATAAATTTTTAGATCTAATTTAACAATCTCACAGACAACATATAGAAACATAAATCCCTTTTTACATAAATCAATTTTGATCACTATGCGCCGAGAAATCGGTTTCCCAATATTGAGAAAAAACAGTTTTTAAAAACTAGAAATTCATCCACACGACGTGTGTTCCGCCAATCCGGGCGACGTAGTCGCGAATCGAAAGCATCGAAAGTTGTGTATCGAGTTCGTGGTCGTGTGGACTTTGACGGAATTCAAATTGGTCGCGTGTGTGCGACGAATTTGATGCGTATCCGTCAAAATTTACCGTAACGACCTCTGTGCAAGTTTTCTAATTACGTTGTACAAGCTCATCAGATCGAGACAAAACTTGCGCCAACAAGACCGTATCATTTTTCTGGTCCTGTATGCCAAGTTTGGTCCGATTCTGAGATAGTTGGTTGGAGCGTCGTTTTACGGGCCCCACGGTCCGACTCAACGGACGATTTTGTGCACGGCCCGCCGGAATCCAACTCTGGACATACGGTTGGGTTTGTATCAGAAAACTGGATTCGTAGACATGTAGTTTGATGACTTTAGAGACCATTAATTTTGGCACGCTTTTCGGCACAAAGCGGGTTCAAAGGCGGACATCGTTTTGGTTCGAAATTACCGTTTTGCTCATGTGTCCAGAATTGACTTAAGGACAGGCAATCCTAGCTATTTTGACTATTCTGAGAAGATTGGTAATATTTATTTCAGCTTTCGGGGACTGTTATACGGGTTTTGATTATTGGGGCACATTGAGTGGTTCAGATTGTCGGTTTCACCATCAGAGGACCACAGGCGAGTACAGTTTATTGTCTGCATTTCGATATTAATTTTCACTATATTTCATTGGTTGTCCATTGGTTATGTGATTATTTTCTATTATAATTATTGAGTCGGGAATGAGAAGTACCAAGGATGTGTGATCTGACCTTAGACAGTGTAGACAGTAATTTATTATTACAAAGTAGACAGTGTAGACAGTAATTTATTATTACAAAGTAGACAGTGTAGACAGTGATTTATTATTGCAAAGTAGACAGTAATTTATTATTGCAAAGTAGACAGTGTAAACAGTGATTTATTATTGCAAAGTAGACAGTGTAAACAATGATTTCTTTATTGTATTATTTGCTGTAGACAGTGTAACTTTATATAATGTAGACAGTGTAACTTTAGACAGTATAGACAGTATAACTTTAGACAGTGTAGACAGTGTCGCATAATTGTCCCGAGACCGATCACATATCAAAGGTACTTCTAACAGTTGGGAAAAGTATTTTGTGTCTATTTATTTGCTATTGGTTTTCCGTATTTCCTGTTTATTTTCAAAAACATGTAATTGATGTCTAACCTCTGTTGTATAGTCATTTTCTTTATTTGAAATTGCATTCAGTGAATTGTGCTCGTTCTATTCCTGATTGAAAACCATATTTTTTAGGTTAGCCGTGGATTCACTTAGCGTAGAAAATACGGGTATACTTGCAGCCGAAGCCTAGAGACTAGCTAGATAGATGTGTTGTAATCATTCCATATATGTACAAGTTTATATTTTTCTGCAAAATGTAAAACTTGTGATCATTGTAAATTAAATTAATTTTTGTGAATGAGCATTATTTGTGACTTTGGATCTTCATGGCCGTGACAGCGTACTACCGCCGACACTGCGGCATAGGCTGGCTTGGACATGTCTCGTATCCGTTTAAAAAAATGGGTGCGGGTCGTGACAAGTTTTTGTGGTGGCCCATGCAGGTCTGTCTTCGCAAATCATGCGAACTCGTGATGGTACTTAAGTTAGTTGTACTATTGCGAGCCTGCGATTAGAACATGCTCATTCACGAACAAGGATTAATTTAATTTAAGGGAATGACTAGGACTAGGAGTCCCTTATACAAATTTACCGATGGGTAGTCTAGGCTATGCAATTTACATGAGGGTTATTAATTTAGATAGTTTGTCAAATTCCCATAGGTACACTATTACCTCTTGATATGACAATATGATCCAATGTGGATAGATTATTCACTTGGTAAGACCGGGCTTCCTAGGATTAATGATCTAACCTTGATAAACTATTAAATTCCTTCTCCTTGGCTTTTTAGACATCACCCTTATATCTTAGCCCGAATTGCCTGTGTAGTTTCTATTTGCCCTAGGAATTATTATTCGGTATAAATTTTGATTATTGTTATCCTCATACAGACCTCGAGTTAGTTTCGATTCAAAGTTTCCCTCATGATTTGAATACACATGAAATAGATACTATAAGGGTTGTATTTCTTTGCCTTTAGTTATTTCCTTCCTGTTCAATCTTTTATTGTAAGGGTTTGTGACTGATAGGACAAATATTTACACATGATTTTGAATCTCTAGAAGCTCAGGAATTTTTACAGATATAGTTAAAGGAATGTTAGTTAACTCATAATGGCAGGACAGCAGCGCACTGTCGCCATTTATTTGAATTATGGAGACTATGAATTCACTGTAGCCAGCAGCACACTGGCGAGGCACGGCCCCTAGAGTTGAAATTAGTTTAAGAAAATATAGGTTAACGAATATTTCTAAGCCTATGGCTAGTGGTCCTCTTTGATCGTAGTTACCTTGGGTCAATATTGGATATAGTAAAAAAAATGGTCGAGTTCGTATCATATTTGAGTTATGAAGCCAAGGGTTACCCCCGTCCGAGTATACGGCGAGGCATAATCCTCGGTGAAATGACTTCGGACGTGATTACAAGTCTAGGATACTATAGAGGATAGGAGAATGCCCTGTATGTCCCCTAGGATCCAAAACAAATACTAGAGGAACTTCTGTAAGTTGGGTAGCACGTCTCCCGATCTAGCATTCCGTGGTCCTTGTGACCTATTGACGAGAATATTGATTGACGCTAATAGGTTTACCTGGAATATAGATTATAGAGGTCATAACCCATTAGTCGACCGAGTCCTTGTGATAGTAGGAAGACTGTATAAGCAAGAACATCGGGTAAGGTTTGATTCTTACAAAACTCGAACTACTTCTGCCTTCTTTCAAAAATCTTGCATATTTTGACTATCTTAACCAATGCTGCTATTACAGCCTAGTTTTGCAAGCTTACCCTATTCTCGAGCTTGATTCAAGACATATGTTTAGTGGGGACGCCCATTAACATATTGTCTAAACAGAATCAATGTATTACGGTCTGATCAACCGTAGTGCACTCGGTCCGCTCTCTCTTTGATTATTTCACGTGGATTGAGATGTAGATGTCTCTAGGATCTCATTCGCGACCATTGAAAATTTTTCTTGGATTATACATTTGCCTTTGGATCACGACATTGTATTTAGTAACATCTTCCTTGAACTCTTTATTGTTTTTGTCTTTCACTGATTTGGAAAGACGAAAGCTCGTGATGGCAGAGAGATACAGAGTATCCCCATGACTATGATAGTGGTATACACAAGTGTAGCTACCATCGGTCAGTCATGTGATTGAGTTACTCGTTCTTCCCTCGACCCTCAAACTACTATTGAGACCTTATAACCATCTGAATTTGGGAATGATTAGGGTTTTACCCTTAGCCAAAACGCCAACCTAGGAAATTACCTATTCTCGAGAAACCAATGGTCGTGAGTCTCTAATTTATTGCTTGAAGCTTGCTTTAACTAGCAACCCTTAAGCCCATACCCCTAGAACTCTTGTGACAATAGTCTGACAGGCTTAACACAAATAGAGATTCACGACTCATTTGTTAGAAATCTTTTCAAATGATGTGCCTTAGAGTTGGTTACCCCGTCGATAACTCTTGAATACTGGGGACGAGTATGTCATTCTATTTTGTCGACCAAGTGTTATTGTACACACTCGTTTCCCAATTATTGAGGAACGATGCTTGACTTAACTTATATCTACCATATACCGTTACGCCGTACCTTATTCTTTATTACCGAGGGTCGAGGTACAATATCCGGACTAAGGAATTCTTCTAACCTCATTATTCCTAAAACCCTGTCCTAGCTTCTGAAGGGAGTAGACTGCAGGCCTTCTAAAATTTTGGAAGATACGAGGATTTTCGATTGACTAGAATAATTTCCATTGGGATGTTAATGAGTGTCTCATGGACTCCCACTTTCCATTTAGATCATTTTGTGTTCCCGGCCGTGTCATTAATATTCGGAGCACGAGGCCAGCTGTTACCTTCCAACAAATTTCATATGCAAGTTCTAGACGAGTCCACCTTCATCTAGGTATATCATGTCCCACTCAAATGCGTCCCCTTGTACTCTATTTTTATGGTACGATTTTCAGGACGAAAGGACTAGCTATAACCCTTACCATAATACCGGTAAACTTTTCGACTACAAGTAGAGACTCAACCTTGACTCAAACCTTTCGACCCAATATATGGTTGTGATCTACTCGAAGCCCACTATGCACATGTCACTAGTGTGTCATTCAATTGTGTCTTCTCGTGCTACTTAAACACAAAAGTCACGGAAGGCGCATCTTCAGGGCTTACAAAACCTATTTAAACAATCCGACTGCCCAACTAGCTCAACCACTTGGGTGGAAACTTATTCCAGGTTACCCTAACCTAGTAGAAATAGTTTTATCACTGGGATCTTGTCCAGTCAATATAGATTGAAGTCCAAGGTTCATCCAACCGACGACTGATGTCCAATTGGGGAACCCATTAAGACCCAGTAATACCTATTCATGCATACCACCATATTTGGACTACAAAATCGAACTATTTGAAATAGGTCCCTATACCTATTATGTAGCCCCCCTCTTAGAATAAGAAGACATTCGTAAACCTTGTTCCATCTACCTAGAAGTCGCGATATGATCTTGTATTGCATTTATATCCCTTGTTTGTGTGTTTAAATAACCACGAGTGAGATCACAAATCTTGATTTCCCAAATTCCGTTCTATTATGGAACCTGTTCAGAATTTCTAGAATGAAACTTCTGTATTGCACGGATGACAAGCCCCTCTAAGAAACGAGATTCTTCGATTTAGAAAGTGACTGGGCTAGAATAGCCACTCTAACAAATTGGACAATGGTTCATAGGCTTTCATTCTATCCGCATCATTGGATTCCCTCTACCACTCTTGAAACTTCATAATTGCTCTCAATTATTCTTCCTATTTTTCCTGTCCTTTCTATTGCGGAGCGACGAATGGTCATGCTTATTAGAATTTACCAATATTTCTTAGCAACTTGTGTAATTTGTTGCTTGTTAGATTTCAGGTTGTTCGATAAATAGGAGAGGATTATAGTGGCCATAAGCAGTATATGTTTATTGGTAGTATTTTAGCAATTAGTTGGAAGATTGTAAAGTTTTAGCGACATGAGATTTGAAGGAGTAGGGTGACCAAAGGTGGATGGAAACTCTCGAGGATTCGTAGTACGTAATGACCATGAGAATAGATGATAGCTAATGAAAACCGTCTTCTATCATAGCTGATGGACCCTTCCCTTAAATTTTGAGGACGAAATTATTTTTATGGTGGGTAGATTTGTAACCCCTCTTTCCGGATTTTCAAATTATATTTTATTTATTTATTGAATTAAATGGTGATTTTTAGAGTTTTGATAAATAATTATTTAGCTAATTATTACGGTAGATAATTTTAGCCATGATGGAGTTTTGGAGTACAAGGTGACTAGAAATCGTGGCACGGGTAGTGAAATAGCGTGCTTAGACTAGAGTATTAGCCCTAGTAGGGAAGGCCGAGCCATAGTGATGCCCTAAATAGGAAAACCATGCTAAGTTGTGACATGACTATTATAAATAGTTTAAATTATTTATTATTAATATTATTTGACATTAGGAGATCCGGTTTTACCAGGCTGGTCCGGACCGGACCAAGCCTATGTAGTCATGCGGTACGTCCAATGACAATAGTGTTGATAGAAATTTGGTATGAGGGTATTGCATTTCATTTTAATGGTTAATGATTATTCCCTAAGTATTCGTAATTTAAATATTATAAATATTACTATAAGTATTATTCATTGACTTTTGTATAAAATAGGTCCTCGTATATTTTGGAGATTTTAGACTGTACATATTGGTATATACGCCTTTATTTGGTTTATCAAATTTCGTTATTATTATTATTATTATTGTTATTATTATTATTATTATTATTATTATTGTTATTATTATTATTATTATTATTATTATTATTATTATTATTATTTTATTATCAATAATAATGAGGTTATTATGAAATAATACTATTCTACTATTATTGGTTATCTGTGTGTATATATGTATGTATATATATATAAATAATATATGTATATGTATATATATAAATATTCGTATGTATATGTGCGTATATAAATATACGTATATACGTATGGATATATATTATATTAGATATACAGATATATATAATTTCTAAATATATATATGGGTGTGTATGTATGTAAAATACGTATGTGCGTTATATATATATATATATATATATATATATATATATATATATATATATATATACATGTGAGTGTGTGTGTACATACATATATAAATATGTATATAATGATAAGAAATAGAAGAAGAAAAAGAAAAAGAAGAATAAAAAGAGAACCCAAGCCCCAGCCTGTGAACTCTTCCCGAGCCCATCAGAGTTCCCCACAGCCCAACCCAATTCCGGCCTGAGCCCAGCCCAGGCCAATACCCACAAGATCGAGCCTCAAGTTTCCCAATCAGCCCGACTCCTGTTCTGTTTGCAGCACAGCTATATATGCGTAAGTGCATATTATCGAGAGATGGCAGCCTAGAAACCCTAACACCACGTCGCGACCTTCCTCTCCCTGGGTGCACCCCCCCGCACGCGCACGTGCGCCACCGCGGGCGGCCGTCGGTCGGCGACAAGGCCGCGCGTGAGCAGAACACCAGGAAGCGACAGCAGCATCAGCGGTCAAAGAGGCTGACTTCGTGGCTATGCTTCTCGACGATCACTCGATCATCTTACGATCTTCTTGTAGGCCTTTAAAAATGACAGTCACGCTGAGTTGATCAGGACAGAGTCAAAAGTCACGCTCAGTTGATCCAGACAATATTTACAAATCACGCTGGGGAGACAGCTCATCATTTGTCAGAGAGTAATTATGACTGACAGCACAACAGTCGAAGAATGTCTCTTCGTATGCCACGTATGCACAGAATTCGAGAGATCACAGCCGTCTATTGCATGATTTTCGAAATCTTCTTCAGCAAGACTCAACCTTCGTCAAGTTGGCGTACCAAAAGAGCTTCTTGTCATTTAATGCGACTGACAAAAGCAATAACTGTCAGAGATTTTGTGTCAGTCGAGGCACGCTGAATCAAGACAGCTGGCAGTCCTATCTCAAGTCTGCGTGTATTTTGAGCTTTCCCTCAAATCTGCGTGGATTCTGAAGTTTTCTTCTTCAAGTCTGCGTGGATTTTAAAGCTTTTTGCCTCAAGTCTGCATGGATCCTGAAGCTTCTTGCCCCAAGTTTGCGTGGATTTTGAAGCTTTCTACCCCGAGTCTGCGTGGATTTCGTCTTCAACAAGTCTGCATGGATTTCATCAAATTGGAGTACGTGGCAGCCATGCCACTGATCTCTCGCCTGCGTGTCCTGTAACTTGCACACGACTCATGCATGATTGCCATGTGTCCAACAGTTACAGGCCACGTCCAGTAACTGCTCACAACCTTGCGTATGTTAAATCCTGCGTGATTTTCAACTAAGCACAGGCTGTGAAGACAGTTATCTTTTCAGTTATTATTTTTGACTCTATAAATAGGGTTCTTTTTCTCATTCATTGTACAGATATATAGTTATCTACTGTCAAAATTTTGAGAGCTTTTCTTCTTCGCATAGTCCAAGGGATAAAGTGATCGTCTTCTAGATCAGATTCCCACAGTTGTAATTTTCCCAGATACACAATAAATAAAGGAATTTATTTATGGAAAACAAATTGACGACTCTGCTGGGGAAAACCATCTCCTCTTCTGAGATGGCAACAACTCAATGCGACACTTCGTCAATCGGCTCGATGAAGAAGGTGATGACGATCCAATTCGATCAACTCGCCTATGAAGAAATGCATCGGGCTAAGAGTGGTAAGCCCACTACAGCCTCCATCATCGCTGCCAAGTCGAAGGGGCACTCTGTCTATGTCCCTAAGAATCAGTTGGCAGCCAATGGTGAAGTCTCTGCCACAGTGTCTACTCCTAACACTGGCAAGAACTCTACTGCAAGCACGCACACTCTTGTGCGCTCGAAGATGATAGCAATCAAAGATCACGCTAACAGTACTGGATCCTTAGCCAAATCTGTTCCAGTGTGTGTCTCCAAAGTTGAAAGTCACGCTGACAGTACTGGCTCCTTAGCCAAATCTGTTCCAGCGTGTAATTTTAACCTCAAAAGTCACGCTGACAGC
The DNA here is from genome assembly GCA_029216955.1 of Iris pallida. Classification (NCBI taxonomy): domain Eukaryota; kingdom Viridiplantae; phylum Streptophyta; class Magnoliopsida; order Asparagales; family Iridaceae; genus Iris; species Iris pallida. Next base: position 2,231,551 of record JANAVB010025000.1, on the reverse strand, counting down.
ACTGGTTCCTTAGCCAAGTCTGTTCCAGTGTGTAATTCTAAAATCAACAATCACGCTAACAATATTAGCTCCTTAGCCAAATCTGTTCCAGCGTGTATTTCCAAAGTCAAAAGTCACGCCAACAGCACTGGTTCTTTATCCAAGCCTGTTTCAGCGTGTATTTCATCTAAGAAGAATAGCTCTTTAGCTATCTCTTTTTTTTTGACAAGTTCTGCTAGAACTGGGGGTGGTCTTCCACACAAAGTCCCTTCGAAAAGGAATAACTCTTTAGTTGTTTCTTCTGCTCCTGTAGTCTTTACTTCAGGAACAGCTTTGACTGACAATTTTGTTAGTCAAAGAAAAGGAGATGGTCTTTTGACTACTCTTCCTTCTGGACATTCTATGTCTCAAAACTTGAATGAGTCTAAGAAAAAACATTCCTTAATGTCTTCTTCTATGACTTCTTCAAATTGGGCACAGAATTTGTCTAGAAAAGGTCTGTTACCAACTCCTAATCAAGGGGGTGGTTCAACTCTTCCTTCTTTACAAATATCCAGATCAATAGAAGGAAAACTCCATGTTTTCAAAACCAATGTGTTACCTCCAACTGATCTAAGAACAAAAATTAACACTTCTGGTGTTAAGAAATCATACCAGTTGGAAACAAGGATAAAAGATCCGGATGCAGAGTATGCAAGAAATTATGTGGCTCATATTAATCATTCTCTATATAATCAAGAGCCATCAAGACCCAAGAACAGGAAATATACTCCTCAATCTTCACAAACAGATTTACGAGAATATCTTCAACAGAAAAGAAGGAGTAATTCTGTGACAAAGAACCATGCTGAATGGACTTCTATCCAAGAGTCATAATTCAATGCAGATGTCAATCAATGGCTTATGACCATGTTGATCATGAATGTGACTTCCAGCCAAGAGTCACAATGCAATGCAGATGTCAAACAAAACGACAATCTGTCTTCAATCGGATTCAGTGTGAACCTATGCCTGATGAAGATGAGCCTTTGTTTGCTTCTGTCAATATGACCTCTCGGGATGCTGGAGGTAGAGTTGATAGTCCAGATAGAGTATATAGAAATACCAGAGCAAGAGTCCTGGCCTCTAGTCAAAGAAATTTGATCTCTGAAGATGATTCTGAATTCCTTGGAGAATCTAACTTCCCACCTCTTCCTACTGGGAGTAGTTCTCCTATAATTGACTTTGATGCACAAAGCAATGATTCAGAACAAACAACATCCACCAGTTCATCAATAATTCCTCGTACAGTCACGACTTATATGGTTGATGGGAATACTGATGAACCTTCTTCTTCCTTGACTCCTCAAGATTAAAGAATTGCTTCTTTGGAACAACAAATGAAGTCTATGGCTGATACTATGAAGTCGATGTATGAACTCATGGCAACACAGATGCTTCTAATGTTCCTTCTAAAGAAAAATTATCCACTGAACCTGTTCCTCCCAAGCCTACAGCTCTGGAGAAAGGCAAACAACAGGCTCGGTTTGATAAGCCAATCAAGAAGTCCTCTCCTCTTGGACTTCAGAAGCCTTATAATTTCGACATTTTAGCTCAGCTTGCTAATACTCCAGCTAGAATGTCCCTCTTTGAACTTCTACGTCTTTCCAAAGAGACTCGGGAGACATTAAGTGAAGCACTTCTACAAGTTGATTCTTGTCTTGCACAATTGAAGAAGCCAGATGCAGAACCTGTCACTTGCTTACATTGTAACAGTGTATTGGAGATTATCCCAAATATCACCTTTACACACGACGACATGCTACTGGAGGATAATCGACATGATCGGCCTCTCTACTACACCGGTTATATCGATACAATGAAGATAGATCGTATCCTCATTGATCCAGGGTCTGCTATAAGCATAATGCCAAAGAGTTTATTGGATGAACTAAAAATCCCTCTTCATAAACTCTCCAAGACGGTTACTACTATCCTGGGATTCAAGCAAAGCCGAAGCGAGCCTTTGGGAAAGATTCATCTGAAGCTTCAAATAGGTGATTTCAGATCCAAAGTCACTTTCTATGTGATCGAGATCGTGGGATCCTATAATCTTCTTCTGGGGAGGCCCTTTTTTCATAAAAATAATGTGGTGCCTTCTACTCTTCATCAGTGTTTTAAATACATTGATAGCAATGGAAGAGTACAAAAAGAAGTTGCTGATATAAATCCCTTCTATGGGGTCGAAGCTTATTTCAATGATTCCTGAATGTACAAAGAAGAGTATACAAGGGTTATACAAGCTATGGAGAAAGAGGATTCACAAAGTGAGACCTTAATAATTCATGTTAAAGGTCGAACTACTCAGCAACAATCTTCCAAACTCTCTGAAGAAGGTTCTTTCATCATTCCGGTGAGTGGACGAATTTCTCCGTTACCTCAGTCGTTCGCTCAAGACACAATGATTATTCCTGTCAGTGGACGTACTGCAATTCCTGCATCTCCACATATGAAACAGGATACTCTGCTAATTCCAGTTGGAGGGCGGATTATTCTTCCATCTCAAGCTTCAAGGGAGCTCACCTCTTCTGAGCCATTTGTTATCGATCTTAATCGAAACAACGCTTCTTCTCGTTCTTCTTCTCTTCCTTTAGTCATTGACTTGGCTAAAATCTCTAAGGCTCAGCCTTCTTCCAATGTAAATACTGCTGCTCTTACATTTAATGAAAAGTCTCCATCTTTGTAGTATGCTGATGTGTGTAATTATGTCCATAGTTATTTACATTTGTTAGATGACTTGAACGCAATAACCATAGGGGTTGTACAGACTGTTCATACAGATGTATCCCTAGAACCTGTACAATCTTCATACTTTCTAGTTCCCAGCAGAAAGCCAGGAGACATTCCAATATTCTTCTATAAAGGGCCCCAAAGTCCTTCTGATTTAGAAGATGAAGACAAAAATGATGATACTGGAAGATTACAACTACGTCGTTATAGTCAGCAATCTAAAGACATCATCAAAAATATGGGCTATGACTTCAGGACTGGCATCAATAGTGGAAAGGGAAGAAAAATGCCTGTTCGTATTCCTCCTCTAAAATATGGAAGGACGAAATGCGGATTGGGCTATATAGCTCCTACTCCTTTTATCAATATTATCCATGAAGATCCCGAGTCTGATGAAGATAAGAGATCTGATTCTTCTAGTACCACTTCTTGGGATTCCGATACGAGTATCGGTGACTTCTATTGCAACCTTCTGTCTTCCAACATGGTTTCCATTGACCATTCTGAAGAAAGTGATGAAGACGAAGAAGAGTTTGAAATCTCACCTGAATCAGAACAATGGGCCCAAAGATTAGATAATCAATGGGAGTTCCGTTTCGAGCAAAAAGAACCTCCGACTGAAGACAAACTTGTTCAAATAGATGTTGGTGAAGAGGGATCTCCCAAACCAATATTCATCAGTGAAAGTCTTTCTGAAACTGATAAGCAAGACATGATCAAACTCATTCGTGACTACATCGATGTCTTCGCTTGGAGTTATGAAGATATGCCAGGACTTGATCCATAAATTGCAACTTACAAGCTCAATATCTTGCCGAATGCTAAACCGGTCAAACAACAACAGCGACGATTTCGTCCAGACATTATGGATGCAATTGAAGCTGAAGTCAATAAACTCACAACCTCCGGGTTTATTAGAGAGGAACAACATCCTGATTGGGTGGCTAACATAGTTCCTGTCCTTAAAAAGACTGGCAAGATCAGAGTATGCATAGACTTCCGCGATCTCAATGCGGCATGCCCTAAAGACGAATTCCCTCTACCAATCACTGATATCATGATTGATAATACCTGTGGATTTGAACGGATGTCATTCATGGACGGGTATTTTGGATACAATCAGATTAAAATGTTTCCTGATGACGAGAAGCACACTTCTTTCAGAACATCGATCGGTACATACTGTTATACAGTTATGCCATTCGGTCTCAAGAATGCAGGAGCAACTTATCAACGAGCTATGAGCACTATATTCCGTAAACATTTGCGGAAAACAGTCGAATGCTATGTTGATGATATTGCAGTCAAAAGTCGACAAAAGGAGGATCATATCCAAGATTTGAAGACTATATTTGATCTAATGCGTAAGCATCAATTAAAGATGAACCCTACTAAGTCCTTCTTAGGCGTCTCTAGTGGTAAATTTCTCGGCTTCGTCATTACCTCTAAAGGTATACACGTGGATCCCAAGAAGATCAAAGCCATCCAAGAGATGCGTCCTCCATGCACCTTAAAAGAGCTACGAGGATTTCAAGGAAGGATCGCTTATATCAGGAGATTCATCTCTAATTTATCAGGACGCTGCAGACCATTCAACAAACTTATGAAGAAAGGTGTTTCTTTTATCTGGAATAATGAATGTCAGAAAGCATTCGATAATATAAAACAATATCTGATGAGCCCTCCAGTATTGGTACCTCCCGTTTCAGGAATTCTATTTCTCCTATATACTCGAGCAATGAGTCATTCATTGGGTGCGTTACTCGCTCAAAAGAATCAAAATGGTCATGAACAAGCCATCTATTATCTCAGTCGTACTATGACCGGAGCTGAACCTTGATATTCACCGGTCGAAAAAGAATGTCTAGCCTTGATGTTCGCTGTTCAAAAGATACGACATTATATCATTGGCCAGACTATTCATGTCATCTCCAGGATCAATCCTATACGGATCATGATGAAGAAACCCAGTGTTTTGAATTCTCGATTAGCTAACTGGGGAATCCTACTTGCTCAGTATGACATGCATTATATTCCTCAGAAGTCAGTCAAAGGACAAGCTTTAGCTGATTTTCTGGCTGCTCATTCAATTCCAGAAGATTCAAAACTCTATGACGAAATTCCAGATGAAGTCCTAGATTCAAACCAAATTGCTGAAGAAGATCCTACTTGGCGTCTATTCTTTGATGGAGCTTCAAGGATAGGTCCTAATGGTGATATTGTCGCTGGAGTTGGAATCGTTCTTGTATCGCCAGAAGGTCTTACTATCCAAAGAGCTTATTCTCTCGATCAGCCGTGTTCAAACAATGTAGCTGAGTACAATGCATTACTCATTGGTCTTCAACTCGCTAAACATCTAAATATTCAACATTTGGAGGCGTACGGAGACTCTAAACTCATTGTCAATCAGATAAGGGGTACTTATGAAGTCTGCCATCAAGATCTGGTTCCTTATCATAGATCAGCTCTAATTATGGCTTCTTCGTTTGAAGAATTTTTTATTGAACATGTTAGGCGAGTATGTAACACAGAAGCTGATGCTCTAGCTAATCTTGCAGCGGTGTTGGCTATCCCAATTAGACGACAACAAATGATTATTGTTCGCAATCGAGAATTATTTCATCTTGTAAATAACCTGACCCTAGGACTTCCAGTTGACATTGAAGAATCAACATCTCATGACGTCAACACAACAAAAGGATTTGGATTTAGTCGTAAATCTTTATCATCTTCATCTGATTCCAGCATAGAATTCATCTTCAGTAATTCGGTCGAGAATCAAAATACGGATACGGATTGGAGACTTCCTTTCTTAGATTTCGTATTGTATGATATTCTTCCGGATGATCCGAGTGAGGCAGCATCTATCAGACGACGATCACTCCGATTCTATTATAATCATACAACAAAAACCTTATATCGTCGAGCCTATGATGGTTTACTTCTTCGATGTATTGCCGGTGACGAGGCTCAACAAATTATTCGTGAAGCACATGATGGAATTTGTGGAGCACATCAGCCTGGACGAAAACTTCAAGACCGTATTCGACGTATGGGTTATTATTGGCCTACTATTGTATCAGACGCCATCGAATATGCAAAGAAGTGTAAAGCTTGTCAAATCTATGCGGATTTTATTCATCAACCTTCGGAATTTCTACATCCGACGGCAGCATCATGGCCCTTCGAAGCTTGGGGCATGGACATTATTGGTCCGATCAATCCGCCGTCATCCAAGGGTCATCGGTTTATTCTTGCAATAACCGATTACTTCTCCAAATGGGCCGAAGCCATTCCTTTGTCTGAAGTTAAGACGTCCAATGTCATTTGCTTTATTAAGCACCACGTTATCTACAGATTTGGTGTTCCTCGACGCATTATTCATGATAACGAATCATAGTTCGTCAGTCAGAAGTTTACTCGATTCTGTGACGATCACCGGATCAACAATGTGGCTTCTACCGCATATAATCCGGCAGCTAACGGATTAGCAGAAGCTTTCAACAAGACCATCATCAAACTCCTAAAGAAGTTTGTCTCTACTAACAAACGTAATTGGAGTGAGAAGCTCGGTGAATGTTTGTGGGCTTATCGCACTACAGTTCGTAATGCTACTAAATGTACACCCTTCTCTCTGGTGTATGGTTGCGAAGCTGTTCTTCCATTAGAGATTCAAATTCCTTCTTTAAGGATAGCAATCGCTAATGAACTCACTGCAGAAAATAATGATCGTCTTCGACTTCAAGAATTAGAAGCTCTGGATGAAAAGCGATTATCTGCTCAACAGAATATTGAATTCTATCAAGCTAGAATTTCAAGAGCTTTTAATAAGAAAGTCAGAGTTCGGGCGTATCAAAAAGGAGAACTTGTTCTAACAGTTAGACGTCCTATGACTATGACTCATATGAGCAAGGGCAAATTTGACGCAAAGTGGGAAGGACCCTATATTGTGAGCAAAGTTTTCTCAAATGGAGCTTATCAACTCTCAGAATTGGATGGTCGAAAAGTTTTGATGCCTATTAATGGCAAATTTCTTAAGAAGTACTATGTATAAATGTAAATGCTTGTAATCTTCAGACAATTTCATGTTTAGAAATAAAATTTTTATTTTATTTTTATCATGAATAATGATACATGATATTAAAGAAGATCACTATCATCCTTTTCTACATTTGGACGTGGGCCACTGCCGTCCTTCTTGAAGACGCGATCAGCAAAAGAACTGAGAACCTCTTTGCTGGAACCCACGAGAAATTTACAAGCAGCCATCCTCATGGATTCTTCTTCTTCAGTCCTTCCTGGTTCGAGCAGGAAGTCCAGAATATCCCTTGGTGGCGTGGGTACAGACGAACCTTCGCCTGCTACCGCCTTCTTCAATTGAATTGGATCAGCAGGACATTCTCCAGTGCCTTTCTAAATCTTCATGGCAATTCCAGCTTTCTTGGATGCTTCTTCAGACGATATTTTTATGTTTGAAAGAAGAGGTATTCGTTCTTGTCAAATTTCTGCTATATTTATAGGCAGAAGTTCTACAAATAATGAAACGTCACGTTCATCCGACGGTTCATCCATCCATTAATTGCGTTCATCCGACGATTCACACATTCATTAATACTTGACGGTTCATCCGTTCATTTATTCGTCCGTTCATGATCTTCTATCAATTTATTAAGTGGGGATTCATTATTGATCACGTTTTCATAACCTCTGAATCAATTCCGAATCTACTTGCTCATTTGTCATTTTTGACCTCTACATAGAAATCAATCTATTTTCTTTTGAGTTCCTACATATTATCACGTCCATAATACCTATGATAATATCATATACTCTAAGACAGAAAAGAAGATTTCATTATCTATCATGTCCACAATTCATCCACAAATACAAATTATTGAGCATAGAAGAATTATCATTTCCATTCTCATTTCACCATAAAAAGTCTATTACATTTTCTTAGACTTTCTTACAAATCATAATGGAAATCTATTACAATCTTGGATTTTTATTCTACACCACAACAATAACCTAAAAGAGATCTATCTTCTTCTTTGGATCTTCTCCGACGGACCTTCTCCGTCAGGTTCGTTGTTGGTGGCAGTTCCTGACTGTCTGAGTCCCAGTCACGACCAGATCAGCAGGAATCAAACTCTGGTCTTCTCTCTCAGACGAGAGGAGAACCATAGAGGATGGCAGCCCGAAGTCGTGGTGCTGCCAATACAATTGGTGGATTAGGAGCGACCTTTCAGAGGAGACAGGAATGTATCCAACCTTGGGATACAATTCCTAGTTCTCCCGTGAAAGGAACTCTACTACCCGATTTCTCGGGGTAGAGTTGACTCCACCATCCAACTCTCGTGTATAAAGGCTCTTCCTACCATCTGAGAAAGACCCTTCTATCCCATGAAGAGTTCTGAGTTGTCTGATTTACGCGTCAAAAGCGTATGAGCTCCCTGATGTAGATGTCAGCAGGATATTCTCCACAGCATCCACATCCCCAATACCAGTTCTGAAGAAAATTTTCAGCCAAGTTTCTGCAGAAAGTATTAAGAAGAAAAAGATTAGATCAACAGAAATCATTCAGCGTGCATTTATCAAACAAAGACAGGCGTGTATTGTTCAAATCAGAAACAAGAAACAGAAAGCCTATCTTCAACAGCAAAAATAGTACACGTATTACACTGACTTACCTTCAAGTTTGGTGCTAAGGGTTGGCAAACTCATGTTTGATACAGTGCGCAGAAGTCGAACATTAGAAAATATTGCTTTCCTGTTTGAGAGTAAAATCTCCCAAAAATTTCATTCTCAGAGAAGAAGAAGAGGAATGGGAGATGAGTATCTGTGAAACTCTTCTATCTATTTAAAGGGCAAAGTACAAGTCTATTCTTGGAAAAGATCCGCATAAATAGCGCTCGTAAACCGTGGAATGAGTGTCACGTGTGCTTTGGAAGACAGAGCAACATTAGAAATAGTCAAAAGGTGCTAATTAATATTCTTCATTAATGTACGCAGATTAAACACAGAAGTTGTACTTCATTCTTCAAGACAGGCACTGATGGCCTTACAAAAGACAAAACAAAAAGAGTGCAACAAAAGCACAAAAGACACGCTCTATTTTCCAGAGCGACTGAGCTTAATGCCTAGTTCTTCTACGTTTTTGACCCCCATGCGGTGTAACAGAGCCTTCAACATTTCACGCTGCTCTATGAGGCTGCGCCCATCAGAAAAGAACGAGCCATCTAAGCCAAAATAGCTCAAGAAATTCTTGGCTAGTTGCAAGGGGTCATCTTTGAGTTCGAAGACAAGGGGCTCTGGCTCTTCACCCCCAAAAGTGGGGTCACCATGGGAACAAAAGCCCAACTTGCGTGCTTCTTTCTTAGCTTTCTCCTTTGGTGTCATGTTGACGTAAGATGAAGATTAAAAATGAACCTTCTCCCTGTTTATATAACAGAGCTCGCCGGCGGTTCATATTCCACAATAAACTGGATGCAATCAGTCTCGGAAAATGAAGAGTCATCATGACATTTAATAAGTTCATTTGGATATTTTTAAAGAACTTCGAAGTCTTTTCGACTTCCAAAATTTTTTTTTGAAGTCATCTCAGCGTGACTGATTTTATTATTCATTTTATTTTCAAAGTATTTCGAAAATTTTGAAGTCTTTTCAATTTTTCAAAATCTTTGAAGGGGGTCTTGTAGGCCTTTAAAAATGACAGTCACGCTGAGTTGATCAGGACAGAGTCAAAAGTCACGCTCAGTTGATCCAGACAATATTTACAAATCACGCTGGGGAGACAGCTCATCATTTGTCAGAGAGTAATTATGACTGACAGCACAACAGTCGAAGAATGTCTCTTCGTATGCCACGTATGCACAGAATTCGAGAGATCACAGCCGTCTATTGCGTGATTTTCGAAATCTTCTTCAGCAAGACTCAACCTTCGTCAAGTTGGCGTACCAAAAGAGCTTCTTGTCATTTAATACGACTGACAAAAGCAATCACTGTCAGAGATTTTGTGTCAGTCGAGGCACGCTGAATCAAGACAGCTGGTAGTCCTATCTCAAGTCTGCGTGTATTTTGAGCTTTCCCTCAAATCTGCGTGGATTCTGAAGTTTTCTTCTTCAAGTCTGCGTGGATTTTGAAGCTTTTTGCCTCAAGTCTGCGTGGATCCTGAAGCTTTTTGCCCCAAGTTTGTGTGGATTTTGAAGCTTTCTACCCCGAGTCTGCGTGGATTTCGTCTTCAACAAGTCTGCGTGGATTTCATCAAATTGGAGTACGTGGCAGCCATGCCACTGATCTCTCGCCTGCGTGTCCTGTAACTTGCACACGACTCATGCATGATTGCCATGTGTCCAACAGTTACAGGCCACGTCCAGTAACTGCTCACAACCTTGCGTATGTTAAATCCTGCGTGATTTTCAACTAAGCACAGGCTGTGAAGACAGTTATCTTTTTAGTTATTATTTTTGACTCTATAAATAGGGTTCTTTTTCTCATTCATCGTACAGATACATAGTTATCTACTGTCAAAATTTTGAGAGCTTTTCTTCTTCGCATAGTCCAAGGGATAAAGTGATCGTCTTCTAGATCAGATTCCCACAGTTGTAATTTTCCCAGATACACAAAAAATAAAGGAATTTATTTATGGAAAATACTTCTTTCTTTGGTATGAAGTTCACATATAAGTCTTTATTTTCCTTCAAACGCTTCGCGTCGAGACGCACCATGCTGTCCTAGAATTCGACGCAAAGTCGAAGAAAAACTACGTGTATAACCGAACAAAAATGCAGCCTAGGAAGCCCTGTTTGAAGAGCAATCCATGTTAACCTGTTAATAACTTTTTAGATCTAATTTAACAATCTCACAGACAACATATAGAACCATAAATCCCTTTTTACAGAAATCAATTTTGATCACTGTGCGTCGAGAAATCGGTTTCCCAATTTTGAGAAAAAACAGTTTTCAAAAACTAGAAATTCATCCACACGACGTGCGTCCCACCAATCCGGGCGACGTGGTCGCGAACCGAAAGCATCAAAAGTTGCGTATCGAGTTCATGGTCGTGTGGGCTTTGACGGAATTCAAATTGGTCGCGTGTGTGCGACGAATTTGATGCGTATCCGTCAAAATTCACTATATCGACCTCTGTGCAAGTTTTCCAATTACTTTGTACATGCTCGTCAGATCGAGACAAAACTTGCGCCAACAGGACCGTATCATTTTTTTGGTCCTGTATGCCAAGTTTGGTCCGATTCTGAGACAGTTGGTTGGAGCATCGTTTTGCGGGCCCCACGGTCCGACTCAACGGACGATTTTGTGCACGGCCTGCTGGAATCCAACTCTGGACATACGGTTGGGTTTGTATTGGAAAACTGGATCCGTAGACATATAGTTTGATGACTTTAGAGACCATTAATTTTGGCACGCTTTTCAGTACGAAGCGGATCCAACGGCGGACACCGTTTTGGCTCGAAATTACCGTTTTGCCCCTGTGTCCAGAATTGGACTTAAGGACATGCAATCGTAGATATTTTGACTATTTTGAGAACATTGGTAATATTTATTTCAACTTTCGGGGACTGTTGTACGGGTTTTGACTATTGGGGCACATTTAGTGGTTCAGATTGTCGGTTTCACCAGCAGAGGACCACAGGCGAGTACAGTTTATTGTCTGCATTTCGATATTGATTTTCACTATATTTCATTGGTTGGCCATTGGTTATGTGATTATTTTCTATTATAATTGTTGAGTCGGGAATGAGAAGTACCAAGGATGTGTGATCTGACCTTAGACAATGTAGACAGTGTAGACAGTAATTTATTATTGCAAAGTAGACAGTGTAGACAGTGATTTATTATTGCAAAGTAGACAGTGTAGACAGTGATTTATTATTGCAAAGTAGACAGTGTAGACAGTAATTTATTATTGCAAAGTAGACAGTGTAAACAGTGATTTATTATTGCAAAGTAGACAGTGTAAACAATAATTTCTTTATTGTATTATTTGCTGTAGACAGTGTAACTTTATATAATATAGACAATATAACTTTAGACAGTATAGACAATATAACTTTAGACAGTGTAGACAGTGTCGTGTAATTGTCCCGAGACCGATCACATATCAAAGGTACTTCTAACAGTTGGAAAAAGTATTTTGTGTCTATTTATTTGCTATTGGTTTTTCGTATTTCCTGTTTATTTTCAAAAACATGTAATTGATGTCTAACCTCTGTTGTATAGTCATTTTCTTTATTTGAAATTACATTCAGTGAATTATGCTCGTTCCATTCCTGACTGGAAACTATATTTTTCAGGTTAGCCGTGGATTCACTTAGCGTGGGAAATACGGGTGTACTTGCAGCCGAAGCCTAGAGACTAGCTAGATAGACGTGTTGTAATCATTCCATATATGTACAAGTTTATATTTTCCTGCAAAATGTAAAACTTGTGATCATTGTAAATTAAATTAATTTTTGTGAATGAGCATTATTTGTGACTTTGGATCTTCATGGCCGTGACAGCATACTACCGCCGACACTGTGGCGTAGGCTGGCTTGGACACGTCTCATATCCGTTTAAAAAAAATTGGTACGGGTCGTGACAGTCTCTTTCTCTGTGGAAGAGGCACTTCCTGTACAGACGCGTTCACATCAGAATGCCCAACCTGACGAAGCTGCCGTCTGTAGAAGCATGAAAAAGAAAGGATCTTGCTTTTAATCCCACATCAAAAAGGAGAAGAAGAGAGGTCTCATTCCACTCTATATATAGAGCCCTCTTGCCTCCTTTGAAAAGGGCACAAAAAATAAATAAAGAAAAGGGAGCCCGTTATCCAGGGAGCCCGTTCGAGCCACAAAAAGTTGCAGTAGTTCTTCTCTTCTTCTGGGTTGGCTGCAAGTTCTTCACTCGCTATCATAGCGAGAATAATTTGGACTCTGAGTACTATGCGCCCCAACGGGCTGGTACGAAGAAGTCCAAGGCGGCACGGGCCATGCGCCTCAAACGTGCTATGCCTATGGCAAACCAGAAGCATGCGCTCACAATCATGCACGCTGCTGATGGTATGCTGTACAAAGTCGACTCGGGTGCTTCTGCGCCAAAAACGAGCCGACCTTCAAAGCCCTTGTCTCGCTTGGGCGCATCTACTACGTTCGCAACCAAGTCGAGCAAGGCAAACCCTATGGTCTTGAAATCCCGCACCTCCGCTGGTTGTGCGTCCGAGGTTCGTTCAAGTCACTTTAAGTGTTGTACCCCTACTACTAATCTGAGAGCCTGTTTGGTGTTGGATCAAGGGGCGCAGCATTCACTTGACCACCCCGACGCTTGGCCTTGCCATGCGCTTGATGGGGGTGTAAAGGTGGCACTTTCACTTGACCACCCCGGCGCTTGGCCTTGCCATGCGCCTGATGGGGGTGTAAAGGTGGCACTCTCCGCCAATGATTTGTGTAATGTGATCATTCACAAACGCCGATCAAGAGAGCCGAACGACAAGCATAATGTGCCCCTCACAGGGCACACCTGTGCTACGATCGCCATCAACTGCTGCGGTTGCAAGACAGTGGCTCCACCACCAAGGCAGTCTGTGTTCCTGCTGTTGCAACATGCTGTGCCTGTCCAACATCGTCTCAGAAACATGATGCCGATTGAACTTTATAACAGCCTAATCTCAACTAGGCTCATCACTCAGATGTCTCAGCTAGCCGCGTCGTCTCAGCCCGACGTATTACTCTCAGTCTTATGAAGGAGTTCATCGTCAAAGCTTCTTCGAACAAGGAGAACCATCATCCACAGTACAAGTCTTGCCAAGGAGGAGGATCAGTCAAATCCATCTTCGTCAAGAAGTCAAGGGAGAGACAAGAAAACTCTCTCAAACTGTTGCTATTCATTGGCCAGGGCAAATCAAACCCATGTGCCAAGTGGCAACCTTCCCGAAGTCAGTACAATGAACTCGTATTTATGATTAATGAACTCGTCTCTTCGAATTCAGCTTAATGCCCCGAAGAACTCAACAGACGGACCAATAAAGATGCGCCATGCAACAGATGCGCCCCTCAGCACCAAGCGCTTCGCAAGCATGCGCCCCCATGCGGCCCCATGCGCCTAGGGGAACGCCGATCGATGCGCCCACTCAACCGACCATCACCTATCAAAAACATTAAATGCTGAAGTCTGATAGAGTTGGCCGCACGTCTCTCGAGGACTGAACAATTGGCAGCTTCTTCAGAAGACGAAGCGTCGCCAACATCAGCATCATCACTACTTTCCTCCGACGGTTACGACCACGTGGCCGTCCAACCATCTCGCATGCGCCTCCGCAGCCATGCGCCCAAAACTCTGCATGCGCCTCAAAAGAAATATGCCTTAGACTTTTCTCTGATCCCTAAAGACAGAAGTATAGTCACTACTGAAGCTCTGCATGCGCCTCAAAAGCCATGCGCCTCAAAAGCCATGCGCCTCAGACTTTTCTCTGATCCCTAAAGACAGAAGTAAAGTCACTACTGAAGCCTCGCATACGCCTCAAAAGCCATGTGCCACAAATTGTTCGTGACTCCCAAAGGTTACGAGCCAAAGTCTCCTTATGCGCCCAATCCCAGGCGCATCCTACCAGATCACTCTCCACCAAATCCGAGATCTTCGAGCCATGGGCCTACGACACGTGTCCTTTGACTGGATTTACCCAAGATCTCAGCAGCAAAAAGATTCTCCCCCTGCTACGTGCCAGCCCACAATAGCAGTATAAAGAATTCAACTCCTCGATCAGGGCGCATCGTCCATGCGCCTCTATCAGCAATCACCACGTGGCGTCCCCGCGTCCAGGAGCATCCTACATATACGCGCATGAGCAGCCTGCCTGCAGACTATAAATAGAGGGATCATTTCCTTCTTACACACACAGAGACGAACATACATATACCGACAGAGACGTCGCACAACCACCGAGACAGATACAGACACTCAACGTCTTCTTCCTCTCCGCAAGCTCCAGCACCCAGAGCAATCCAGATCTTCAGAGAACCGAGAACCGTCGTCAGATCGTCAGCGGAGTCAATGCATTACCACTCGCTCCATCGGCACAAGGGACCCAGATTAAACAAAAGTGTACTCCTAGGACTACGTCTAAGTCCTACATTATAACACTGTTCTGTTTGTATTAAAATTACATCAAAAGATTTTAATGGCAAATAAGCTGGCGACTCTGCTGGGGACCTCTTTCTCCTCCACCGAGAAAGCTGTGTCGCAATCCGACGACGTGAAGGTGGGCTCCTCCCACAAGACGCTGGTCGTACGCCTCAATCAACAAGCGTATGAGGAGTTCATCTCTGAAGGCAGCGCGAGCCCTTCGAAGCGGCTGCCGAAGCCGAAGAAGACTCGCCAAATCTGGGTGCGTAAGGTCGACGCCTCTGGCACCACCACCGAAGGGGATACGCCGATCCAGCCTTCCCTTCCTGCTGGCGTCCTCAGCAACCAAGATGCGCCCACTGGTGCAGCACAACTCTCGGGAAAACATACGACTGACCACATTTCCCAGCCATCTCCCTCTCAGGCGAGGAAGATACATCCACGGAGCAGGGGCGCTGCTAATGCCTCGCGTATCACCTCGGATGCGCCACAGAAGGTCTCTGTCTTTGACAGACTCACTCGCTGTAGTGGCGAGGAGAATTTAGATTCTGAGTACTATGGGCCCAGCAGCCTGGTACGAAGAAGTCCAAGGCAGCACGGGCCATGCGTCCCAAACGTGCTATGCCAGCAGCAAGCCAGAAGCATACGCTCACAATCATGCGCGCTGCTGATGGTAAGCTGTATAAGGTCGACCCAGGTGCTTCTGCGCCAGAAACGAGCCGACCTTCAAAGTCCTTGTCGCACTTGGGCGCATCTGTTGCGTTCGCAATCAAGTCGAGCAAGGCAAACCCAGTGGTCTTGAACTCCCGCGCCTCCTCTGGTTGTGCGTCTGAGGTCCGTTCAAGTCACTTCAAATGTTGTTCCTCCACTACTGATCTGAGCACCTGTTTGGTGTTGGATCAGGGGGTACAACATTCACTTGACCACCCCGGCGCTTGGCTTTGCCATGCGCCTGAAGGGGGTGCAAAGGGGGCACTCTCATCCAACGATCTGCGTAACGTGATCATTCACAAGTGTCGATCAGGAGAGTCGACTAACGAGCACGATGCGCCCCTCACAGGGCACACTTGTGCTGTAGTTACCATCGATTGCTGTTGCAAGGCAGCAGTCCCACCAAGACAGTCGGTGTTCCAGCGGCTGCAATCATCGATACCCCTCCGACGTCGCCTCGGAAAGAAAGTGTCAACAAAAGAGGAGCCAGAGGTTGCTTCATGCAATGTAATCTCCAACTCCTCGTCAGTCCGAAAGACGACTGGCAATTCCTCGTCCAAGAGCCAGCCGAGGAAATCCAAGACAACCGTCTCGTCCTCTGGGGTGTTCGAAGGCACTCGGGAGAGGAAGAAGATCTTGGAGGAAGCTGGGGGTAGTCAAGCCCTTGTTGATCGTCCTTCTGAAAATAAGGGTGTCCTCCATAGCACAGCTGGCGTGGATCTTCTTCCTCAGGGCGAAGTCAGCCTCCCCGACAAAGCTGGGGGTCGCTTAGCCCCTGTGGACCTGCATCTCGAAGATGAAGAAGTCCTTCAAGACATGACTGGGGGTAATCAGGCCCTTACGAATACTTCTCCCGAAGACGAAGGTGTCCTCCAAAACTTAGCTGGGGGTAGTCTAGCCCCTGCGGATCCGAGTCTCGAGGACGTAGAAGTCCTCAGGAACATAGCTGGGGGTAGCCAAGACGAAGCTCTGGGAACAACAACTCCTCTACAGAAGAGTGAGGCTGAAAGCGAAGCCTCAACTGAACCATCCGACTCCAGCCGTATCATGACAGTCTACATGGCTGGAGGTGATACCGAGTCTGATGCGCCGCCACCAGACCTCGTCCAGCGCATGGATACCCTGGAGGGAGGACTAAAAACCCTCTCTGCCTCCATGCAAATACTGACTCAAGCAGTATTTGAGATACGGTCAGCTTTGGCCAGGACACCTTCTACCGGTCCCGACCCAGGGGCCAATGGAGAGTCAAGTGTACCCCCTCAACGGGTATCCTTGGATACGGATCATCGCGAAGCCCCTTAGATGTCGGAGCCCTCAAATGCTCAACTCTAGGTGGTACCACCTTTCCCGACTCCCAACTCCACGGAAGACGTGGTCGAGATGATCAGGGACCTGCGCGAAAGCTTTGAGTCCAAGAATAGACAAGAGGAGCGCCAAAAGATGGACATCCCCCAACCTTATCCCCTCGAATGGAATAACGTGGTTTATTCCCGTTCATCGTCTTCGCTGTCTACGAAATTCTTCCAGAAGACCCGAAAGAAGCTGTCTTAGTCAAGAGGTGCTCCCTTCGATTCTACTACGATACAGCTACTAAAATGCTGTACCGACGCTCCTACGATGGACTTCTACTACGATTTTTGTCCAACGAAGAAGCAGCCGAAGCCCTTCGAGATGCTCACGATGGGACCTGCGGAGCCCATCAACCTGGCCCTAAGTTGCAGGATCGACTGCGATGCATGGGCTACTACTGGCCAACCATGGCCGCTGACGCTGTCGACTATGCTAAAAAGTGCCATGCATGCCAGCTTCACGCAGACTTCATCTATACACCGTCAGAACCACTACATCCTACAGTCGCCTCTTGGCCCTTCGAAGCATGGGGCATGGACATTGTAGGACCGATTACCCCTCCTTCATCGAGGGGACACCGCTTTATCCTAGCCATCACCGACTACTTCTCCAAATGGGCAGAAGCAGTTCCACTGGCAGAAGTGAAGAGCTCTAGGGTGATCAGCTTCATCAAGCACCATGTCATCTACCATTTCGGGGTACCTCGGAGGATTATCCACGATAACGGTCCTCAGTTCATCAGCTATGTTTTCAGCAGATTATGTGACAAGAATCGCATTCAAAATGTGGCCTCAACCTCCTACAATCCGACAGCAAACGGATTGGCCGAGGTGTTCAACAAGACTATCGCCAGGCTACTCGAAAAGGTCGTTTCATCCAATAAACGCAACTGGGACGAAAAGCTCGATGAATGCCTTTGGGCCTACCGCATAATGGTACGGACCTCGACAGGAAATACACCATTCTCCCTGGTCTACGGAAGCGAAGCGGTACTACCTCTCGAGATCCAGATACCCTCACTCCGCGTAGCAATCAAAAACCGACTCACAGAAGAGGACAATCAACGTCGTCGTCTGCGAGAACTGGAGGCACTTGACGAAAAGCGTCTCCTTGCTCAACAACGCATTGAACTCTACCAAGCCCGTATATCACAGGCTTTCAACAAGAAGGTCAAGCAAAGGACTTTCCAAGTAGGCGACCTGGTTCTGGCAGTCAGGAGGCCGATGGTGTTGACTCACAAGACACCAGGAAAGTTCGAGCCCAAGTGGCAATGACCTTTCATCATAGAGACGGTATACTCAAACGGTGCTTACCGCCTCGCTAAACCCAATGGGGACTTGTTCATGATGCCCATCAACGGCAAGTTCCTAAAGAAGTACTACTCTTGACATCTTTCAGACATGTACTTCCATAAAGGATCAGTGGACCCAATCATCAGGGCTCACATACAATTCCCTTCCATAAAATTATACGCTTCCGGAACCCAGCTGTTCCGTGGCATCCTCCAGTAGAAGGACAACCATGTCCACATTACCTCTGAGTTGTTCTCCTACGCCCTACAAAGTAGAATCTTACACTCTGTAAGACTATGCTATCCATCATGTTTACTACGTCCACATTACCTCTGAGTAAACATCCCGTACTGACAACCCCTGCGTTGCCGTACATTGATTGCAGAACTTCTACGTCCACATTACCTCTGAGTAGTTCTCCATCTCCCTCCAGAGTCATTCCAACCACGTCCATATCATCTCTGAGTAGGAAAGCTCTACCATCAATCCCATATTTACCATGTCCATACTACCTCTGAGTAAATATGTTGGTTCTCTCTCTCTCTCTCAACTTATTATCTGTACCTAAAACCAAGGTGCGCCAAGGATGATAAGTCCACATAAATTTCCCGGTGGAAGTACCCAAACCTATCACGTCCATACTACCTCTGATAGGATTGTCACACCTAAACAGCTCTACTGTTCATGCTTCTCGTTCAAAGTATTTCAAAACTTGTCCAAAAGTTTTAAAAACTTTGAAGGGGGTCTTGTAGAAGCATGAAAAAGAAGGGATCTTGCTTTTAATCCCACATTAGAAAGGAGAAGAAGAAAGGTCTCATTCCCCTCTATATATAGAGCCCTCTTGCCTCCTTTGAAAAGGGCACCAAAAATAAATAAAGAAAATGGAGCCCGTTATCCAGGGAGCCCATTCGAGCCACAAAAAGTTGCAGTAGTTCTTCTCTTCTTCTGGGTTGGCTGCAAGTTCTTCACTCGCTATCATAGCGAGGATAATTTGGACTCTGTGTACTATGCACCCTAACGGGCTGGTACGAAGAAGTCCAAGGCGGCACAGGCTATGCGTCTCAAACGTGCTATGCCAACGGCAAACCAGAAGCATGCGCTCACAATCATGCGTGCTGCTGATGGTAAGCTGTACAAAGTCGTCTCGGGTGCTTTTGCGCAAAAAATGAGCCGACCTCCAAAGCCCTTGTCTCGTTTGGGCGCATCTACTACGTTCACAACCAAGTCGAGCAAGGCAAACCCTGTGGTCTTGAACTCCCGCGCCTCCACTGGTTGTGCGTCCGAGGTTCGTTCAAGTCACTTTAAGTGTTGTACCCCTACTTCTGATCTGAGTACCTGTTTGGTGTTGGATCAAGGGACGCAGCATTCACTTGACCACCCCGACGCTTGGCCTTGCCATGCGGCTGATGGGGGTGTAAAGGTGGCACTTTCACTTGACCACCCCGGCGCTTGGCCTTGCCATGTGCCTGATGGGGGTGTAAAGGTGGAACTCTCTGCCAATGATTTGTGTAATGTGATCATTCACAAACGCCGATCAGGAGAGCCGAACGACAAGCATAATGTGTCCCTCACAGGGCACACCTGTGCTATGATCGCCATCAACTGCTGCGGTTGCAAGACAGTGGCTCCACCACCAAGGCAGTCTGTGTTCCAGCTGTTGCAACATGCTGTGCCTGTCCGACATCGTCTCAGAAATATGATGCCGATTGAAGACTTTATAACAACCTACTCTCAACTAGGCTTATCACTCAGATGTCTCTGCTAGCCGCGTCGTCTCAGCCCGGCGTATTACTCTCAGTCTTCTGAAGGAGTTCACCGTCAAAGCTTCTTCGAACAAGGAGAACCATCATCCACAGTACAACGTCTTGCCAAGGAGGAGGATCAGTCGAATCCATCTTCGTTGAGAAGTCAAGGGAGAGACAACAAAACTCTCTCAAACTGTTGCTATTCATAGGCCAGGGCAAATCAAACCCATGCGCCATGTGGCAACCTTCCCGAAGTCAGTACAATAAACCCGTATTTATGATGAATGAACTCGCCTCTTCGAATTCAGCTTAATGCCCCGAAGAACTCAACAGATGGACCAATGAAGATGCACCATGCAACAGATGCGCCCCTCAGTACCAAACGCTTCGCAAGCATGCGCCCCCATGCGGCCCCATGCGCCTAGTGGAACGCCGATCGATGCGCCCACTCAACCGACCATCACCTGTCAAAAATATTAAATGCTGAAGTCTGATAGAGTTGGCAGCACGTCTCTCGAGGACTGAACAGTTAACAGCTTTTTTAGAAGACGAAGTGTCGCCAACGTCAGCATCATCACTAATTCCCTCCGACGGTTACGACCACGTGGCCGTCCAACCATCTCGCATGCTCCTCCGCAGCCATGCGCCCAAAGCTCTGCATGCGCCTCAAAAGCCATGCACCTTAGACTTTTCTCTGATCCCTAAAGACAGAAGTAAAGTCACTACTGAAGCTCTGTATGTGCCTCAAAAGCCATGTGCCTCAGACTTTTCTCTGATCCCTAAAGACAGAAGTAAAGTCACTACTGAAGCCTCGCATGCGCCTCAAAAGCCATGCGCCACAAATTGTTCGTAACTCCCAAAGGTTACGAGCCAAAGTCTCCTTATGCGCCCAATCCCAGGCGCATTCTACCAGATCACTCTCCACCAAATCTGAGATCTTCGAGCCATAGGACTACGACACGTGTCCTTTGACTCGATTTACCCAAGATCTCAGCAATAGCAAGATTCTCCCCCTGCTACGTGCCAGCCCACAACAACAGCATGAAGAATTCAACTCCTCGATCAGGGCGCATCGTCCATGCGCCTCCATCAGCAATCACCACGTGGCATCCCCGCGTCTAGGCACATCCTACATATACGCGCATGAGCAGCCAGCCTGCAGACTATAAATAGAGGGATCATTTCCTTCTTACACACTCAGAGACGAACATATATATACCGACAGAGACGTCGCACAGCCACCGAGGCAGATACAGACACTCAACGTCTTCTTCCTTTCCGCAAGCTCCAGCACCTAGAGCAACCCAGATCTTCAGAGAACCGAGAACCGTCGTCCGATCGTCAACGGAGTCAACGCATTACCACTCGCACCATCGGCACAAGGGACCCAGATTAAACAAAAGTGTACTCCCAGGACTACGTCTAAGTCCTACATTGTAACACTGTTCTGTTTGTATTAAAATTATATCAAAAGATTTTAATGGCAAACACCGTCGAGGTGGTGCCTCCTTGCACTGTCCCTGCTGCCCAGGAAGAGGGCTCATCTAGGCCTCCAACAGCCAATAAGCAGAAGCATGTAGAGGCCTGTTTCGACAAGCTTCTGTGAAAGGAGAATGCTTCGGGGCTAGCCAAGCCACACAACTTCGATATACTGGCACAACTTTCCAGTACTCCTGCCCGCCTATCTCTGCTTGAGCTCCTTCGTCTTTCCAAGGACACTCGTGAAGCTCACCGTGAAGCCCTGAAGGATGCTGAATCCTTCGTCAGTCAGGTCAAACAGCCTGAGGGTTACTCCGACTACGTGTGCGCACTGTCATTGTGCGGATGAAGTTATCCCCAATATAACCTTCACCCAACAAGACATGCTGCTCAAACACAACCGACACAACAGGCCACTGTATTATACAGGGTATGTCGGTTCCGTCAAGGTGAAGCGAATTCAGATCAATATTGGGTCTTCCCTCATATCATCCCGAAGATGCTGCTCTCAACACTGGAGATCCCAATGTACCGACTGGCGCCTTCCAACTCAACAATCAGTGGCTTCAATGCTAGCAAAAGCGAACCGCTGTGCAAAATACGGCTGAAGTGTCATATTGGTAACCTCAGAACCGAGGTGACTTGCTATGTCGTGGACGCTGACGTCAACTACAACCTCCTACTGGGTCATCCGTGGCTGCATGAGTACATGGTGGTGCCATCTACACTCCACCAATGTATGAAGTACATGTCCACCAACGACATCATTCGGACGGAGTTCGCAGACATTGACCCTTTCAAGGGGGTCGAAGCCTACTTCACTGATGCTATCCTATACAAGTCACTCGACGAAGGGGAAGCCAACGACGCTAACGGTGAAGCAGAAATGGCAGCAGAGCCGGACATGGAGCCAGAGATGATTCCTGACGCTCCTTTGAAAATTTGACTCAAAGGAAAACCGCCTCAGGTGCTGCCTCCCATGGCCATCAAGCTACCTGGAAAAGCACCAACTTCTCTAGGTAGAACACCTACTGAAGCTCCCTTGAAGATACGGCATAAGGAAAAGCCGTCTCAAACATCGGCTCCCCTTGTGGCAAAACTACAAGGGAAGGCACCAACCACTGAAGGCGCAGTTGAGGCACCTCTGAAGGTGCGTCTTAAAGGCAAGCCTCCGCAATCATCCGTCTCATCCAAGCTGCCAGAGAAGGACCACATAGCCCTCTCGGACCCCAAGATCAAAGCTACGGTGGACTCTTCCGATCCAACCCCAGTACTCACAGATGAAGAGCTAGTAGAATATATCTCTGCTGATGTAGATGCACCTTCTCTGGACAATGTAATCCTGCGGGACAAAATCTCGCATTTTATCAATAATAGAGTGTCTTTTAATTATTCTAGTCTTCCACATTGGAATGCCATGTATACATTAGATAACGCTCTACGGTCGTTGCAAACACAAATAATGACCGTCCATCATGTAAATCGAGTAGTCCCGTCCCAAGGGATCTGTTTTGTAGTCCCACCGCAGAATCGAGACGAAGAATCCATCATCTTCGACAAAGTCGAGCGTCATCAAGACCTCCCGCCACTCGAACAAGAACTAGATACCGGCAGAATACAAGTCTATCGGTACACGGACAAGGCAAAGTACCTCATCCAAAAGATGGGGTACGATCTAAAAAGCAACAAAGGCCTGAACTATGGCAAGGGTCGACGTCTTCCTCTTCGGCTCCCTACACCTAAAGGAAAGCCGCATGACTACTATCATCGAACTCGACGGAGGGGGAGAGGAGTGGGCTATGTCAAGCCGCCGTCAACTCCAGAGAGTTCGGAGGCAGAAGAAGTAGAACATTCTCATTCATCCGAAGCATCAACTTGGGATTCCGATACCAGTATCGGATCAGTCTTTAAGAAAGTGCTATCAGCCAACATGATATCTGCACAATCTCAAGAAGATGAAGGTGAAGACCAAACGCCAGAATTCTTCGAGGAAGAACCCTGGGCTTAACGCCTAGGAGAACAGTGGGTGTCTCGTTTTGAATTACGCGAACCCCCTACCGAAGACAAAGTCGAGCAGATCGACCTTGGGGATGGATCTTCTTCCAAATCCATCTTTATCAGCAAAAGTCTAAAAGGAGAAGACCGAGAATCTTTAATCCAACTGGCTAAAGAATATATCGATGTCTTCACCTGGAGCTACGAAGATATGTCGGGACTTGATCCTTAGATCGCGATGTATAGGCTTAACATCTTACCTGATGCCAAGCCTATAAAACAACAACAGTGACATTTTCGTCCTGACATCATGAACGCTATCGATCAGGAAGTAGACAAACTCCTGACCAGCGGATTTATTCTTGAAGAACAACACCCGGATTGGGTGACCAACGTCATCCCAGTCACCAAGAAGAATAAGACGATACGAGTCTGTATCGACTTCAGGGATCTCAACACTGCTTGCCCGAAGGACGAATTCCTGCTTCCAATTACCGACGTGATGATCGACAACACATGTGGCTTCAAACACATGTCTTTCATGGAAGGGTATTCGGGCTACAACCAGAATAAGATGTTTTCCGATGACGCAAAACACACGTCATTCAGGACTCCGAAGGGGGTTTTCTGCTATACAGTGATGCCCTTCGGCTTGAAGAACGCTGGTACGATATACCAACGAGCTATGAGCACCATCTTCCGTCAGCATCTTCGTAAGACACTCGAATGCTATGTTGATGATATCGTAGTCAAGAGCCGTCTCAAAGGAGACACCTACAAGACCTTAAGACAGTCTTCAATTTCATGCGAGCGCATCAACTCAAGATAAACCCCGCTAAATCCTTCCTAGGAGTTTCTAGCGAAAAGTTTTTGGGCTTCATTATTATGGCGAAAGGCATTCATGTCGATCCCGAGAAGACCAAGGCCATCCTTGACATGGACCCTCCGAAGAACCTCCGAGAACTTAGAGGCCTACAGGGGCGTCTGGCATACATCCGAAGGTTTATAGCAAACCTTTCCGAAAAGTGCCGACCCTTCACCCATCTCATGAAGAAGGGAGTCTCCTGCGTCTGGATAGAAGAATGCCAGAAAGCTTTCGATGATATCAAAGCTTACTTGACGAGCCCGCCAGTCCTGGTGGCACCCGTTGCCGATAAACCATTTCTCCTCTACGTCCGTGCCATGGATCATTCCCTCGGCGCTCTGCTGGCTCAGAACAGCGATGCAGGCTATGAGCAAGCTATCTACTACCTCAGTAGAATACTGATCGGGGCTGAACACCGATACAACCCCGTTGAAAAAGAGTGTTTTGGCTTTGGTATTTGCCATCCAGAAGACTCGCCATTATGTCTCGGGCCAGACAATTCATGTCATCTTCCGAGTCAATCCACTCTGAGTTCTCATAACGAAGCCAGGGTCATTGAACTCCCAGCTAGCTACATGGGCGATCCTGTTGACGCTGTATAATATGGTGTTCGTTCCATAAAAAGTCGTCAAGGGTCAAGCTCTAGCGGACTTTTTAGCCGCGTACCCCATCCCAGAGTCCTCCAGACTCTATGAAGACATCCCAGATGAGGTCCAAGAATCAAATATCACCGAAGAAAGCTCCGTCTGGCGGATGTTTTTCGATGGCGCTTCAAGAACAGGCCCCAAATGCCAAATTATCGCAGGAGTGGGGGTAGTCTTAGTCTCCCCCCGATCAGCTGGTCATCCAGCGTACCTACTCCCTTTTGAAGCCATGCTCCAACAATGTTGTCGAGTACAACGCGCTCATCATGGGACTCCAGCTGGCGCAACTGTTGGGGATGAATCATCTGGAAGCCTACGGCGACTCAAAACTCGTCGTTAACAAGATCAGAGGACAATACGAAGTACGCCATGAAGATCTGATTCCTTACCATGAAGTTGCATTGAACATCATTTCAACCTTCACTAAGTTTTTTATCGAACATGTACCTCGTTTACAAAATCTGGAGGCTGACGCTCTGGCTGGCCTCGCAGCCTCATTGACAGCACCCCTCGGGACTCAACACTACGTCACGATAGTTGGTCGAGACTTGGTCTGTCCTAAAAACAACCTACGCTCATAAATGGCCCATGCCTTGTCAACAAGTGCTAGTGTTAATGTCCGAGACTGGAGGTTCCCGTTCATCGACTTCGCTGTCTACGAAATTCTTCCAGAGGACCCGAAAGAAGCCGTCTCGGTCTGGAGGCATTCCCTTCGATTCTATTACAATGCAGCTACTAAATGCTGTACCGACGCTCCTACGATGGACTTCTCCTTCGATGTTTATCCAACGAAGAAGCAGCAGAAGCCCTTCGAGAAGCTCACGACGGAACCTGGCCCTAAGTTACAGGATCGACTATGACGCATGGGCTACTACTGGCCAACCTTGGCAGCCGACGCTGTCGACTATGCTAAAAAGTGCCATGTGTGGCAGCTTCACGCTGACTTCATCCATACACCATCAGAACCACTACATCCTACGGTCGCCTCATGGCCCTTTGAAGCCTGGGGCATGGACATTGTAGGACCGATCACCCCTCCTTCATTAAGGGGACACCCCTTCATCCTAGCCATCACCGACTACTTCTTTAAATGGGCAGAAACAGTTCCACCGGCGGAAGTGAAGAGCTCTAGGGTGGTCACCTTTATCAAGCACCATGTCATCTACCGTTTCGGGGTACCTCGGAGGATTATCCACGATAACGGTCCTCAGTTCATCAGCCATATTTCAGCAGATTCTGTGACAAGAATCATATTTAAAACGTGGCATCAACCGCCTACAATTCGGCAGCAAACGGATTGGCTGAGGCATTCAACAAGACTATCGTCAGGCTACTCAAAAAGGTCGTATCATCCAACAAACGCGACTGGGACGAAAAGCTCGGCGAATGCCTTTGGGCCTACCGCACAACGGTACGGACCCCGACGGGCAATATACCATTCTCCCTGGTCTACGGGAGCGAAGCGGTACTGCCTCTCGAGATCCAGATACCCTCACTCCGTGTAGCGATCACAAATCAACTAACAGAGGAAGACAAACAACGTCACCGTCTGCGAGAATTGGAGACACTTGACGAAAAATGTCTCCTATCTCAACAGCGCATCGAACTCTATCAAGCCCGTATATCACAGGCTTTCAACAAGAAGGTCAAGCAGAGGAATTTTCAAGTAGGCGACCTGGTTCTGGCAGTCAGGAGGCCGATGGTGTTGACTCACAAGACACCAGGAAAGTTCGAGCCCAAGTGGGAGGGGCCTTTTATCATAGAGACGGTATACTCAAACGGTGCTTACCGCCTCGCCAAACCCAAGGGAGACTTGTTCATGATGCCCATCAACGACAAGTTCCTAAAGAAGTACTACTCTTGACATCCTTCAGACATGTACTTCTATCTTCACCCAACAAAGGAGTTTGTGGACCCAATCATCGGGGCTCACGTACAATTCCCTTCCACAAAATCTTACACTTCTGGAACCCAGCAGTTCCGTGGCGTTCTATCCTCCAGTAGAAGGACAACCACATCCATATTATCTCTGAGTTGTTCTCCTACACCCTACAAAGATGAATCTAACGCTCCGTAAGACTACGCTACCCATCATATTTACTACGTCCATATTACCTCTGAGTAAACATCCCGTACAGACAACCCCTGCGTTGTCGTACATTGATCGCAGAACTTCCACGTCCACATTACCTCTGAGTAGTTGTGCGTATCCCTCCCGAGTCACTCCTATCATGTCCATAACACCTCTGAGTAGGAAGATTCTATCATTTGACCCCATATTTGCCACATCCATATCACCTCTGAGCAAACATGTCAGGTTCTCTCAAACTTATTATCTGTACCTAACAACCAAGGTGCGCAAAAGATAATAGGTCCACACAAATCATCAAGTTCATGACAGCAAAAATGAACACACCACAAAACTCTTCATTCTTTATTTAAAAGTAAAGGATTACATCCCCAAAACAAAAAAAGAAAGAAGACTATAAATTCCTAGGCATCATTGGGATTGGCAGACAGCTCTTCGATCCGACGCCTCAAGTCTGCAGCCCGGGTCTCTGCAGTCGCCAGGATCCGGCGTTCAGCTTCCTGCCGCATCATCTTCACAGCCTCGGGAGCAGTATCGTTCTCATGCTTGGCTCCAACTCCTGCCGTTGGTGAGTCAGAGAAAGAATATGGCGAGTAACAACTGCCTCTTCCTCCTTGGACGAGATGTGCTCAGCCTGGGCCCGCTCAAGATCTAACATAAGTTGGGCCCTCTGGTCTTCTAGGAGGCAAATCCTGGCAGTAACCTCCGCTATACTAGCCTCCAATGAGGCCCGCAACTCCACCTGCTCCTGTGTGGATTAAGACAGTCTCTCTACTGCAGCCTCAGCAGCGGCCACCTTGCCATTCCAGATGGCCACCGTAGTCTGATAAGATGAATCAACCTCAGCTATCAACTTCTTCTGTTCTGCTTCTATCAGAGCAAAAAAGTCATTCTGTTGGATACTCTGCAGTTTAGAAAGACGCTGGTCGAGCTCAACCACCGACTCCTCCAGAATTACAGCCATGTAATCGTGGCCACGGTGCGAACGTATCAAACCAATGGAAAAGAGCGCCATGGTTTTCGCTGTCGCAAAACTCCTATTTGCATTCAGCACCGTTGATACGCCCTTCTGCAGCATCCAGAAGCACTTCATTCAAGAGCGGGACAGTCATCTACACTGGTGGTCAACAAAAGAAGGCAAAGATTCAGATATGTTAGAAACAACAAAAGAATCTGAGCCACGTTCCCATCAGAAGCGCATACCCTGAACCAAGGCTCAGGCGCATCTGGAAGAAAGCTTCGGCACATCATCATGGTCTAAATCCATGCGCGTCAGCAGTGAAGCTTCGGCGCATCATCAAGGTCTAAACCCATGCGCATCAGCAGTGAAGCTTCGGCGCATCATCAGAGTCTAAACCCATATGCGTCAGCAGTGAAGCTTCGGCGCATCATCAGGGTCTAAACCCATGCGCGTCAGCAGGGAAGCTTCAGCACATCATCAGGACTCACGGTCCACGCGCGTCGGCGTAGACAAAAGAAAAATATGGTAAAGAATGATAAAACCTACCAGTAACCGATAGCCGAACGTCGACAGGCGTCCGAGGGACATCCTCCGCAATAGCCTCCACAGGCAAAGTGGAGAAGAACCCTCTCTCTCCATCAGACGCCTATTTATAGGCTTAGGTATATGCAAAAACCGATGAGGAGTGACATCAGCCTTCGCCTCGGGTCCCACGAAGTGGTAATCGCAAATAAATCCAAAAAGATCATCATTAATCCTTTTGGTTACTTTGAAGCGTTATAATTTGCATTAACTGAGAGGAGCATGCGCCACATCACTGATGCGCAGAGTACTTATGCGCCCGTGTAGTCATGCGTCCCGTTGAAGCCACCACCATGCTTCTTATTCAAAGTATTCCAAAACTTGAAATTTTTTTTTGGAAACTTTGAAGGGGGTCTTGTAGAAGTATAGAATTTCAGAACCAGTAATCCTATGCGCCTAACACTACATGCGCCAGGAAGCTCAGATAAAGTACTTGGCACAGCAAACGGTAAAAGCTTAGACATTAAAACAAGATTTTTATTTTATATAAAAGTCTATTACATGTCTAAAAAAAGAAAGCTGTACAAAGGGGAATTTCTACAAAGAAAAGAACCTAAGTCTACAGCTAGGCGCAGCAACCACCATGCGCTCTCAAACAGGCGCATCTCGCCATGCGCTCTCAAACAGGCGCATCTCTTCGACGTCTCAGTTTGGCGCATCACTTTCTCAGCCAGGTGCATCCCTTCAGCAGCTCAGTTATGTGCATCCTCAGTTATGTGCATCCCTTCAGCGGCTCAGTTATGTGTCGCCCTTTCAGTCAGACGCATCATGAAGTCTCAGCATATGCACCATTAAATGCTTCGACTAATAAAGCATTTATTGAGCAGAATGAGGGTGGATAATCAACCCTCTAGCTCGAGGAAGAGCTCTCCAAACCAAGGAAGAGGAGAGCACCGCAATCGACCCGCAGCTAAAGGAGAAGCTTTCAACCCAACCAGAATGGGCAACACCCCCTCTAGCGGAAGGAGGAGCTCTTCCAAAGCCCAAGAAAGATGATCGGAGCACCGTAATTCCGATCTGTGGCTCTTCCTGTATAACGGAGACGAGGCTCGAGCATCCCGATCTTTGGATGCAACAGGCACCTTCCGCCTGTCTCAGAAGCCCTCAACTCCGACTTTTGGATGTAACATTCACCTTCAAGTGCATCAATGAAGACAATGCGTCGTATCTTCACCCTCGTGAGCATCTCGTCAACAGAATTTCCTCGAGCAAACAAGTTTATTTCGGGAGGACGTGAGAGAACGAGAAGCAAACTCTCTCCATGCCATTATTTATAGGTCGGACAAATCAAACCCATGTACCAAGTGGCTGGCTCTCCGAATCCCGTACAATAAATTTGTATTAAATAGGTGATGAACCTGACGCTTCGAATTCGGCCAAGAAATGGCTATTTAATGCACTCGAAGAATATAACAGTAGTAGGAGCGTAAAAAGTGCTTCAAAGAAAGAGTCATCTCATTCGTAAGTGGCCTGCTTTACGCCTAACAGAACGGGTAATTTCTTTACGCCCAAGACAAGGCTAATTGTATTACGCCTAAGCAGATTGATCATTTTACGCTTGGGTCTGCACCGGTGATTTTACGCCAAGGATCGAGCAGCCTCTTTCACACTGGACAAAGGCTATCAAATCTCGCATTTAATGCAGACTTTGACATGAAGATATCAATGATGGCATTTACCACAGAATTCAATGGAATTTGTCTCATACAAAGACCATTGTTGTCATTTATAGAGATCGAGCTACTTTACGCTCACTGAATGGTTTCTTTTACGCACGGAGGTTTACATGAGTCCTTACGCTCATAAAAAACAATGTGTGCGTGAAGTCTATTTGAGCCATTTTACGTTCAAGGTTATTCAATAACCACTTTACGCTGGAAACCTATGACAGAGCTAGTTTACGCTCATCCTTTTACGCCCTATTCGTTCTGGCTATTTTGGAACGTGGTGTGCCTACGTGGTCTTCATGCCACATATTTCGAAGAACGTGTGTACATGTATCCTATTCTTACTGAAATGATGGGACACGTGTCAGCATATACAGAGGATGACTCTGATCGTGGATGGCAGTTGTTAGCGTAAAGACAGATTTTGATGCCCTTTTACGCACGGAAGCCCTAGTCTATAAATAGACTGATTTTTCTCATAACAAAGAGACACAGAGAGAGACAGGAGAGAATACAGAGATCAGAGCTTCGAGATTTTGATTCTCTAGAGCATCCTTCTTTAACTTTTCTTCCAGAACAAAGTAAAGCAAAGCAGGAAAGCATTCGGCCTCGCCATCAGTGCCCAAGTGCGTCGATACCTTTCTGGTACATTAGTTCTTTCAAATTGTTCTACTTCAAGCAGTGATCTTCATCATCATCATATGGTCCAAGGAACAAAGTGATCATTTACGAATCAGACTTCCATAGCAATACTTTCCCAGAATCAAATTAGTACTTCTTGTACTTTTCTTCTTGTTTTTGTTTTCAAAAGCTAATTCCTCCCAGGCGTTTTGTTAATCTAAACAAAAATGGCGACTCTACTGGGGACGACCTTCTCCTCTGACGAGGAGGTGATTGCTCAATATGATGATGTTTCGGTCGGTTCGACCAAGAAGACTCTGGTGGTGCACTTCGACCAGACTGCCTATGAAGAAATGCTCCGAACTGGGGGTGGTTCTCGCCATTCCAATGTTCAAAAGTCTCGCAAAGCACGAAAAGTTTGGATTCCCAAATCCAAAGTGATTTCTGATCTCTCTGCTGCTTTAGATGACAAGGGAATTCTTCCCACTCCTGTCGTAGGGGCTCCCGTTCATAACGAGGCAATCCCTACTTCAAAGTTGCACTCGAAGTGTGACAATTTGTCTCATGTTTGTAACGGTGAAGATAACCAGGTTTCACGCCCACTGCATAAAAATCAAATTTTACGCTCAGTGGGTAAGAACCAAATTTTACGCTCAGTTCATAAGAATGAGTTTCCCATTCGTAATGGGGCAGACTCTAAAGCTTGTGCTTCTGGGTGTAAGAATCAGTCTCCCGTCGGTGACGTGGTAGGCCCAAATAAATTATGCTCCTCACGTAAAACAAAATCTCCTGTTGGTAACGTGGCAGATAACAAGATTTTACGTTCCATACGTAAAGATAAATCTCCTGTCTATGACAGTGTAGATGAAATTCACAATGATGCTCACATGTCAAATGTGAATGTATCTAAACGTGTACAGCATAAAAATATTGTTGGTAAAACTTCTGTTCTACACCAACATCCTTTTTATATTGCTTTACGCAAGGTACCAAACTTACAAATCACACGCCAAGAAAATGGAGTCCTGCGTGCTAAATCTCAAGATTTACGCACACAATTCCAAACGCGTAGAAATGTACAATTTGGTTCTGAGAATGCAGCCAGTAATCTTCTTTATACACAAGGGACTAAACGTTTTTCTACCCCAAATGTAATAAAGAAGAATACTTCATCCACTCCTTCTGACTTGTGCGAATTGCTAATACAAAAGCGTAAGAATAGACAATCTCTGGTGACATTCCCCCAAGAAAAACATCTTTGTGAATACCACCAGGTTATGATTAACTGTTGTTGTTCAGCTTCAAGACGATCGGTTTTTGATCGATTGAGTTTCAATACACCTCCATATCAAGCTGAAGACCAAGAACATGAGTTGCCATATGTGTCAGTCAACATGGCATCTCATACTAACAGAGGACGACATCCAAGACGGAACACGTCCCAAACTCCAAGTCAACAACAGTTCAACAGGCTTCTTGATTCCTTTGAAGGAGTATATCAGAATACTCGATCAAGAAGACAAAGACATTTGCAGACTTCTGATTCAGAGGCTGGGGGTACTCAATCTTTTGAGTTTGATACCGATAGCATGGATTCGTACTTCTATACAAATCCTTCTGTATCTTCAAGAGAGGTTGAATCCTACGCTGTTGGAGATGAACCAGAGACGTCATCTGCTATTACAGAACAACGTCTCACTGCTGTTGAACAATCACTGAAGGATATGCTTAATATGGTGCAAAGCATGCATCAAATAATTTTGAATCAGCAAACTGCTCAACCGACAGTAGTGACACCGGCACCAGTAGCAGCACAAACTCAAGATAGTCAAGGGGCTGAAATACCTTTGAACATTCAAGAGCCTGCTGCTAATTAAAATTCTGCATCTCCAGATCCCATTATTCCAGAAGATGTACCACCCCTAGTGGGGGTTATGGTACATCCAACGACTACTCAGTCAAATGCGCTTCCTCAAACCAGTGAAGCCATTCAAGCAGTGCATAAAGTTAAAGCACAGTTTGAAGTTTTAAGGCACAAAGATCAACTCCAGAGGTTAGGGATTAAACAACCTTATCCTCCTCATCGGAATGATATGCCCTTTCCACCGAAGTTCAAGCCATAATCTATGGTTTTATTC
Organism: Iris pallida; assembly: GCA_029216955.1. Taxonomy (NCBI): domain Eukaryota; kingdom Viridiplantae; phylum Streptophyta; class Magnoliopsida; order Asparagales; family Iridaceae; genus Iris; species Iris pallida. The sequence goes on along the minus strand of JANAVB010025000.1, from coordinate 2,198,547 downwards.
GATGGAAAAGCATCTCCCAGCCAATATATCAATTACTTTGATATTATGACGGTACACTTGCAGAAAAATGATGCTCTTCTCACTCGAGTGTTCATTGGGTGTTTGACGGGTTCGGCTTATGACTGGTATCGTAGCTTATCTGATAACTCTATTTTATCTTTTGACGAATTCAAGGCAATGTTTCTCTCCTGCTTCTATGAAGGAGGAATGGACATGAACATGTCCTCCTTAATAGAAATAAAACAAAAGGAGAAAGAAGATACTTGGACGTTCATTGAACGTTTTCGACAGGCTACTCTAAAGATGCCTCCTGGTATGCCAGATTCAGCGTTGATCGATATATGCAAAATGAATCTGCGACCATCTATTGCTGTCGTCACAGGTTCCCAATTCTCAGATTGGGCTTCATTTATCATAGCAGCAGTTTTTGCCGAGACCAATGGTAGGTTGGCTCGCGAACATGGGATGATTTTCGCTTCAGAAGATAAAGGGAAGAAAAATAATCCTGGTAATAATCCTGCCAATCGTAATATGAAAGGAAAAGATACTCTTATGGTCAATCTTTCCAAGAATAAAACGACGCCAGGTAATCAGGAATCCTCCAGGTCAAAGGAAGAATACTCTTTTGACGAAAGTGATATTCCAGGGATATTCCAATGTCTGGTGAAAAGTGGTAAACTTCAGATTCCAGAGCCAAAGAGGCCTAATAAGGTGAATCTGACCGACAATCCCAAGTATTGTATCTATCATAGATACATTAATCATCCTACCAGTGCTTGCTATGTCTTGAAAAAGAAGATCCAAGAGCTGATAAATGGTGGCGCCATCGCTTTAACCAATGATGACCATACGGTGACAACCAATATGGTTTCTCTTCAGTTTGGAGATTTTCCTCCACAGCAAGTCCCAGATGGAATTATCTCAATTCTGAAGGCGACAATGAAGATTGTGAATATCCCGCCTGCCAGGGAAGAAAATACAGGATTGCTGCCTCTCACATTGAAGAATGGTGAAATCATGTGGGTACATTCTGACTTAGTGCCTGAACTGGAAAATGAAGGTAAAGCTTCAAAATCCAAGAAAGACAAGAAAGTCAAAACTTGCAACATGATTTCTCATATTATTCCAGATCCTGATGACTTGGATCATCTATGGGACGGCCTCCCTCTAGACGATAGACTGAAAGGACTAAACATCTGTCATCCAAGTCCAGCTCCTCCTACCAAGCTCAAGCTTACTCATCAGCAGTGGCTAGCCATGAATAGTATTCCTTTATACCGGGCACAACAAGTCTTTGCTGCTTATGAAAAAGCTTCAACAGGAATTTTTCCTCGTATCCCGAATCCTTCTCCTCCCTTAACTACAGAGACGTCTGTGTTTCATTCTCCTGTAGTTGCAGAGATTCATTCCTCTTTCTGTACTGAAACACCTGTTCAAAGTCCACTGCCTATCCATTTGTATAGTCAGCAATCTGTTATTCTCATGAAGAAGATGGGTTACGACTTTCAAAAGGCCGAAGGTTTGAACCATGATAAAGGAATACGTCTTCCTTTACAAATTCAAAATCAGAATTCTACCGTTGGATTGGGTTCTGAAGTCCCTCGTAACAATCCTCACAAGAAGAAGGCTAAAGGAAGAAAGACTAAATCCTGTAATATGGTACTTTCTTCTCCTGAGTCTGAGGAAGAAACTTTTGCTGGTACAAGATCTGGAAAAGAGTACCACAAAGACTATGAGGGATCTTCCAAAGAAGCAGAAGATGTAGTGGAAACACTACCGGTTCAACCTTCTCCTGTTCCTGCTAAACCGTCTGTGGTTGAAAAGGGGAAACATAAGGCAGTACGCTTTGATATCCCATTAAAGTCTGCTTCCAGTCAGGGGGTGACAATGAAGCCTTACAAGTTCGATATTCTAGCTCAGTTAGCCAATACTCCGGCTAGATTGTCTATATTTGAACTGCTTCGCCTCTCCAGAGAAAGCAGAGAGACTTTGAGCGAAGCTTTACTTCAAGAAGATTCATGCTTAGCTCAACTCAAGACTCCCGACAATATGCCAGTGTAATGTCCACAATGTCATAGCGTGATGGAAGCAATTCCCAACATCATCTTTACACAAGAGGATATGCTATTGAAACACAACAAGCATGATAGGCCTCTGTGCTACACTGGATATATCGGATCCACTGAAATTGACAGGATCTACATTGATCCCGGGTCCTCAATCAGCATAATTCTTCAGAGTATGCTAAGACCCCTGAGGATTCCTACTAGTGAGCTGACTTACACTAGTACCACTATTGTTGGTTTTAACTCTGGCAAGAGTAAGCCACTGGGAAAGATTCGGTTGCAGATTCAGATTGGTGATCTTCGAACCATGGTAACTTTCTATGTTATCAATTCGGATGTATCCTACAATATTCTTCTTGGAAGACCGTGGATTCATGAGCACAATATTGTGCCTTCAACTCTCCACCAATGCTTCAAATATGTGGATTCCCAAGGAGTTGTGAAAACTGAATTTGCTGATATTAATCCTTTCAAGGGTGTCGAAGCCTACTTCTCTGATTCAAGGCTTTATAAACAAGAGCATACGAAAGAGATATCAGACATGGCTGAAGAATCATCATCTGAGGATCAGTCTATCAATGAAGATCCGCCAGAGGAACAACCCTTGAAGATCATGGTCAAGGGACGAATCCAATCTCAACTTGTCAATGATCAACCTTTGATAATCAAGGTTAAAGAAAGAACTCAAACTTCATCTGAGGAATCAATAAAAATTCCTGCTAAGAGCCAAGTTCAACCTTTTATGATCAAAGTTAAAGGGCGTACTTCTGGTACGAATGATTCAGAATCACCATTGATCGTTAATATTGGCAATTCTACGCAGAAGACGGATGATGGTCCACCGTTGACTAATCCGAAGCATAGCAATCAGACTGTAAATGATGTAAATATTGCTCATCTCTTTGATATCTATGAAGATTTCCTTTTCGAGTATATGGCTATCAAGTTTATTGAGAGAATGACTTTATCTTCTGATAATCAAAGTCATCAATATAAAGACAACATAGATTCCTCATATGATGAATCTAGACAGATATTCTCAGTCAATATGGTTCAAACAGATGACGAATCAGAGCCATGTGAGAATGACCCTTAGGCTCAACAGATGGATACTCAATGGGAACTTCGTTTTAAACAGCGACAGCCACCTACAGAAGATGAGGTTATCCAGATCGATGTTGGAAATGGAATTACGCCTAAACCAATATTCATCAGTAAGAATCTTTCTGAAGATGAAAAGGAAGAATTGACAAAACTTATCAAAGATTATATTGACATCTTTACATGGAGTTATAAGGATATGCCAGGACTAGAGCCTAAGGTTGCTACTCATAAACTTAATATTTTGCCTAACGTCAAACCTGTAAAACAACAGCAACGGCGCTTTAGACCAGATATGATGGATGCAATTGAAGCAGAAGTCAAAAAGCTGATCACTTGCGGTTTCGTTCGTGAAGAACAACACCCTGATTGGGTGGCCAATATTGTTCCCGTTATGAAGAAGAATGGAAAAGTTCGAGTTTGTATAGACTACCGAGATCTTAATACAGCTTGTCCAAAGGACGAATTTCCACTTCCTATTACTGATGTCATGATAGACAATACATGCGGTTTTGAACGTATGTCTTTCATGGACGGATTCTCAGGATACAATCAGATCAAGATGCATCCAGAAGATGAGAAGCATACATCTTTTCGAACACCCCTTGGGGTTTTCTGCTATACGGTAATGCCGTTTGGTCTTAAAAACGTCGGTGCCACATATCAACGGACTATGAGCAATATCTTTCAAGAACATCTACGAAAAATAGTTGAATGCTATGTAGATGATATTGCTGTTAAAAGCCGGTCAAAGAATGATCACATTCAAGACTTGAAGACAGTATTTGAATTGATGCGTCAACATCAATTGAAAATGAACCCTACTAAATCTTTCTTAGGGGTTTCCAGTGCAAGTTTTTAGGATTTGTCATTACCTCCCAGGGTATCCATGTTGATCCTGATAAGGTTAAAGCAATTCTTGAAATGCGCCCTCCTCGTAATCTGAAAGAACTCCGTGGCTTCCAGGGCCGTACTGCTTATATTAGAAGATTTATATCAAATCTTTCCAGGAGATGTCAACCTTTCTTCCGTTTATTAAAGAAAGGAGTATCTTTCGTCTGTGATGAAGCATGTCAAAATGCCTTCAATGACATTAAACAATATCTTACAAACCCACCTGTTCTGGTACCTCCGGTGATAGGAAGGCCATTTTTACTGTACGTTCGAGCCTTGGATCATTCACTTGGCGCTCTTCTGGCACAAAAAAGTGATATGGGTCATGAACAAGCAATATATTATCTGAGCAGAATGATGGTTGGAGCTGAACACAGATATACTCCTGTGGAAAAGGAATGTCTAGCTTTAGTTTTTGCTGTCCAAAAGACAAGGCACTATGTCACTGGACAGACTATTCATGTCATCTCTAGAATAAATCCCATTCGGGTATTGATGAAAAAACCAAACATTCTTAATTCCAGGTTAGCTACCTGGGCGATGTTGCTCACTCCTTATGACATGATCTATGTGCCTCAAAAATCAGTAAAGGGCCAAGCGTTAGCTGATTTCTTAGCTGCTCATCCTGTACCTAAAATTTTGAAGTTATATGAAGACATTCCAGAAGAGGTAGTGGATTGCAACATGGCTTTGAAAAATAACATATGGCAATTATATTTTGATGGAGCATCACGAGTGGGACCTAAAGGCAATATTGTCTCTGGGGTAGGAATTGTCTTGGTTTCTCCTGACAAAATGGTTATATACCGTGCCTATTCTCTTAATGAGCCGTGCTCTAACAATGTAGCAGAATATAATGCTCTATTGATTGGTCTCCAAGTAGCAAAGCAATTGGATATCAGATTTCTAGAAGCTTATGGAGATTCACAATTGATCGTCAATCAAGTTAGAGGGACTTATGAAGTCAGAAACCCTGATCTCATCCCCTATCATCAGGTGGTAGTTGAGTTGGTCCTTTCATTCAAAGGATTCTTCATTGAATTTGTGCCACGTTCTCAGAATGTAGAAGCTGATGCTCTTGCCAGCTTAGCTGCAGATTTGGCTGTCCCGATCCGAAGGCAAAATATAATTACTTTGTTAGATTGAGACTTGTTCTGTGTGAAGAGTAATCTGCATATTGAACAAAGTTATGTTACAGAGGCAAGTTTTCAGCAGAAAGATTGGAGAACACCATTTATTGATTATGCAGTTCATGAAATTTTGCCTGAAGATCCTAAAGAAGCTGCATCAATTAAAAGACGATCATTTCGATTCTATTACGATCCGTCTTTACATATGCTATATCGGCGTTCATATGACGGACTCTTGCTGCATTGTCTTTCAGGAAGCGAAGCCAAACAAATACTGCGTGAGGCTCATGATGGTGTCTGTGGTGCCCATCAACCGGGTCCAAAGTTGCAAGATCGTATTCGAAGAATGGGGTATTATTTGCCCTCTATGATAGCAGATGCTATAGACTATGCCAGAAGATGCAAAGCATGCCAGATTCATGCAGACTTTATTCATCAACCTTCTGAATTTCTACATCCTACAGCAGCCTCTTGGCCTTTCGAAGCTTAGGGTATGGACATCATTGGTCCTATTAACCCCCTTCTGTCAAAGGACATCGGTTTATACTAGCTATAACCGATTACTTTTTAAAGTGGGCAGAAGCAGTTCCACTTATTGAAGTAAAAACATCTAATGTAGTCAGCTTCATTAAACATCATGTCATTTATCGTTTCGGGATTCCTCGATGAATAATTCATGACAATGGACCACAATTTGCCAGCCAAGCATTTTATCGGTTCTGTGACAAGAACCGAATTCAAAATCTGGCTTCTACGGCTTATAATCCGGCTGCTAATGGTTTAGCTGAAGCCTTCAATAAAACGGTCATCAAACTTCTCAAAAAGTTTGTCTCTTCTAATAAAAGAGATTGGAATGAGAAGCTTGGAGAATGTTTATGGGCATACCGGACAACAGTCCGGACTCCTACTGGTTTTACACCATTTTTACTGGTTTATGGATGTGAAGCTGTCCTCCCATTGGAAATCCAGATCCCTTCTCTTCGAATCGCTATTGCTAATGAGCTAACTATAGAGAATAATGATCGCTTACGCCTCCAAGAACTTGAAGGATTGGACGAGAAGCGTCTTCAAGCACAACAGCATATTGAGCTATATCAAGCCCGTATATCTCGAACTTTCAATCGTAAAGTCAAAGAGAGGGTATTCAAAATTGGCGAGCTTGTGTTGGCTGTCCGAAGACCAATGGTGATGACTCACAAGAGCAAAGGGAAGTTCCAAGCAAAATGGGAAGGCCCGTATGTGATTGAATCCGTGTTCTCTAATGGTGCTTATCGATTGTCAAAACCCAACGGAGATCTACTCATGCTGCCGATCAATGGCAAATTCCTTAAGAAATACTACGTATAAAAAAATAAGAGGGACAAAAATAAAACTTCTTTTATTATTTTTGTTCAAGATAAAAGATTAAAGACAAGGGCCACTCCCTTCTTTATTGAGTACATAGTCAGCCAATGCATATAAGGCATCGTTCCCTGAACTCATAAAAAATTGGCGGGCAGCCATCCTCAATGCCTCTTCTTCAGGAGTTTTCCCTGACTCTACTAGGAAAGCAAGAATGTCCTGGGGCGGCTTGGGCGTAGAAGAACCGTCGCCTACTTCAGTCGGGCTTGTCGCTATTGGCTCAGCGGGGCATGTCTCAATGACGCCCTCAATGTCCCTAGAAACTTCATTCTTTTGCGGCGCATCCTCAGAAGACATTCTCAATTGAGAAGCAGAAATGAGAATGAAAAGGTTACAGAGAGTTCTAGCCTATTTATAGAAGAGGATTATTAATGAACCGGTCTCTGAAGTTTAAATCAACTCTTTATTTTTGAAAAGACCCGTTCGTTCATATTACTAGGTTCATCTATTTAACTATGGAACTGAATCGTCCTTTCTTTTCCCGAGAAATACGTTGATTCGTCCGTCATGTATGCTCACAACATCTATCGTTTTATGCCCCAGCTACTAAGGTTTGGTTAAGCTGACTTCTCGTCTCCTGGGAGATTTTTTTTTTAAATCTTCTATTCTTTATCGATTGATTAAAAAATGGGATTAGTTATTTATCATGTTTTCATAACCTCTGGATAAATGCTAAATCTACCTACTTTTCTTATCTATCATTTTCCATTTGACCTCTGCATAGAAATCAATCTAATTTTCTTTTGAGTTCCCACACACTGTCATGTCCATATTACCTCTGATAGTATTACGAACTCTAAATTAGAAAAGAAGATTTCATTATCTATCATGTCCATATTACATCCAGATAGATACAAATCATCGAGCATAGAAGAATTATTATTGCCACTCTCATCATAAAAGTCTATTATATTTCTTAGACTTTTCTTTACAATAGAAATCTATTACATCTTGGATTTTCATTCTATACACCAAACAATGACCTAATAGAGATCTATTTTCTTCTCTGGATCTTCTCCGTCGGGTTCGTTGTTGGTGGCAGTTCCTTACTGTCTGAGCCCCCGTGGCAATCAGAACAGTAGGAATCACACTCTGGTCTTATCTCTCAGACGAGAGGAGAACCCCAGAGTAGGGCAGCCCGAAGGCGTGTTGCTGCCAATACAATTGGTGGATTAGTGGCAGCACCTCAAAAGAGATAGGAACGTATCCAGCATTGGGATACGATTCCTAGTTCTGTCGTGAAAGGAACTCTACTACCCAATTTCTCGGGGTAGAGTTGACTCCACCATCCAACTCTCCGTGTATAAAGGCTCTTCCTACCGACAGAGGAAGACCCTTCTATCTCGCGAAGAGTTCTGAGTTGTCTGATTTGCGCGTCAAAAGCGCATGAGCTCCCTGATGTGGGTGTCAGAAGAACGCTCTTCACAGCGTCAAAATCGCCAATGCCAGTTCTAAAAAAGCTCTTCAACCAAGCTTCTGCAGAAAACAAAGAAGAAGAAGTGTCATCAAATACGTATTGAACGCTAACTAAAGACAGATAACAAGGCTTTTTACGCCACTGCTTCAGCACGACTTTTACGCCAGTGCTTCAGCAAGGCTTTTACGCCATTTACTTCAGCAAGGCTTTTACGCCAGTGCTTCAGCAAGGCTTTACGCTCGTAAAATAGCTGTTTTCAAAACAAGAAATTCGAAGACAGATATTTGCTTACGATCGAACTTGCCACTTAAGTCGAAAGGTTTGGCTCTAATGATTGTTGAATCTGCGCCTAATGATTGGACATGCAAAGAAACGTCGTTGGAAAGCTCCGCCATCGCTTATTTGAAGAACAACATCGCAGAAAGCTATCTTCAGGAGGATGAGTACGAGAATACACGAAATATTCTCGGCTATTTATAAAGACTGAAGAAGTTATTAAGATGAGTCTATTTCGGGAGAAGATCTTGTTTAAAGGATCTCGTAACCATAAGATAGACGCCACGTGTTGGTTTGTTTCTCGGGAATCAACAATCACGGAAGCAGTCAACAGAAGTGCATAAACAAATGCGTGTTCATAGATGGGGCTAAAACATCAAATATTTTATTTATAAAAGATGGGAGCGGATTCCTACATATAAAAGTCGCAGTACACAGAATATTATTATTCTTTTTCGTTGGGTTGACGAAGGGATGCACCCAACTCACACATATTGTGAATCCCAGAGCGACGTATCAGACGAAGGAATGCTTCCGCGTCACCCGATCCTTCGTATGCAGTTGAAGGACCACCATCAATACGACTGAAGACCGCTGGGGTCAGCCCAAAGTACTCTAGAAGATTTTGCGCTCGCTCGTTCTCTATCTCGAGGTTAAGCCTGGCGACTGAAGCCTCCTCCATAATTGGCTCTTTCTTTGGCGCCATATCAACTATGAGGATGAATATTAAGAGTAAAGAGTTTGTCCTTATTTATACAAATTAAAATAACTCTTCACATTCCTCATTGGAAACCGCTCACTCGGGAAGATGAAGATACATTTGAAAGTTACGAAGAAGAAAATTTATTGTGACGGTTAAGTATTGGCCGACATTATTTCTTCTCTCTTGAACTTTACGCTGACTGTTGGATAACCCCGCTCTTACGCGGATGACTGTTGCATATCCCGAATTTTGCGCCCATCAAATCTCAACTTTTACGCTGCTGTTCAAAGTGTTTCAAATTTTGGAGACATTTGAAAACTTTGAAGGGGGTCTTATAGGAGCGTAAAAAGTGCTTCAAAGAAAGAGTCATCTCATTTGTAAGTGGCCTGCTTTATGCCTAACAGAACGGGTAATTTTTTTACGCCCAAGACAAGGCTAATTGTATTACGCCTAAGCAGATTGATCATTTTACGCTTGGGTCTGCACCAATGATTTTACGCCAAGGACTGAGCAGCCTCTTTCACACTGGACAAAGGCTATCAAATCTCGCATTTAATACAGACTTTGACATGAAGATATCAATGATGGCATTTACCACAGAATTCAATAGAATTTGTCTCATACAAAGACCATTGTTGTCGTTTATAGAGATCGAGCTACTTTACGCTCACTGAATGGTTTCTTTTACGCACGGAGGTTTATATGAGTCCTTACGCTCATAAAAAATAATGTGTGCGTGAAGTCTATTTGAGCTATTTTACGCTCAAGGTTATTCAATAACCACTTTACGCTGGAAACCTATGACAGAGCTAGTTTACGCTCATCCTTTTACGCCCTATTCGTTCTGGCCAGTTTGAAACGTGGTGTGCCTACGTGGTCTTCATGCCACATATTTCGAAGAACGTGTGTACATGTATCCTATTCTTACTGAAATGATGGGACACGTGTCAGCATATACAGAGGATGACTCTGATCGTGGATGGCAGTTGTTAGCGTAAAGACATATTTTGATGCCCTTTTATGCACGGAAGCCCTAGTCTATAAATAGACTGATTTTTCTCATAACAAAGAGACACAGGGAGAGATAGGAGAGAATACAGAGATCAGAGCTTCGAGATTTTGATTCTCTAGAGCATCCCTTTTTAACTTTTCTTCCAGAACAAAGTGAAGCAAAGCAGGAAAGCATTCGGCCTCGCCATCAGTGTCCAAGTGCGTCGATACCTTTCTGGTGCATTAGTTCTTCCAAATTGTTCTACTTCAAGCAGTGATCTTCATCATCATCATATGGTCCAAGGAACAAAGTGATCATTTACGAATCAGACTTCCATAGCAATACTTTTCCAGAATCAAATTAGTACTTCTTGTACTTTTCTTCTTGTTTTTGTTTTCAAAAGCCAATTCCTCCCAGGCATTTTGTTAATCGAAACAACAGTCGGACCAATAAAGACGTGTCATGCAAAGTGGATGCGCCGGTCAGACCGCACATCATACAGATGCGCCCATCAGCACCAAGCGCCTTATGAGGATGCGCCCCCATACATCCCCATGCGCCTAGTGGAACGCAGATCGATGCGTCCTCTCAAAGGCCCATCACCTGTCAAGAACATTAAATGCTGAAGTCTGACGGAGTTGGCAGCACGTCCTCGAGGACTGAACAGTTGACAGCTTTTTCAGAAGACGAAGCGTCACCGACGTCAGCATTATCATTACTTTCCTCCGGCGGTTACAAGCCACGTAGCCGCCCAACCATTCGCATGCGCATCCGCAGCTATGCGCCCAAATCTCTGCATGTGCCTCAAAAGCCGTACGCCTCAGACTTTTTTTCTGATCCCTAAAGACAAAAATCAAGTCACTACTGAAGCCTCACATGCGCCTCAAAAGCTGTGCACCCAGACTGGTTTATGACTCCTAAAGGTTACAAGCCAAAGTCTCCTCATGCGCCCAATCTCGGGCACATCCTATCTGATCACTCTCCACCAAATCCGAGATCTTTGAGCCATGGACCTACGACACGTGTCCTTTGACTCGATTCAGCCTATGAAGGGGTGCTAATCACCCAAGATCTCAGCAACTGAAAGATCCTCTCCATTGCTACGTGTCAGCTCGGTCGCAGCCCACAAAGGCAACAGAAAGGATTTAACTTCTAAATCAGAGCGCAACGCCCATGCGCCTCCATCAGCAATCACCACGTGGCATCCCCACAAATAGGCACATCGTACATATGCATGCATAAGCAGCCAGCCTGCAAGATATAAATAGAGGGATTATTTCCTTCTTCCAGATGGACAGACATATACAGAGATAGACCTACGAATACACACATAGAGGCAGATACAGACACTCAACGTCTTCTTCCTCTCCGTAAGCTCCGGCACCCAGAACAACTCAGACCTTCAGAGAACCGAGAACCGTTGTCAGATTGTCAACGGAGTAAACGCATTACCACTCGCTCCATCGGCACAAGGGACCCAGATAAACAAAAGTGTACTCCTAGGACTACATCTAAGTCCTATATTATAACACTGTTCTGTTTGTAATTGAAATTTGTAATCAAAAGATTTTAATGGCAAACAAAGAGCAGCACCCAGACTGGATAGCCAACGTAGTGCCAGTCATAAAAAGAATAGAAAATTCGAATCTGTATTGATTTTCGTAATTTGAATACGGCATACCCTAAGGATGAATTCCCTCTTCCGATCACCGATATAATGATCGATAATACGTGCGGCTTTGAGTGCATGTCCTTTATGGATGGCTTTTTGGGATACAATCAAATCAAGATGGCTCATGATGATGAGAATCATACATCATTCCGAACGCCGATCGGCGTATATTATTATACGGCCATGCCCTTTGGCTTGAAGAACACTGGTACAACATATTACGGGCTATGAGTGTTATCTTCAGAGATCATTTGTGCAAGACGGTGGAGTGTTACGTAGACGACATTGCCGTCAAGAGCCGCTCCAAAAATAACCATTTACATGACTTGAGATCAGTGTTCGACCTCATGCGGACACACAACCTGAAGATGAATCCCACCAAGTCTTTTCTGGGGGTGTCCAGTGGAAAGTTCTTGGGCATTGTCATTACTTTCCAGGGCATTCACATAGATCCCGATAAAACAAAAGCAATCCTGGAGATGAAACGAACTCCGCGGCCTTCAGGGAAGATTAGCCTATATCAGGAGGTTTATATCTAACCTCTCAGGACGATGCCAACCCTTCACTCGACTCATAAGAAAAGGTGTCTCTTTTGTATGGAACGAGGAATGTCAGCGTGTCTTTGATGATATTAAGGAGTACCTGATGAATCCACCAGTTCTGGTAGCCCCGGTCGCCGAAAAGCCCTTCATGCTCTATGTAAGGGCGATGGAACATTCTCTCGACGCTTTGCTAGCCCAGAATAATAATGCGGGACATGAACAAGCCATTTACTATCTCAGCCGGATGATGGTAGGACCTGAACATAGGTACACTGTCGTGGAGAAGTAGTACCTTGCCCTAGTGTCCGCCATTCAAAAAACACGGCACTATGTGACAGGGCAGACTATCCATATGATTTTACAAGTCAATCCCCTCAGGGTTTTCATGACCAAGCCAGGCGCACTCAGTTCTCGTCTAGCCACCTGGGCGATATTACTCTCCCCTTATGACATGGTTTTTGTTCCGCAGAAAGCTATCAAGGGTCAAGCCCTGGCTGACTTCCTAGCAGCCCATCCAGGCTCAGAAATAGCCAGAATTTACAAAAAAATTCGTGATGAAGTCGTCGCCTTGAACATGACTTCGCACGACGCCATTTGGCGGATGTTCTTCGACGGTACTTCAAGAATGGGGCCACAAGGTGATATCGTCGCTGGAGTCGGGGTGGTATTAATTTCTCCCTCCGGACTAGTAGTCAATCGGGTGTATTCTCTTACAGAACCCTGTTCGAACAACGTAGCTGAATATAACGCTCTAGTCATTGGACTCCAACTCGCGAAAGAAGTAGGAATTAGATACCTGGAAGCTTATGGTGACTCACAGTTGGTTGTTAACCAGATCCGGGGTTCATACGAGGTTCGTAACGAGGACCAAATTCCCTATTATCAGACAATAATTGCCATCATTACAACCTTGGAGGGGTTCTTTATAGAGCATGTTCCTAGGCTTCAAAATATCGAAGCCGATGCCCTAGCCTGTCTTGCCGCTTCCTTAGCACTCCCAAATAATGCTCATCATCTAGTCGACATAATAGGCCATAAACAGGTCTGCCCTAGGAACAATATTCAACTGGGTACGAGTTGCTCCGCCCAGATAACCAACGACATACAAGACTGGAGGCGCCCGCTCATCGACTTTCCGGTCTATAGAATTCTGCCAGAGAATGTGAAGGAAGCTACCTCAATCAGAAGACGCTCCCTCAGATTCTTCTACGATACAAAAACAAAAATATTATATCGGCGATCCTACGATGGGCTACTACTAAGATGCCTCTCAAGTGCAGAAGCCAAAGAAGCCCTACATGAAGCTCATGACGGTACTTGTGGGGTTCACCAACCTGGCCCAAAATTACAAGATCGCCTTCGCCGGATGGGTTATTATTGGCCCACAATGGTCGCAGATGCAGTTGATTATGCAGAGAAGTATAAGGCTTGCCAGATCCATGCAAATTTTATATATCTGCCATCTGAATTCTTGTACCCGACAGTGGCCTCTTGGCCATTCGAAGCATGGAGAATGGACGTCATTGGGCTAATCACCCTACCGTCGTCTAGAGGGCATCGGTTCATACTTGCAATCACCGATTACTTCTCCAAATGGGCAGAAGCTGTTCCGTTGGCAGAGGTCAAGACATCGAACATGATCAGCTTCATAAAATACCACGTCATCTACCGTTTTGGACTGTCCCGGAGGATTATCCACGACAATGGTCCGCAGTTCGCAAGCCACGCTTTCTATCAATTTTATGATAAGAATCAGATCCAGAACATGACCTCGACAGCATATAACCCCTCTGGCAATGGTCTGGCTGAAGCATTCAACAAACCATAATCAAGCTCCTCAAAAAATTCGTGTCTGCAAACAAACGCGACTGGAATGAAAAGCTTGGTGAGTGCCTATGGGCGTATCGGACGATAATTCGGATGGCTACAGGAAATACACCGTTCTTCTTGGTCTACGGAAGCGAGGCAGTCCTCCCATTAGAAACTCAGATCCCCTCACTTCGAGTGGCCCCCACCTACCGGATAACGTCAGATGATAACTACCGCCGACAGCTACAGGAGTTAGAAGCATTAGATGAGAAGCATTTACAAGCTCAACAAAGCATAGAGCTCTACCAAGTGCGTATTTCTCGAGATTTCAACAAGAAAGTCAAGCAGAGGATATTCCGAGTGGGCGATCTTGTTTTGGCCATTCGCAGGCCAATGGTCATGACTCACAAGACCCCCGGCAAATTCCAGCCAGTGGGAGGGTCCGTTCGTCATCGAGACCGTATTCTCCAACGGCACGTACCGTCTTACAAAACAAAATAGAGACTTACTCATGATGCCCATCAACTGCAAGTTCCTCAAGAAATACTATGCATAAATGACACCTTCCAACTATCTCGCGAATTGTGAGTTATATACCCGCAGGTATCGCTGAACTTACACTCTGACTTCAAATCTCCCAGATTGATGAGTTACATACCCTCAGGTACCACTAAACCTACTATCTGATTACTTCGGATGAATTCTCTTGGTCGTATCTATGAACTCTCCGGTCATAGCTTTTCTACCGCCAAGAATTCGCCTCAAAATCTATTGCCCGCACCACCAGTGCGCAGAAGGATAATAGGTCCATATAACTTATCCTAATCCATTACTCGTACTGTCAGTGCACAAAAAGGGTAATAGGTCCACAAAAATCCCCAACGAAAAAAGCAACCATGTCCATATTACATCTTAGTTGTTTTCTCGTCCATCACAAACAAATCACCCAATGCATAGAACTTCCACGTTGATAGCACCTCTGAGTTGTTCTGTGTATCCCTATCATGCCTACCCCTAACATGTCCTCATTACCTCTGAGTAGAAAGGCTTTATTTTGACCCGTATTTACCATGTCATCATTACCTCTGAGTAAATACGCTGGTTTTCTCTCTACTTATTATCAGTACTCGCATCGCCAGAACATAAAAATGATGATAAGTCCATAAAAAAATTATCCTAATCTATTACTCACACCATTGATGTACCAAAGAGTAGTAGGTCTACAAAATATCATTCAAATCTATTTGCTCGTATTTCTAGATGCACAAAAGGGCAATAGGTCCACAAAAATACCCCAGTAGGATAACCTTTACAAATGCTGTATTAGGCCCTCTAGTACAAGCACCACAAAACACCAAAAAATAAAACGAGGTGAGCATATCCTGTTTATTCAAGATCAGTTACATTCATAGGACTATATCGACAGCAAATAAAGGAAAATCTGGCAATACATAGTTGGGTTTGACAGCGCTTCATCTTCAAGCAGTTTCGTGGCACTCGAAGGAAGTCATGTTTTACTGCTGAGAAACAAACAAAGATGTTGAATATCCAAGGAGCTGTCGGAAGGAGGGTAAATATAGCAAGCTATCCTCCCCTCCATATTGCGGATGCCTTAGCCCCGCTCCCCCGAGGGACCATACCTTCAAAACATGGTTCCTGATGGTGGTTTTGCTTACTTGGAGAGCTGTGAAGGCGCGACGTTCATAACGACGCCTGACCACCATCCAACTCTTCGAGATATAAATGCTCTTCCTACCATCTGGGGAAAACTCTTTCGAAGCATGAAGAGTCCTGAGTTGTTTGATGTGTATGCCAAAAAGGCTTGGGGAAAACTCTTCCGAAACATGAGGAGTTTTGAGATCTCTGATGTAGGCGCCAGAATATTGTACTTTCACTCCATCACCGACACCGGTCCTAAAGAAGCTTGCTAGCCAGACCCCTACAAAAAATGGGAAGAAGGGGGGATTCAGCACCGAGAAAACAAAGAACTCTGTTATGCGGCCTAGCCAGTTAGATCACCTAGCCAAAACAGAACTCATACAGTCCACAGTTATGAGGCCGGCTTCATGAAGCACTCATGCAACATTTATACGGCTCAGTCATTATCATGCGTCTCAGTCATGAAAAACTCATGCAGCCCAATACTCGTACGGATCAGTCACAAGGCGATCATGCGACTCAATCTTACAGTATTCATGCGACCCAATCATAAAGTGCTCATGCGGCACCTATGCGGCTCGGTCATGAAAAGTTCATACAGATTCATCTTGAGGCATTCAGCCAGTTCAAGTTTGAATAAGCAACGGTTATGCGACTCAGTCTATGCAGCCCTATCGTATAGAACACATGTGGTCCAGATGAGATAGGGCATACAGCGACCAAGTTTATAGCAGAGGCAGTATATGACAGCCCCGTACACGAGATTTTGGTCATCATCTACTCACCATCCTTACTCTTGGGAGAAGGTTGCACACCGGAATGAATGGAAGGAGTGTCCGTCGCTCTCGACGGAGAAGCAAGTCTCTTCCCTTTGGCCATCACACCAATCGACTTAGAAGCTTTTGGAGCCATAGCATAAAGTATGATGAAGTCAAAGGAGAAGAAGGTGAAAGAGAAAAATCTCTCTCTGAACGACTCATATTTATAGAGTTACTGAAAAGAGACTCTTCGATTCTTGGGATCATTAAGGATAGGGGCGACGTTTGGGGACTTTATCCCTAATAACTGTCGAGCGTCTCTTCGATTTTCGAGATCATTAAAGATGAAGTCAAAGTTTGGGGACTTTACCCCTAGTAACCGTCGGCTTCATCTCAAAAATAGATCCACAACCGATTTAAGAGAATTAAATACAGCAGTGATAGCTGGCAGACTCTTTGCGGCTCAAAGCGTCCCTGCGACTCAAGATTTATTTTGCGACACACGATCCCCCGGCGGCTCAAGATCTCTTTGCAGTTCGAAAACCAGTCTCTGCAACTTGAAGACTCCCCTATGGTTTGACATATTTTTCATGCTTCTTATTCAAAGTATTCCAAATTTGTAATTTGAAAATTTTGAAGGGGATCTTCTAGACACATGAAAAATATGGAGTTCATGCGGATTACAAATTGCCGCATAGGTACTTCGGGCCAAACATGTCCGCATGAAGGAAAGCCGCATAACTGTTCAAAGACATATACGATTCATCGACGAACAGCTGTAGAAAGAAAATATGCGACCAAAGAGGAGCAGTTCGACTGATAAAGCTGACAAGTCCTGGCAAAACATGACAGTTTTGACACTTCGACAAGAAAGATAAGACGTGAGACGTCGCCCAAAAGCAGGGTTTGTATGCCTCCATGCGGCCAAAAGAGCGTCATCCATGCCGCATGAACCTCATGCGGCCCAGCTTATACGGCCCCAAAGTTTCCAAACTTTATGTAACTGTGATTCGAGCCGTATGAGTCTCATACGACCCCACATGATCGAAGACTGAGAACACCATACGCAATAGGATACGTGGCAATCTGACCAATTCCTTAACTACCCATATTTGCTGTAACAAAATTCCAACAAACCGACAGATAGTAGCCTAAGAGCGGGTCTTCGCGTGCTAATCAGCCACGTGGCCGCAAGCCGTCTATGCGGCTAAAAATCCATTATATTATAAATAGTAGGGTACCACACCCCTACAAAAGGCTGGCAACCTTCAAGAAAAAAGCAATATCTTCACGAGCTAGAGACTGCATCAGATAGTCCACGGAGTAAGGCAGCACTTTTCCGAGCCTCCTCCGTCACCTCCCAGAATCAAAACTAAACAATTGTACTTAGATTGTTTCCTAGGCTTTCTTTCTAGGCCCTTCTTTGTACAAGCGAGTTTGCAATCAATTCCAGTGTTCTATAATACCTATTGTTGATTTTTTATGGCAAACAGATACGAGACAGGAATTCCGTACACGTATACTGAAAAATACGTATAACAAAAAACATGAGTGACATTAACTCTTGAATCAAGCAAAGCTATACCTAAGCTTGTACTTTCATAGAGTCAAAAATAGTGTTATGAAGTCTGTATATACCAAGGTTCAAAGTATCGGCTAATACATATCGGTATCGGCCAAATCGAATCAAATTTGGGGTCCAATTTGATACTCATACAAAATATTGATATTGAACGAGACACAGTCTAATTAATGCACTTTCTTAATTAAATGTGATATGAATCTTTTTATATGGCTAATTTGTGTATTATATACATTTCTTTCATGCAGGAATGCAAGGCGATTTAGATAATGATGAGAAAAATGAGTCTAAATCAAACATATGGCGATGATTAGTAGAATTATGATAGCTTGGAGCCATATGGAGTTTGTTCCTTCAAAAAACAAGTTATGTGATTAATGGCAGCCCCTTTTACTTTTGTAAGATGGCCGGAGGTAATAAACATAATAGTTTTTAGTCCCATGCGGTCTAAAAGCTTTGCGATTGGTGGCATTCTCTCTCGCATTTGTGAAATGGCTTGAGGTAGTTAACATATTAGCTTCAATTTGGACAATGATGAGTATGGTGAATACTCTAAGTCGAAATCAAACATAGGGGACATCGGGCGGGCACCAGGCGCCTAGCGCTTAGGCGGTCGGCCGCCTAGATGGCCTTTTAGAACAGTGGTTTGGGGACGCCATTTCAGGGAACAAATCCCAAGTTGTATGCATGGAGGGGCGTAGCCAGGTGGTCCCGAGGGACCACGGCTGTGCCCCCTGGAATTTCAAATTTCAAAAAATAATTATCACTACCACATTTCTAAAATAGGGTTATTTTTGTCAATTTGCATTATTATATTACTTGAATATTTATTTAAGTCTTTATTGTGAAGGTTTCATTCATTATTATTTTAGTCCATAAATTGAAACCTTAACTTGTAAACCCAATTAGACTAGATATGACCACTTGAGCCCACAACCTAGGATGAACATAACTAGCCTCATTTAAGTCATGTTAGGCTTGGTTTAGACTAGAATTTAACGCCATACTTAGAGCACATTTAATCCTTAATTAGGAGAGTGTTCATGATGACTTGAAAAGGCAAAATGGACATTTTAGAGGGGATTTTGGGGCTCCCATATTGGTTGGTATTAATGAGCTATTAAGTCATCTTCTCCATTCCATTAGAGCCTCCATAAACCCTAAAATATACCCACTTCGTATCCATTCCATTTCCATGGATTTCCACCACTAAAACTCTTCCAAAATTCTACCAAATCATTCCCAAACTTTCATTCTACAAGGCAAGGAGTTTGGAGACCAAGGAGCTCGTGGGGAAGTGTCCAAGGGGAGGAATTTGTGTCAAACTTGACACAAGAGCATCCTTAGAAGATTATATTGGGAAATCAACCACCCAATAGGTAAAACCTTTATATTTTGATAGTTTTTAGCTCCTTCTCCATGCATGACACATGTAGTATCACCCACATTGGTTAGGGGTACCCTTGGGGAGATGAACAAGGTTCTAAACCTCTTTTTAGTGCATTTTATATGGGATTTCTGTGCCATCCTTGGAGAAATCCGAGGAGAGCCCCCCAAGTGTTTGTTGAAATGCCTAATAGGCTATTTTGGCTTTGTATTTCAGTTTTGTGTCCATGGATGGGTAGGTTATTCATTAGTTAGGCATTCTAATTAATTTTCTAGTGATTTCATATAAATATATATATATATATATATTTAAATATATATATATATATATATATATATATATATATATATATATATATATATATATATATATATATATATATATATGAGCTACACTATGTTATATATGCATGTATGTTATATATATGTGTGTGTATATGTGTTTGTATTGGGTTTTGAGTGGTTTTGTTTACTGCCAAGTGAACTGTCTGTGGGCTTTGAGTGTGTCTTGTCTGTGATGGCCACTTGGCATGTTGCTTTGCATAGCAGCAGCAAGAAGTTGGCCCTGCTCCATGGGCAGTCAAAGAGTGGGGCTCGAGCTTGGCCATGTGGTTTTGGCCACTGGCCAATCACGTGGGCTTGGGCCACTTGAGTGTTAGTATCTATTAGGATGAGGGATATGTGAGTGAAGAGGGGGTCGGGTTTGGGATTTGGCCATGACTGTACTGTATTGCCTTTAGGCATGGTCACTGAGCAATGGCAGTATAGTTGGCCATTGGCCTTGTCACACTTCACTTGGCCAACTGCAGAGTGGGGTTTGGCTCTGTCAAGGAGCAGTATGCAGCATTGGGGTTTTAGGCTTGGCCACCTCCTTTATGAGAGTATTAGTCTTCATGTATCAGAGCTTAGGTAATTGGTAGGATGTTAGTATTTGAGGATATCCTATAGTATGTAGTGCCCCGTCCTGCTCAGTCAATCATAGGAATCGGAATGCCGACAGCGTTCAGACTTAGCCATGCAACGGCGAATAGAAGGCCCGCTCGGTCGAGGCGACTCCTCGTTTAGGTGGGGTAGTTTCGGTGAACTCGTCTCATTTTAGCCTTCACATAATAAATTACATGTTTTCAACTTGCACAAGTAGGCTTGATAATAAAAGAGATGAATCCACATAGATAAGGGAATAATTCCGACGGGTCAAATTAAGTTAGAATATGGAAAGGTCCAACGGTCGGCTTAGAGTTAGTGCACAGCGTGCTTTGAAAATGACACTCGGTCCTTCATCCCGTGGCTTGGGAGAAGTAAAAGTTGGTCTTCGCCACAAGCTAAAAGTGAGCCTAAGTCATAGGCGTCGTCCGCATAAACGCTTCATAAAGCATGCTCGGTCCCATCATCCAAGGCTTGACGCAGTCCTTGCTCGTCAAGTTGTTGCACAATTAAGTTAGGCTGGGTTATGGTAGGCTATCGAAGTCTTTTCTAAGCACTGTCTCATATTTTCTGCTATTTTCAAAATTACTTGGTTCCACGACCGTAAGGTTCGTTGTATAGGTATGTCTTGGGCGGTAGTATCATCCAGTACATCAATTGGTATAAGACAGGATGTCATAAACTTAGTGTTTCTAAGGCACGGGTCACGGTTGATTCATTTAGAGTTTGGAAAGAAGGGCTTTCGAATAGTAGTTCCTGAGTTGATTGAAATGATAGGGCAAGAATGAAGAAGGCTCGCGACCATGGGTCGTCGAGGCAGTCTCAGATGTGAGAAGTATTAAACTTGGCCCTGAAAGAGATGATAACACTAGAAGTAGAATGACTGTGTGAGACATCAGTCCGAGTCGAGTATTGCATGGTCATTGGACAACTTGTATAAGTTGAGTTAATATTTCTCGAACGGCCGGTACCATTTCGATGGAGACATGATTAGCAGTGCTGGATGACCGCACGGGTTAGACGGAAACTTGTAGTGGAGCTCGCTACTCGTGTTGGCAAGGGGAGTCCGTCTAACAAATCTATGGAGTCCAGGATAGCGCTGGCGCTAGTGACTAGTTCATATAGATGAGTCGGCATGGGCGGCGATCCGCGAGTATGTCTTTGGATTGAGTTGAGTATTGTGTGCATTATATCAATAAGTCGAGTCGAATGCATGTACGATTGGAAGATAATATTTGGGCCTAAGATTTGGCTGTAACGTAGACACCATGCTTCGGCACGAGATCTAGCGTCAAGTCTTAAGTTGTCGGCATATAAGTTGCATAAGTTGTATTTGAGTCATCTTGAGTTTAAGTCAGAAAATGCCGCAAGGCCAAGTCGGTCGAGTGACACTTAGTCCACAAGTCTTGATTGGGTCAGTTGGTGATTAAAGTAGCAAGGGCCGTGAGGCGGCAATATGGTTAAGTCATACCAAGTTGCGAGGCATGACCTTGTTATGGACCTAAGCACAACCACATGGAAATTGGGTACTATCGCATAGTTACGTCTCTGATTATGGGCCGAAAAACAAGCACGACTTGATAGGTTGACGTTGTCGGTACGAGAAGGGTCTAGAGGCAAAGTATGAGTTGACGTTATTGTCGCAAGTACGAGATGGTCTAGAGACACAAAATAGGCCAAGGCGCCTGTCCTAAAAACTGATCCTAAGGCAAGAGTAGAAAGATAATCAAGAAGGGACTATGTTGCACAAAGTAAATTAATATGTTGGTTTTGTATTGGTGGACGAGGAGCTCATTCCACCAGTACAGTTGAGTACTGACACCCACATAGTTTTCATGTGCAGGTACAGGTAGAAGCTCGTGGCGTGGAGCTCGCTTGGATGCGTCGAGGCACGGAGTTCTTTGGCGATTCGAGGCATGCGACCGCATGGTGTCAGGACTTATATGGGACATAATGTATGGACGTCGTCTATTTGAAGCATCCGCTGGCTCGAGACATGTATTGAGAGATGAGAGAGAGAGAGAGAGAGAGCTGAGAAACTTGTAATGTGAGAAGAGTGAGCTTGAGTGATTGTAATCTTGGCCTTGCGCCCCATTGTAATCCTTGTTTCAATATCAATAAAATACATCTTTTGAATAACTTGTGTTTTGTTCTAAATTTCCGCTGCTATTATTCAATGTCTCTGCTTGAGACTTCTGTGCGACGACCCCGTCGCAGCCGCTAAAATCGACCGTTATGGAACCCGCCTTGCACGAGCGTA
Source organism: Iris pallida (assembly GCA_029216955.1). Classification (NCBI taxonomy): domain Eukaryota; kingdom Viridiplantae; phylum Streptophyta; class Magnoliopsida; order Asparagales; family Iridaceae; genus Iris; species Iris pallida. Next base: position 2,175,976 of record JANAVB010025000.1, on the reverse strand, counting down.
ATCTAGGCTCGTGCGGCATCACGCCTTAGCGAGGACGATCGCTACTACGGGAGCGGGGTGTGACATAGTATCCTAATATGGAGTGTTAGTATCAGTGACATTAGTTAAATTGGGTGTTAGTTTAGAATTAGGATATTTAGTTTCAGTTATTGTTAGTATCAGTTAAAGTGTGGATTAGTGTATATGATGTTGTAGTATCAGATATGTTAATATAGGATATATATATATATATATATATATATATATATATATATATATATATATATATATATATATCCTATATTAATATATCTGATACTACAACATCAATACATATCTGATAGACATCCCCACAATTTTTACATCCCCATGCATCCCCCCTATTTGCACCGTTGGATGGTGCTTTAAGTCATCTAATCTTAACCGTTGATTTACCAATAGTTAAGATTAGATGACTTAAAGCACATCCAACGGATGTGAACATGGGGATGCAAAAGTTATGGGGATGTCTATCCTTCCTCATATATATATATAATTTTGGTTATAGTTACGACAAAGATCAGTCACTAATATATATTAATAGTGACTGAATTTCGTCAGAAACGATATTAGTGATGGACTAATCACATGAGTAACGGAGTTAGTGTCAGTCACTACTACGAGCGACACTAATACTACTAGTGACAGACGAATTCCTAAATCCGTCACTATAATTGGTCATGTCACATAGATAAGTATTTATCTCTCAATATAAAAAAGTGTTTAATAATTATTACTAACTAATTTATCAGTTACTATTGTTGGGTCATTAATAATTATTACTAACTAATAAGTCAGTCACTATTGTTTGGTCATTAATAAAATTATTACTAACTAACACGTCAGTCACTAATATTGGGCCATTAATAATTATTTCTTACTAATAAGTTAGTCACTATTGTTTGGTCATTAGTAAAATTATTACTAATTAATATGCCAGTCATTAATGTTGTGTCATTAGTAACATTACAAATTTTTTTAAACACATTCCTAATTGTTTGATAGGTCATTAATAATACAATAAATTGGTCATTACTACTTGATCCATAAGTAGAAGCTAATTTCTTTCCACCACATTCTGCTGAAATCACAATTTCTTCATCCAAAATGACGTAAGTGGATTCTTATTAAAAAATTGAAGCCAAAAATAATATATTCATCATATTAGACAACAAATAAAAAATAAAATATACTCCAAAAAAAGTTAAGTTTGCTATTAACAAAAAAAACATTCTACATGAACACAAATTGATGTTCTAAATTGTAATGAAGAAACATGATGAAGCACTCGATTTCGCGTCACACCCAGCCCTTGACCATGTACTCGATTTCTTATCTTTGGGCCTATTGCTTGGACATATGCTCTTTGTGACAATTCCAACGTCTCATGTCAATAAAATGATAGTCACGTTCCTACGCAAATAAATCTAAAAAAATTGTAGAAACAAACAAATTAAAGAATATAAAAATAGCATAAATAGGAAAAAAAATATGGTTAGGGTTTTAAAATTTACTTGAGCCGATGGTATTTTTTCCTGGAACCGATGGGATCTCCTTCCTAACGAGAAGCGGTGAAAAAGGATTGAATTCCACTGACCTAGAGTGGTGGAAGAGAATATTGAACTCCGCTGACCTCTCGAGATGAGCACCTTTAAAACAAAACAAAAAATTATTAGAGGAGGAGGAGATGAGTAAATAATGGAAAAGAAGAGAGAATTACAAGGAAAAGAAAATCCCCATGATCACCTAGAAAAGGATGAGAGGAGAAGGAGGAGGAGGAGAGGAAGAGAAAATTTTAGAGGAGTAAGTATTTAGAGGAGGAGAGGATCATGAACCCTTTATGATCAAATATTTTGCAAAAGGAAAAAATGATGGCACACGTAAGAAAAAAAAATGGTGTCCAATTTTCAAATTCCGCTAACTCGGTCCCATAAATCTTTAAAATTAGTAGATTATTTTTTCTTGTTAAATTTATTGTTTAATATAGAACTATTTTTCTATTAGTGACTGATTTAGAATTCCCTAATATTTTTCATAAAATATATTTAAAATTTTCACGTCTATCTTTTTATTTAATGATTAAATAAAGTTTAATGACTGCATAGTCCGTCACCATTAAATATTTATTCCGTCATAAATAGTATTACTAACGTTTTCCTTAATCCGACACAATTAATTTTTTACTAGTGACTGAATATTCATTTCGTCACTGACTTCCGTCACTATAAGCAAAATTTCATGTAGTATGTTAGTATATGTAACATCCAGTTTTCCAAATAAGGGTAATTTTAAACTTTTGTATTTTAAATCATTAAAATATTAGATTTTAGTCATGATATAATTTTTGGTAATTTTTAGTTATTTTAAAATTATTTAAAATGGTGATATGTGAAATTGGTGTTTTGATAAGTGTAACCTTAATCATGCATGACCTAGAAGACTAAGCATGATCATTGAGACCTAATCATGTGTTTAGAGTTTCATATTTTTACTTTTTAGCCTAAGGGTATTTTGGTCATTTTGAACTTTTGGGAATTATTTGGAATTATTATGAATTATTGAGATTTATTAGAATTTATATGATTTTTGGTATAATTTAATTAAGGGTTAATCTAGACTTGACTAGTGTTGACTTTGGAGCCTAACCTAGGAGCTAACCCTAGTTGGTGACCCTACTCTAACTCTAGTTGACCTACTATTAGTCATTAGAATTTAGTTTTAAAGTAGGGAGGATTAGTTGAGTGAAATTAGTCCATGACTAGTGACTTAAGTCAATGACTTATGACTTACCAACTTAAAGACTAGTGATTAAGCCATAGGCCCATGACTTAAGCCCAAAACCAATTCTAACCCAACCATGGCAGCCACTATTAGGTTTTCCTTCGCCTATAAGTAATCTCTTAGAGTGTTCTTGCCTCTTTTTAGGTTTGCCCTAATTTTGGAGGAGAGGTATTTTCCCCTATGCTCTAAAATCCTATTTTATTCATTTTAACTCCTTTTTGATTCCTAGTCGTTTGCAATAGGATCTAATTTATGTTTATTTACTGATTTTGGAGGATCACCTCAGTTTGTGTGCCATTTGGAGGAGTGGAGTTGCCATTTGGAATTCCCTCTATGAAGCTTTTTCTTGAGTTTTGATACTCAATAGGTAAACCACCTAAACCCTTATTTCTTCCTGATTTCTTTGTATAATAGGTTAGGTTCTAGGGCTACCTAACTGCCCACGAGATTTGGAAACAATTTGTGTCCATTTCGTGTCCGTATCGGACACGTATCGTATTGGTGTATTAGGTGTTTGTAGAAATGCCACTAAGAGAATTATTTTCGTATTTTTGAAATATAATTGCATGGATTTGTAGATTTAGATGAGTGTATTAATTTTTATGAAGGTAGTAAGGTATTTCGTGTCCATTTGTGTCATGTTTTATCGTGTGGACACGCAGCACGAGCCCGTAGGCCGTGCCCTGCGTCATGGGCCCTCTATCTCAGGATACAGGACACGTCGTGTCCTAAAATTTTGTTATTATCATGGGGCATTGTCTGAGACCGTGCTTCCAAATTTTGGGAGCATGACGTGCACTACACGAGGAGAAATCGGGATTGCATTCACCGTGCCTGTCGCGCGCGGGCTGCTGTGCGTTTGCACAGGCACGGCTGACACGCGTGTCGTGTCGTATCTGTTTGTCACGTGGACTCGTTTCAGGGTGTGTTAGTCCTAGACCTACCCTAGGCGCACTACTGGACACGAACACGAGTCGTGTCGTGTCGTGTGTCGCGTGTTGGATACACGTGCACGCGTGTACGACGATTGTTTGTGCACTGTCGAGTGTCTGTGTTCATGTGTTATTTTGGACACGATTCGTATCCAATTCCTGTACATGAGGACACTCTCTAGTACCCTCACATGTATGTCCTTAATTACCAACTTGTTATTTGTGATTTTAATGGCTAATTGCATTCGAAAATTCGAATTTTCTTTGTACACTGATACGGCTGAATACTTAGTCGACTGAATGTTAATTTCTGAATTTGATTTCATTTTTCTTTCCTGTTTTGTGATGTTGACTATTAAATAGGTTCATCTACAAAATTGTTAACTGATGGATGATTGGTAGGTTAATTTTGATTGTGTATATACTATGAGTTTTGTGTTTTGGGTTGGGAGTTGCTGTCATAGAGTTTCAAGAAATCCTGAAACTTAGTTCCTGTTTTCCTCACCCACATGTCCATACATGCCTCACATTACTCACACATAAACTGAAAATCATATCACACATATTCTGAAAATTACTCACACATATGAATTTGACTCATGAAATTGTTTAACACACACACACCTTACATTAAGTCTACACTGTCACACACATTCTGAAAATTAACTCACCATGCCACACACAGCCCTATCCACATACACACATTCTAAAATCAGTTTACACACATCACAAACACACTCTCCCTTTAACCTGTCATACATAACTCACACAGGAAATTCCCTCATACTCTCACATTGCCTCTACACTAGAACACACACACAAATGACATATACACATATGCTATACACACACATATGAAAATGGCACTCACATCACTCTTGCCACACTCTACACTATTTCACTTCACTTCACTTCTTCACATGTACACACACTTGACACTCTTTTACTCTCTTTCTATCTCACTATATATAATGTATATATATGTAGTGTATGTATATGCCTACATATGTATAGATGTAAATATGCATATTGATATGATATGGATAATTTATATAGTGTTTGTATATATATATGTATATAGATATAAATGGAGTATAGATGCATAATAGTTATAACTTAAATAGTCTCTACTCTAATGTATACAGATGTGTACTTGAAGCCATGCATGTTGAGTATAATACATGTGTAATGTAGATGGGTTAGTTTTGTGCCATGTGTAGTGTAAACTCATGACTAGTGTTGATTTCTCTTTTCATGTACACCTCCATGTTCACACACACACATAGCTTTACATGTTAGTTCCTTTATCTTATATAAATATATATATATATATATATATATATATATATATATATATATATATATATATATATATATATATATAATGATGAATATGCATAAAAGTGATGTATCTTGATATGTGACTTGTGTTGGCTTGTATAGCCTTGGATTGGTATGTGTGGATGCTAGGGTAGACAAGGTTAGGCCTAGTGAGACTTGATTGAGTCTAGGTTGACCAAGTTGACCTAGCTTTGACTAGATAGTTGACTGAAGTTGACCAGGGTTGACTTTAGTCTAGAATTGACCTAGACATCATGTAGATGTATTGTAGCAGTCTATTTCTCTATTTTAGACATGTTGTAACTTGTGTTGCTCTGATTAGGAGACAGACACCTCTCCTCACGCAGTAAACCCTCTTCAGACATTCAGTTATCAGGCGAGTACATTCTCTGACCGTTTCATACTTGCCAGGATTTATATTCTTGCTCTAGATTACTTTACTTGATGCTGACACGTTGGTAGCACGGATTGGTACTATATGGATCTTTTCATGAGATATTATCCCCCTCGGGAGCATCGGATACTGTATATTTTGTGTGTTTCACGAATCATCACGTATCTTTATGCTTCTACTGATTCACGAATCGCTTGTGACATATGTACTCTCATGTTCATAGAGCCATCATGAATCACCTTCACGTATCACTCATTTTATGAGCCATGTGAAGTTCACGAATCTTAACATAACTTGAACAGATCCTTGTGTATTGATTGGGGATGGGGGAGTAGAAATAGGCATGTGAATATTATCCAAGTAGCTGTAGTCATTAATCACTATTAGCTGTTGTCATGAATCTCCTATGCCATTCACATGTTTATATTTTACTCTGACTCACTAGTCACTGCTAGTTCTCTATTTATAGTAGATATTTCCTTACAGTTATCTCCTTTACTTCATATATTCTCTTTCAGCGTTTCATGTATCTTACTCTATTGCATGCTTTATTTTTCCTAACTTGATATAAACTGCATGAGATGTATTGTGCTCACTCTTGTCCTGATTGGACCTGTTAAAAATATTACAGAGGATGAGGATGAGGCCCTATGTACCACCTATTACGGAGCAGGTTTAGACGACACCTGTGACCTGGTTCCTCTGGAGGACCCAGCTGCAGTACAGGATGCTACTCCCATAGTCTAGGCTAGATAGCTAGGCTTTATCTTTTCATCATTGTTTATTCGACTTTTAGTTTTTGTTCTGAGATGTTGTATATATTTAGAGACTTGTATTGAGCTGGATGTTTCTTGAGTTGTTATCTTAGACACTTAGACTTTCTGGTTATATTTATGTGGATCCTTTCATTTCAGTATTTATCTATCTATCTTTCTATCTTATCATTCTGTCTTAGATGTGATTGAGACTGTATATTGCTATGTCACCTCCATTCGGAGTATATATACTGTACAGGTACCTTTATATTGTTAGATGATTGACCTAGGACAGCGTTCTACCGTCGACACTGCGGCATAGGCTGGACGTCATTACGTTCTCGTACCCTCGTAGTGGGGGCGGGTCGTGACACGTTTTTAGTGGTGGCCCATGCAGGTCGAGTTTATGTAGTGGTATTCGAACTAGAGTATCACTGCAGCCTGCAGTAGGATTAGTATATATTTTTGAAGGTACTCAATCACAGTTAGGACTCCTTGAGAGATTCCTAGGACGACCCTTGAGAATCTTATTTAAACTTCAATTTGAAATCCTTTCCCTTGTTTTGTTCGCTCTCACTCCTTGATTATTGAATTTGATTTTGATAGATCGTTGTTGATTTTGATTTTCCTATCGAGATGAATTTTATGGCTGAGTTACGATATTTTCTGATAACATATGTTGACGGGAATAACAGGGATGGTAAAACGTCTACTTGATTATGGAACCTGTAGTTTATCGCAGCCATATTAGCTGGCGTGGCAGAAACATAGATACCTGACTTCGGATGTACGTATCTTGGTTATGAGATTTGGAATTTCTCGCAGCTATACTAGTCGGCATAGCGAGAATTCCAGACGACATGATTGTAGAGGTGCATGCCCCAGTTATGGAATCTATCGTTTATGAAAGCCTTGCTTACTGGCATGGCGAGGGCTCTGAGTAACATGATTTTGGACAAACGCATATGATTATCAGACTGTATCTTGAGAAGGTTTTTAAACATATCATCTCTATCGTATCCTTCTATTATAAATTGTATTCCATCATCAAATAATTTAGGAGTAGGGATATTTTAGCTTTGTAGAGCTTATTCTTATGTAGTTCTTTCATAGTGTAAGGATATGATGACTTGTAGCGTGGTTGTACCCTAGAGATGATAGTTAGCATTGGTATTAGAATAGTAATCCATTGTAGATGATTCTTCTGTTATTTATAATACCTACCAGTTTCCATAGAGGATGTTAGTCTGCTCTGCAGCCTTGATAATTTGTTATTATTTTCCCTTGTACTTTCCAGTAAGGCACCCATGACCAGAGCATGTTCTTGAGTATAGTTGTAGTTCACCTAAGACTGAGAGGTCTATATATATAGATAGATTGCAGATGGCATTGGCATATGGGTAGAGCTGTCAAGACGGGCCGACGGGGCGGGCCGGCCCGTAACCCACCATAACCCACCATTTGGCGGAGCGGGGTGGGCCGACCCACCATTTTGGCGGGCTGGAAAAATTTCAACCCAGCCCAACCCACCGGCGGGTCGCGGGCTAGGCGGGCCGGCCCGTTTAATTTTTTTAAAATTTTAAATTATTGTTTAGTTTCTTAAAAGAAAAAAAATCATATATATAATATTTTCTACTCACTCTCATATGCATCAAATTACAAGTAAAATACAAGAAACATTATAATAGTATATATTTCTTTAAAACACCTTCATTCATGTAAACAAATGACAAAATTTAATATTTTATACGTCATTACTTGCATTAAATGAGAATTTTTATCGTTTATAATACATATCTCATATATGTGCTAAATAAAAAAATTAAAATTTTTATAAAAAAATAGATGGTAGGCCAACCCACTTGGCCCGCGGGCTAGCCCACCTGTTTGGCCCACCTGTTTGGCGGGCTACTAAATGCTCGGCCCAACCCACCCTTTTGGCGGGCGGGGCGGGCCGACCCAACGGACTTAGCCCATTTTGACAGCTCTACATATGGGATATGGGTTGATTGGTATCTATAGGCCATTGTTGTGTAAGAATTATAGACATGTTGCTTAGCCTATATCTGCTTAAGTTTTCTATTTTAGTTAAGTTCTCCTTGAGATTAGTTCAGGCATGATAGATCAACCTTTATAGGCAGTTTGCAAACCCTTCACTAGATGTCCTGACCCTTGTTTATAAATTCAGTCTCCTTAGCATCATTTCCTTTTGCCTACATTGATGTTTCAGACCATTCATCCTTAGCCTAATTTCTGAGCATTTGTTCAATTCCTTATAAGTTTAGTCTACTTTAACCCTTGATAATCAGTTATATATGTATGGATATATAGACGATATACTTAGGATATATGTAATGGGTGGTTGTTCTTGAGCTTATGTATATATGGTATTTGGGATTTGTGTGCTTAGATGATGGGTAATTAGTTATGGGTCACTTGATAAGATTGAAAAGTTAAGAGTTAGTCTATTATAGAGCTTTTCTTTTGCTAACCTTTAGTTGCCAACACCTAGATAGCTAGCATAGGTAAAACCCTAAGAAGTTGACCAGTTGATGACCAAGTACTTGGATGTTGAGAAATTGACTAGTGGTTGACCCTTGACTATGTTTGACCTAAAGGTAGTACTATCATCTTAAATTTCGAGGCCAAAATTTTTCTAAGGAGGGTAGACTTGTAACACCCAGTTTTTCAAATAAGAGTAATTTTGAACTTTTGTATTTTAAATCATTAAAATATTAGATTTTAGTCATGATATAATTTTTGGTGACTTTCAGTTATTTTAAAACTATTTAAAATGGTGATATGTGAAATTGGTGTTTTGATAAGTGTAACCTTAGTCATGCATGACCTAGAAGACTAATCATGATCATTGAGACCTAATCATGTGTTTAGAGTTTCATATTTTTACTTTTTAGCCTAAGGGTATTTTGGTCAGTTTGAACTTTTGGGAATTATTTGGAATTATTATGAATTATTAAGATTTATTAGAATTTATAGGATTTTTGGTATAATTTAATTAAGGGTTAATCTAGACTTGACTCGTGTTGACTTTGGAGCCTAACCTAGGAGCCAACCCTAGTTGGTGACCCTAGTCTAACTCTAGTTAACCTATTATTAGTCATTAGAATTTAGTTTTAAAGTAGGGAGGATTAGTTGAGTGAAATTAGTCCATGACTAGTGACTTAAGTCAATGACTTATGACTTACCAACTTAAAGACTAGTGATTAAGCCATAGGCCCATGACTTAAGCCCAAACCCAATTCTAACCAAACCATGGCAGCCACTATTAGGTTTTTCTTTGCCTATAAGTAATCTCTTAGAGTGTTCTTGCCTCTTTTTAGGTTTGCCCTAATTTTGGAGGAGAGGTATTTTCCCCTATGCTCTAAAATCCCATTTTATTCATTTTAACTCCTTTTTAATCCTAGTCCTTTGCAATAGAATCTAATTTAGGTTTATTTAATGATTTTGGAGGATCACCTCAGTTTATGTGCCATTTGGAGGATTGGAGTTGCCATTTAGAATTCTCTCTTTGACTAGTGACTAGTAACTTAAGTCAATGACTTATGACTTACCAACTTAAAGACTAGTGATTAAACCATAGGCCCATGACTTAAGCCCAAACCCAATTCTAACCATGACTAGTGACTTAAGTCAATGACTTATGACTTACCAACTTAAAGACTAGTGATTAAGCCATAGGCCCATGACTTAAGCCCAAACCCAATTCTAACCAAACCATGGCAGCCACTATTAGGTTTTCCTTTGCCTATAAGTAATCTCTTAGAGTGTTCTTGCATCTTTTTAGGTTTGCCCTAATTTTGGAGGAGAGGTATTTTCCCCTATGCTCTAAAATTCCATTTTATTCATTTTAACTCCTTTTTAATCCTAGTCTTTTGCAATAGGATCTATTTTATGTTTATTTAATGATTTTGGAGGATCACCTCAGTTTGTGTGCCATTTGGAGGATTGGAGTTGCCATTTAGAATTCCCTCTTTGAAGTTTTTTTTGAGTTTTGATACTCAATAGGTAAACCACCTAAACCCTTGTTTCTTCCTGATTTCTTTGTATAATCGGTTAGGTTTTAGGGTTACCTAACTGTCCACGAGATTTGGGCACAATTTGTGTCCATTTTGTGTCCGTATCGGACACGTATCGTATTGGTGTATTAGGTGTTTGTAGAAATGCCACTAAGGGAATTATTTTCATAATTTTGAAATATAATTGCATGGATTTGTAGATCTAGATGAGTGTATTAATTTTTGGGAAGTTAGTAAGGTGTTTTGTGTCCATTTGTGTCGTGTTTTATCGCGTGGACACTGTCACGATCCGCACCCGCTTTTCGGATACGAAGCGTGTCCAAGCCCAGCCTACGTATCGAGCGGACTCCAGTCCGACTCGAGTACGTATAAGCTGTCAAGGTCATGGGTATCATGTCTAATCTAAACTGTATCTCAATCCACAGGAATCATATAAACAAGAATGAACACTATGGGTCGTGGTCTGCAGCCCACTATTATATATGTCCGATAAGACTCTAAAGGAAATAACAAGAGTCTCTAAACTGAATCAATAAACAGGATAACTCATGATAAGAAATGTAGAGCACGAAAGGATAACAAACGTAATAATCATACCTGAATCCCACAAGAACCGCAAATCCTCCGCCATCCAGAACTACTAGCTAACTCCATGCAATCGCTAAGCCTGAAGAGATCATCAGGTCCTCAGAGGACATAGCAAGATACATAATATACATGCCTATCTAACAGTTTTATCATGCATGAGAAAATAAACAAGAAGGAACAGAAACACGATAAATGACTACGAACACGAACACGAACACGAACACGAACACGAACATAAACACTAGAACAACTACGTTTAAATGAACTGCCGGATGAACGAAACACGAGATCAATGGAAGAACCAAACCCTCGTCCCGAGTGTGGACTCTCTGGTTTGAACTAAGCACTAACCCTCGTCCCGAGTGTGGACTCACAGGTTAGCTCACGGCAAAACACCCTCGTCCCGTGTGAGGACTCTCTGGTGTAAATGGTCAACCCTCATCCCGTGTGTGGACTCTCTGGTGCCATTTGATCACGATAAACACCCTCGTCCCGAGTGTGGACTCTCTGGTGCACCAAACAACCCTCGTCCCGAGTGTGGACTCTCTGGTTGTGTAAAACGATAATCAAGGCTATGACAGTTCACTATACGCACTCGTTCTATGACACGACTCAAGCAAGGTACTGACGAGAAACTCCAAAGGTCAAACACAAGGCCAATGAACATGGCTATAAACAATAAAAACAACTCTACAGAATATAACACGAAAAGCACATGTCCATAAACAATCAAATAATTGAAAGGAAAGGAAATGCATGTAAGTAAAACTGTAGAGGGAGGCAAGGTATACTTGCATGTGGTCATTGCACAAACCGTAGTTACAAGTCGAGGATGAGGGGATGCCGATCTAGGAGCTGTCAACCTATAACACATATCGCACCATGAACCGAGCACGAAAATTATAAATCAATTCTAATGTTCTAGTTCTAAATTCATGGAATAGTGGCTAGTTGGTTTACTAATCTAATAATAATTAATTCTGGAATAATTCACTTAAAAACTTAATTTAATCAAATAATAATCTGAATATAATCTAAACATGAAAGTTTGGCCATCAAAAGTCATGTTTCCAATTTTGGAAACCATAGCACGCAAATCGAGGCGTACCATTGACTATTTAATCAAATGCTGTGAACTTTAGATTTTGAAAGTGAACCTTGGTAAATTTCAGTGCCACGAGTGTGCTGGTATCAACCGTGCCACAAAATCATGCTTTGGTCAAAAGATATCGCCGTTATGGCTAATCGTGACCAAACGGTGTTCAACCGATCAATTCTGAGTTCAACAGAATAAATAAAATACTAATTGAATGAAATAATTTTTGGGAAAAATTTATGTCGTAGAGATCTGTGTTAGCTTTCCAAAACTTTAAACGGTTCGTGATTTTGATTTCTGGTTCTCCTGGAATCTCAAAAACACCGAAATATGTCAAGTTTTGGACAACCGACACTCTACGAATTTTCTAGAAATTTAGGAATAATATCTATGAAAATAAATTATATATTCAGAAATTTTACCTCAATACGAATCCAACAAAAAAACGGCGCACAAAAATCACGTCGGAGTTGACGGCAATCGCTTCGGGAAGTCGGAAACCCTAGATGAGTTCTCCCACAAAAAGCTGCAGAAATTTCTAGGTTTAACGAATATAATAATATATATAGGAGAGAGAGTCGGTGGGCTGCTGGGCGCCGACAGGTGGGCCCAGTGCTGACTGTACAGCTGACTGTGCAGACGACTATGTAATTTGTTAATTTAAATGCAGAAATCGTTAAAAACTCATTTTAACTCCAAATAACTCCAAATAAATATCAGAAAAATCCAGAAAATTGTAGAAAATTATAGAAAATACATTTAACCTTCTAGAATATAAATAAAAATGCTTTACCTCATATTAGTCCTAAATGGCCTCATAATAGATATTGGAAGCCTTTAAAAATATATAAACTTTAATGAATAAATACTTAAATATTGCCAAAAATTATGGAAAAATTCTAGAAAATATAAAATAGCATAATGAACCCTAAAAAATATTTGGGGTCAATATATGCTCATAGGCTTGCACAGTAAATTCTAGAAGTCTTTGAAAATAGGTTTTTCCTATATTTAATTATCTAAAAATCCCAAAAAAATTATAGAAAAATACGAAAAATATATTTAACCTAATAAAGCCTAAAGAAAAATACTGGGTCTCAAAATAGTCACAAATGGCCTCAAAATAAATTATGAAAGTCATTCATAAATATAAATCTTCACAGAATAAATATTTAAAAATATATAAAAATGTCTAAAAATCATAATAAAATATAATATAGCTATAGAATGCATATAGACCCTATCTAGAGATCATGTGACCATAAGATGGTCATAACTCACCTTTGGGCTTAGTCACAATTTCAATTATCATAGAAAAATTAAATGTATACTAATCAAATAAAAAATAAAAAATATATATCACAAAATTTTGGGAAGAGGAGTTACAGACACGCAGCACTAGCCCGTAGGCCGTGTCCTACATCACGGGCCCTGTATCTCAGGATACAGGACACGTCGTGTCCTAAAATTTTGTGGGAATCAAGGGGCATTGTCTGCGACCATGCTCCCAAAATTTGGGATCAAGACGTGTACTACACGAGGAGAAATCGGGGTTGCATTGGCCGTGCGCTGTCGCGCGCGGGCTGCCATGCGCGTGCATAGGCACGGCTGACACGCGTGTCGTGTCGTGTCTGTGTGTCACGTGGACTCGTTTTAGGGTGTGTCAGTCCTAGACCTACCCTAGGCGCAGCACTGGACACGAACACGAGTCATGTCGTGTCGTGTGTCGCGTGTTGGATGCATGTGTACGTGTGCACGACGATTGTTTGTGCACTATCGAGTGTCTGTGTTCATGTGTTATTTTGGACACGATTCGTGTAAAATTCCTGGACACAAGGACACTCTCTAGTACCCTCACATGTATGTCCTTAATTACCAACTTGTTATTTATGATTTTAATCGCTAATTGCATTCGAAAATTCGAATTTCCTTTGTACACTGATACGGCTGAATACTCAGTCAACTGAATGTTAATTTCTGAATTTGATTTCATTTTTCTTTCCTATTTTGTGATGTTGACTGTTAAATAGGTTCACCTACAAAATTGTTAACTGATGGATGATTGTTAGGTTAATTTTGATTGTGTATATACTATGAGTTTTGTGTTTTGGGTTGGGAGTTACTGTCATAGAGTTTCAGAAAATCTTGAAACTTAGTTCCGGTTTTCCTCACCCACATGTCCACACATGCCTCATATTACTCACACATAAACTAAAAATCATCTCACACATATTCTGAAAATTACTCACACATATGAGTTTGACTCACACACTATGAAATTGTCTAACACACACACACCCTACATTAACTCTACACTGTCATACACATTCTGAAAATTAACTCACCATGCCACACACAGCCCTATCCACATACACACACACATTCTAAAATCAGTTTACACATATCACAAACACACTCTCCCTTTAACCTGTCACACATAACTCACACATGAAATTCCCTCACACTCTCACATTGCCTCTACACTAGAACACACACACAAATGACATATACATATATGCTATACACACACATATGAAATTGACACTCACATCACTCTTGCCAAACTCTACATTATTTTACTTCACTTCACTTCTTCACATGTACACACACTTGACACTCTTTCACTCTCTTTCTATCTCACTATATATAATGTATATATATGTAGTGTATGTATATGCCTACATATGTATAGATGTAAATATGCATATTGATATGATATGGATAATGTATATAGTGTTTGTATATATATATATATATATATATATATATATATATATATATATATATATATATATATGTGTGTGTGGAGTATAGATGCATATTAGTAATAACTTAAATAGTCTCTACTCTAATGTATACAGATGTGTACTTGTAGCCATGCATGTTGAGTATAATACATGTGTAATGTAGATGGGTTAGTTTTGTGCCATATGTAGTGTAAACTCATGACTAGTGTTGATTTCTCTTTTCATGTACACCTCCATGTTCACACACACATAGCTTTACATGTTAGTTCCTTTCTCTTATATAAATATATATATATATATATATATATATATATATATATATATATATATATATATATATATATATAATGTTGAATATGCATGAAAGTGATGTATCTTGATATGTGACTTGTGTTGGCTTGTATAGCCTTGGATTGGTATATATGGATGCTAGGATAGACAAGGTTAGGCCTAGTGAGACTTGATTGAGTCTAGGTTGACCAAGTTGACCTAGCTTTGACTAGATAGTTGACTGAAGTTGACCAGGGTTGACTTTAGTCTAGAATTTACCTAAACATCATGTAGATGCATTGTAGCAGTCTATTTCTCTATTTTAGACATGTTGTAACTTGTGTTGCTCTGATTAGGAGACAGACACCTCTCCTCAGGCAGTACACCCTCTTCGGACATTCAGTTATCAGACGAGTACATTCTCTGACCGTTTTATACTTGTCAGGATTTATATTCTTGCTCTAGATTACTTTACTTGATGCTGACACGTTGGTAGCACGGATTGGTACTATATGGATCTTTTCATGAGATGTTATCCCCCTCGGGAGTATCGGATACTACATGTTTTGTGCATTTCACGAATCATCACGTATCTCTATGCTTCCATTGATTCACGAATCGCTTGTGACACATGTACTCTCATGTTCACAGAGCCATCATGAATCACCTTCACGTATCACTCATTTTATGAGCCATGTGAAGTTCACGAATCTTAACATATCTTGAACAGATCCTTGTGTATTGATTGGGGATGGGGGAGTAGAAATAGGCATGTGAATATTATCCAAGTAGCTGTAGTCATGAATCACTATTAGCTGTAGTCATGAATCTCCTATGCCATTCACATGTTTATATTTTACTCTGAGTCACTAGTCACTGCTAGTTCTCTATTTATAGTAGATATTTCCTTACAGTTATCTTCTTTACTTCATATATTCTCTTTCAGTGTTTCATGTATCTTACTCTATTGCATGCTTTATTTTTCCTAACTTGATATGAACTGTGTGAGATGTATTGTGCTCGCTCCTGTCCTGACTGGACCTGTTAAAAATATTACAGAGGATGAGGATGAGGCCCTATGTACCATCTATTACGGAGCATGCTTAGACGACACCTGCGACCTGGTTCCTCTGGAGGACCCAGCTGCAGTACAGGATGCTACTCCCATAGTCTAGGCTAGATAGCTAGGCTTTATCTTTTCAACATTGTTTATTCGACTTTCAGTTTTTGTTCTGAGATGTTGTATATATATATTTAGAGACTTGTATTGAGCTGGATTTTTCTTGAGTTTTTATCTTAGACACTTAGACTCTCTGGTTGTATTTATGTGGATCCTTTCATTTCAGTATTTATCTATCTTTCTATCTTATCATTCTGCCTTAGATGTGATTGAGACTGTATATTGCTATGTCACCTCCATTCGGAGTGTATATACTGTACAGGTACCTTTATACTGTTAGATGATTGACCTAGGACAGCATTCTACCGTCGATACTACGGCGTAGGCTGGGCGTCGTTACGTTCTTGTACCCTCACAGTGGGTGTGGTTCGTGACAATATATGTTAGGATTAGTTAGTATCATAGGTTGTATACTAGTATACTGCTAGTATTTTGATTTGGGAATTGATTAGTTCAGTTGGGTTTTAGTTTAGATTATGATATGTAGTTTCAGTTAGCTGGTTAGATGTTAGTATCTTGGCCATGTTGCCTTAGGCTTTAGAAGAATAATGAGTTAGAAATTAGTTGGAGTCAATAGGGAATTTTGAGGTTTGGATATCTGGGTTTATTAAGGTATGTTGGTATCAGTTGCCATGGATTAGATTTGAGAGCGTGAGCTTGTGGCTATGCATTGGGACCTTGCTTTACAGCATGCTTGGGCTTAACTGCTTGCATTGACAGCAAGCAAGGTAGCATGCAAGCATCAGATGCAGATGAATGCAGTACAACAGCAGTATACAACATTGCAATTATAGCAGATGCAGATGCCATGAATGCAGCAGCAGTTGCCCTGCTGCACTAAGCAGCAGGGGATCCCTTCCTTTTAGACGGTAGGCCATAGGCACATTGAGTGTTAGTTCATGTGAGTTAGAAGTTAGTACATTTAGGATATTGGTGTATCAGGATATGTAGAGGTTAGTATCTTGGTTGAGTTAGTAAAGGTTAGTATAGGATATATGAGTTAGGATGTTGTATCAGTTGGGTTTTGGGGCAAGGGTGAGTGAGGCTTGTTGGCTTTGCTTAGCATTTTGTATTGCTATGCAAAGCCACAACATGCAACAACAGCTGCAATAGCAGCAGTGGCAGCAGGGCCAAGCTTAATTAACATTGCCAAAGCAATGCAGCAGCAACATGCAATGTGGGTTACATTTGTAGTGCATTGGCCAGGCAGCAGCAGCTACATTAGCCCTAAAAGTAGGGGATCTTCCCCTTTGGTTTTGGCTTAGGATGGTCTATTAGTTAGTATAGGTATTTACTTATCTAGATGGGTGTGTTAACCTATCAATTAGGATTTGGGGAAATTATTTCCTAAGTGATTTAGGAATGAGATTTGCCTTTTAGCCTAAGTATAGAGATTATATATTAGCTAAGGTAACAGTAGATTACCTATTAGCCTAGTAAGGGGATATTGTCTATAACTAAGGTTTATGAGATTTCAATATCTAAGGTAAGATATTACCTATAACTTTTAGACTATATATATATATATATATATATATATATATATATATATATATATATATATATATATATATATATATATCGGCTCGAAGCCTCGGAATGTGTTTGGATAGGAACGACATCGGCTAGGGGTGGTTGTGGGGCTGACCGCGGATCGGTCGTGGGTTAGCCGCGAAGGCACTGACCGAGGAGATCGGTCGGAGGCGCACAGGTCAGGGTTGGCGTCGGCGGCCTGTGGGACAGGAGGTTGCTGGTGGAGGGCGCACGCGGGACAGGGGTCGTCGGTGGAGGGCGCACGCGGGATAGGGGCTCCGGTGGAAGGCGTACGCGGGACAGAGGGTCGCGACGAGGCTGGCCGTGGGAAGATCGGCCGGGTGGATGATGATGGTGGTGAGATGTTGGTGATGATGATGATGGGTTTGCTGATGATGGTGGTGAGATGATGATGATGATAGGTTTGCTGATGATGGTAGTTAGAGGCTTGTGAGGGAGAGAATAGTGAGGGGCTGGTGTGGTGAGTAAATTGGGGAGAGTGGTGAACGTGGGAGAGAAAATAGGGGAGAGTTGAATGTGTGAGAGAGGAGTTAGGGAAATGGGAAGTGGTCAGGGTTTTATTCCTTTTTTATTTACATTTATTATTATTATTTTTTTTGAAATAGTTTCGAGATCGGATTTCAGGATCGGGTTTTGGTAATAAAGGTTGGACTGGGTTTGGGTCAAAACGAAGCACAATCCAATAATTAAAAACAAAAGCTTATCACCGACTAATAAAATAATAATAATAATACTTAGCACTAATATTAATTCTATTTCTCTTTATTCTATAACTACTAGCAAACAATTAAATATTGTAAAATCTCATTCCAATTTTTATGAGTTTTACACCAACTATAGGTATATATAAGTCAATTTTTTTTCTTTTTTGCCTTTCTTCTTTTTCCCTTCTCTCTTCCAAAATTCTAAATATTTTCTCTTTCCAAAATCCTAAACATTTTCTTTGTTCCCAAAACCTCTCAAATTCATACTTCTTCTTTTCCACCATCTTTATCTTTCCTATCCATCAAAATCCTAGATTATTTTCCATTTCAAATTTTAGATATGGCATCCAAAGGTTTCTCACAAACAAGATACAAACCTAATACTTTCTTTCTTCCAAACATTACATGAAAATAAATCCTAATAAACACTAATACCTTCTTCGAAACAATGCATGTAAATAAACCCTAATACTTTACAATTTCTGGCAATAACAATCGACTAAGTCGACTTTAGGAGTGCCACAATTTCTGGAAGTCCTAAATA
The DNA here is from genome assembly GCA_029216955.1 of Iris pallida. NCBI lineage: Eukaryota > Viridiplantae > Streptophyta > Magnoliopsida > Asparagales > Iridaceae > Iris > Iris pallida. The sequence goes on along the minus strand of JANAVB010025000.1, from coordinate 2,157,035 downwards.
CTTTTAGGACTGTTAGAAATTTGGGCAGTCCTAGAATGATCTCTAAACACATTTTAAAATAAATGAAATATCTACTCGATTTTAAAATAAAATAAATTATCTACTCGGTTTAAAAAAACTCAAAATTTTAAATCTACCTTATAAGCTCATTTTCAATTCAAAATCTTAAATCTATTTAAAATTTTTTAAAAAAACTTAAGATTTTAAATCTATTTCAGAACTGTTACAATTTCTTACAGTCCTCAATACTGATGGGACTACTAGAAATTATGGCAGTCCTGAAATACACTTGCTATACATCAAAACTGCCACAATTTCTGGCAGTCCTTAATATTTTTATGACTAACAGAAATTGTGGCAGTCCTGGAATGCACTTGATGTACATCAGGACTGTCATAGGACTGTCATAATTTCTGGCAGTCCTATCAGTATTTAGGACTGTCAGAAACTATGGCAGTCCTAAAGTCAACTTGGCCGAATCTTGTTAGGGTTTACTTCAATCATAAAATTTGTTATAAATAATTGAAATAAATATTATTCTATCATGATAATGTATAGTTTAGTTTTGGGAATAAACAATACCAGAAGAATATGAGAGGGAAACTAGGATTTTAGAAGAGAGAGAGAGAGAGAGTCTTTGGGTGCCATCGAAATTGAAAATGAGAGTTTGGAGAAGGGGTTAAGATGAAGAAGAAGTAGCCTGGGGAGGGGGGGAATGGTGGAAAAGATGAAGAAGAAGAAGAAGAATGTGAGAGGAAAACTAGGATTTTGGAAGAGAGAGTGAAATGTGGAAATGAAACTTAAAATTGGGAGTGTTGGGGGGAGGGGTGTTGGGTTGGGACATCCCAATGAGTAAGAAAATGAAATGTACTGAATAAATTTTTCTCAAACCTGAGAAAATTCCAATCCTGAAATGTTCTGATCAACTTTTGATGTGCCCTTATAAATAGCTCATAATAATAGCATCCATTAGTAAACAAAACTCTATACCGAGTAATGGGAATACCGCGAGAGCGGGTAGCCATCCGAGAACCTTGGAGGCTAGCAAGATGTCCCATAGAGTTGGATACTTCCCAAAGAACGAGTCATGGACGAATAGCAAACCGCATGGAAAATTGAGGACCAAGTCTTCATGACCACACTAGAACAAACAAGGGAATCACCATTAGGTTCCCTTTAGATATTGTAACTGTGTCCTAAATTGTTCTAAGATCTTCCTTTTATATAGGTACTCCGTGTTCTTTTGTTTTGTCCGAAAGAAATTGCTATGATCTTTTTTTTTTTTTGGGATAATTTAGCAATTTTCTTATTCAAAGTATATAAACTAGCATATACCTCTATTTCTTAAGATTTTTTTTAGCAAATGCTCTCATTCCTTCGTATGGAGCAAATAAAATTTCAAGCTATTCCTCCACTATTTAATCAAAATTTTGGTTGATTTACAAAGGAATGAGGGTATTTGCTAGTTTTTTAAAATAGCGGGAGTATATGATAGTTTCTACATTTTGAATTGAGACACTTGCTAAAATATCCCTTTTTTTATATTTAAGTTTTAGATGATATCAGATTTTGTTAGCAGATTGATTATATGGAGTACCATATTCCTGGATTCTGGAGTACCATATTCTTGGGTGGTTGTAGGGGTGAGCATTCTTCGATTTTGGACCAAAAATTGAACCGAACCGAATAAGAGATTCGGTTCGGTTTTAAAAATTTTTGTTTCGGTTTTGAAAATACTAAATTTTCTTATTCGGTTTCAATTTTGGTATTGGATTTATTTTTGATTATTCGGTTAGATTTAAACCGAATTAACAAAATTCTCACCCCTAGGTGGTTTTATTGTGCTTTTTTGGAGTACCATATTCCTGGGTGGTTGGTATTGTATTTTTTTTTGTTTAAATTTTAACTTGATACCCTCAACTATTCATATTTGGCAACTTGATACTCTAAACTTTCAAAATAGCTAACTTGGTACCCTAAAAAATAAATTTTCGAAAATACCCCTCCCTCTCTCTCTCTTTTCAAGCCCCTCCTTCCGTCGTTCGTCCCCCTCTCTCTTCCTCCTCCCGCCTCTCTCATATGCGCGTCGTCCGCCCGTGCACGCCGCTTGCACCCGCTGCTGCTGCGCCATTGTTGTCGCTGTTGGGGCATTTGTATTCTTGATATGTAGAGAACTTGTTCTCTACATGCTTAGTAAAGTTTTAGTCCCACATCGGAAATGAACCATGTGGTATCTCAACATATATAGGCTTCTATGTATTGTTGGGATGTGCACATGGGTGGTGACCCAAAGGTGAAAACCATGTGGGTAATTTTACTAAGAGGTAAGAATAAGACTCCATGGTAAGCTTCTAGCTTTGTGCTCTTGGGAAATTTATTTCCATGGGAGCTAAGTCCCATAGGGACTTAGCGACACGGACTCGGACTCGGACACGGACTCGGGCTCGGGCTCAAGGGCTCATGAGGCGTTATGTGGCATTTTGTTGGCGCACTTTGCACTTAGCACGTAACCGGACAGTTGTTGTAGGGGCCTATATAAGGTCTCCTCCTTCTCTCTCACAGTAAGTGACTAATACACAGGTAGTAGACAGAAAGTTTACAAGTGTTTAGAAGCTGTGAGAAAGAAGAGAGGTATTGTACCAGCGTTGAGTTTTGCACGGGAGTTCACGTTCATCCGAGGAGTCAGAAGAGCAAGAGTGTTCCAAGTTCTTCGACAAACTTGCTGGTTCCTGGAAGCTATTCGTGTGGGGCGAATAAAACTTTGAGCAACGGTGATCATTCACCCCAGCAGGAGTTTTTCATCTTTCGCCTGTCACCTTCTTCGTTTATCAGAATTCTATTAGCGCACCTTCGGTGAAGTATTTGCGTTGGTAGAAATCTGTGCACCTTCTGTGAAGTGTTGCATCTTTCGCTTGTCACCTTCTTCGTTTATCAGAATTCTATTAGCGCACCTTCGGTGAAGTGTTTGCGTTGGTAGAAATCTGTGCACCTTCTGTGAAGTGTTGCATTAGTGGAATTTCTGTTACGTACCTTCTGTAAAGTGTTACGTAACAACGATTGTTTTTACAATTGTTACGAATTCTCAGTTTTCTATCGAAAAATTGTCCTCCGGCACTAACAATCTCAAAGCTTTAACGCTACGATGGAAAACGTTAATGTTTCACTCTTCAATTCTGACTTTTGTAAGTTAGAAAAGTTTGATGGAGAACATTACCAAGTCTGGAAGAGAAAGGTTTATCTCACCCTTCAACTCAAAGACGTAGATCACGTGCTTCTGGAGGAAGAACCTACTGTTCCAGATGTTGGGTCTGCTGCCGCAATCACCGCGACTACAAAACTTCAAGCAAAATAGAGAAGGGAAAATAGTATTTGCAGGCTGCTTATCCTGAATGCTATGGAAGATTCCCTTGCAGAATCCTATTCTAAGAAGACTATCGCTAGAGACATATAGGAGTCTCTAGAAAAACTCTACGAAGAAGACAAGAACCACAGTAAAATCTTTGTGGTTGAAAGATATCAGAAGTGGTTCTTTGAGGACGAAAAGTCTATGCTGCCGCAGGTGAAGGAGTTCCTGAAACTGCGACAGAAGCTGGAAGACGAGGCGATGCCCCTCCTCGACAAGTTTGTTGTTGGAGGGATTGTCTCAAAGCTCCCCGCTGGGTGGAGCAAGTTCTATGCTAACATGCATAGGAAGAAGCTGGAGATCACCCTTGAAGATTTCTTACAGGAAATCTATGTTGAGGACCAGATGCGGGCTCAACTAAAAATGGACGCACTGTCCAAGCAATTGGCCAACGCCAATCTAGTGCATTCAAGGGAACCAAGGGGAAAGCATGCAGCTTCCCAAAGTAAGAAGAAGGACCTTGACAATCTATAAGTTAAGGGTAATTCAATAAAGAAGAAGAAGCCAAAGTCCCACTTGGCTTGCTTCAAGTGTGGCAAGAAGGGCCACTTTAAGAATGAGTGCAAAGCAAAAGCCAAGCAATCGGAGCAAGGAGAGCCTAGTAAGGTATCTATGATCACTGAAATTGTTGCTATGATTGTGCAGGTTGATGCGGTAGGAACTAATGCTGACTGGTGGGTAGACACTGGAGCCACCTGCCATGTTTGCTCCAGCAAGGAGTGGTTCACCCCCTATACCCCTACTTCTGATGTGGTTATGGTGGCGAATCAGACACAAGCTGAAGCGCTTGGGATCGGGACAGTGGTATTGAAGCTGACTTCTTGCAAGTCTCTGACGCTTCAAGGCGTGAAGCATGTACCTGCTATCGCCAAGAATCTGATCTTAGGAGGCCTACTCTGCAAAGCAGTCCTCAGGATGGACATCAATGCTGGCCAGATGGTAATGTCTATCAGGGGAACATATTTCGGAAAAGCTTTTTATACCGAAAAAATGTTTAAAATTTAGCTTGTAAATCAGTTCAATGTTGTTAATGTAATCACTCATTCTGTTTATACTTTTGAGTTGTGGCATAATATGCTAGGACAAGTTCATTCTAAACGAATTAATAGAATGTCTAGTTTAGGGCTTATCTCCAAGTGTGGGGGTAAGGTAGAGAAATATGAAGTTTGTGCTCAAACTAAGATCACAAGGAAACCCTTTCCTCGGGTTAATCGAAGTACAGATCTTCTGGAGTTATTACACTCAGATATCTGTGACTTCAAACAATTCTCTATAAAGGCCGGAATGAAGTATTTCATAACCTTCATCGATGAATTCTCTAAGTATGCATTCGTCTACTTGCTGAAGGCTAAAGATGAAGCATTTGAGAAGTTCAAGGAGTTCAGGGCCGAAGCTGAGCGGCAAACTGGACAACAACTCAAAAGAATAAGAAGTGATCGGGGTGGGGAGTACAGGTCTTATGAATTCGCATCGTTCTGCAAAGAACATAGAATTGTCAATGAGACTACGGCTCCGTACTCTCCTCAATCCAACGGAGTAGCTGAGAGAAAGAACAGGACGTTGACAGAAATAATAAACTCAATGCTGTTGACTGCGGGTCTTCCTAAGTGCTACTGGGAAGAAGCTGCACTGACGGCCACTTTTATTCTGAATAGGGTGCCTCATGCAACTTCTGACATTACTCCTCATGAACTCTGGTTCAAAGTCAGACCTAACTTGAATGTCATTCGAGTGTGGGGGTGTCTGGCATATGTCAAGCTTCCAGATCTGAAGATTCAAAATCTTGGGACAAGGACTACTAAGACGATCTTCTTGGGGTATGCCGAGAAGAGTGATGCTCGGAGATTTCTTGATATTGAGTCAAATCATATCATTGAATCTCGCAACACAGAATATTTTGAAGACAAATTTGCAAGGCACAAGAATATTGTTCTTGCGGATGTTCCGGAGAATAATGAGGGTGCACAGGTCTTCAATGAAGATGTGGTCCAAGAAGATGTTGTTGTTGAAACAATGGTTGAACCAGATCTCGCTGAGCCGTCAACGAAGCAAGTGAGGAGGCCGAAGGACTTCGGAAGTGACTTTATCACCTATCATGTGGAAGCAGATCCGCTTACCTATGGTGAGGCGATGAAGACCATAGACACGATTTTCTGGAGGGAGGCGATTGACAATGAAATTGAATCCATCACCTCCAATAACACTTGGGTGTTGGTTGATTTTCCTGAAGGAGCAAAACCCATCGGATGCAAATGGATCTTCAAGAAGAAGATGAAAGCAGACGGAACTATTGACAAGTTCAAGGCTAGGCTAGTAGCCAAGGGGTTTTCTCAGAAGCAGAAAATTGACTACTTTGACACGTATGCTCCAGTAGCCCGGATGACTGCCATCAGAATGTTGATTGCTCTCGCAGCAATACATAAGATGGTGATACATCAGATGGATGTGAAAACGGCTTTCCTAAATGGCGAGCTGACCGAAGAGATTTATATGCAACAACCAGAGGGATTTCTCGTCAAGGGTCTTGAAGACAAAGTCTGCAAGTTGGTGAAATCTTTGTACGGTCTTAAACATGCTCCCAAGATGTGGCATGAGAAATTTAACAAGGTTATAAGGTCAAATGGCTACATGGTTAGCGAGACGGACAAGTGTTTTTACACGAAGTTCGTTGATAGAAGAGGTGTGATCGTTTGTTTGTATGTAGACGATATGCTTATTCTAGGTATGGACATGAGCTGTGTCACGGAGACAAAGAGGTTTATCTCAAGCAAGTTCAGTATGAAGGACTTAGGAGAAGCTGATGTGATCTTAGGGATCAAGATCATCCGGACAGACACTGGACTAGCGCTGTCACAGGCTCATTATATTGAGAAGATGAACACTTGTTATGGGTATTGGGATCTTTCAGGGATCGATATGCCGTACAGGTGTGATCTGAAGCTGAAGCCTAATTCAGAGGAAAGCGTCAGGCAGCTGGAGTATGCAAGCGTAATCGGGAGTTTGATGTATGCTACTACTGCCACAAGGCCTGACATAGCTTTTGTCGTAGGAATGCTGAGTCGTTTCACGACTAACCCTGGTGTTGAACACTGGAAAGCTATGAAACGGGTTATGAGATATCTCAAGAAGACTCAGACATATGTACTGTACTACAACGGAGATCCGCAGGTAGTGGAAGGCTTCAGTGATGCCAGTTGGTGCTCAGATTTGGAGAACGAGAGGTCCACAGGTGGATATATTTTCACAATGGGTGGAGCTGCTATATCATAGAAGTCGAAGAAGCAGACAATGCTCTCACGGTCATCCATGAAATTTGAGTTCTTTGCATTTGACACCGCAGCCGAGGAAGCAGAATGGATTCGGGAGCTCATGTATGATCTTTCAGTGGTTGGGGCACAAATACCGGCAATATAGATATACTGTGACAACCAGGCGACTACGGCGGTGGCATCAAATGACCTCTTCAACGGAAAAAAGAGGACTGTACGGTTAAAGCACAAGGCAGTACACGATCTTATTAAGAGATGTGTAATTGCAGTGATTGATGTTTGGAGTCAGGAAAACCTAGCAGATCCGTTCACCAACGGCCTCAGGCGCCAGCTGGTCGATGACTCAGCATGTAAAATAGGCTTGAAGGCATTCTGATATTAGTTATTGTATTCCTATCATAAAGTTTTATGCTATTAGTTCAAAGATTTATCTACTAGGCATCTAGCTTTTGGTTCAAGGAAGGACCATTAACTGGAAGAATATCAGGAATGGTGGGTACATGTTCTATTGGGCATGGAGAGGTTATGGACCTATAACCACTATTGTCTACTGTTGTTTTCTACGGAAAAAGGTTCTTGTAGGAAGGTTGGCTTAATTGCCTTAATGAGTTCTCAGGCAGAGTGATTGCCTGGTGTGCTTTACAGGAAGCACGGTAGAGCAGTACTACAAGGAGTGAAACTCCATGCTACAGTGGGGTGACTCCACTATGAGGTTTCTATATGTGGGATGCTGCCCAGGAATAGGATAAAGCCTCGGCTTTGCAGGCCAAGTCACAACGGCGTAGCACCGTAAATAGACTTTTAGCCTAATGCTGTATGTTAAAAATAAAGAGGGGTGTAGTCAGCACTACAAAGAGGAGAAGTTCCTCATGCTACAGTGGCACGACACCACGATGAGGTACCCGGTTAGGGATAAAACCTCGGCCTTGCAAGCCATGTCGTTGCGACGTAACACCGCAAGGGAGCCTAAGGCTTCATGCTGGGTAGTTTGGCACTACAAAGAGGTAGTTGCCTCATGCTACAGTAGTATGACACTACAAAGGTTCCCAGATAAGGGGTGATTTCCAGTGAGGGGTAATGCCTTGGCTTCGGGCCATGTCATAGCGGTGTAGCACCGCAAGGGGAACGTAAAGCTTTCCATGCCATGTCTCTTTATAATGAACTCACCTGTAGTGTATGGACAGACATATCAGGCCGTCTCTTGAGGGTAAACTTGTAGACGTCCAAAAGTATACACTGAAACCATGCTGGCACAGGGCCTTTAATGTGAATAGCCAGAAGCACATGTGACTACATTATGTGAGTGGGAACAACTTCAGGTATGGTGCAGAATTCAAGGCTTAGTCCATTCTTATATTATAGTCTGTTGTTTAACCCATGCGGGAAGATTCAAGTTATCACGACATCTCTCCTAATACATGATGGACAGTCACTGTGGGGAACACTCGAACCCATATATATTGAGATATGTGGAAGATTGTTGGGGCATTTGTATTCTTGACATGTAGAGAACTTGTTCTTTTCATGCTTAGTGAAGTTTTAGTCCCACATCGGAAATGCACCATGTGGTATCTCAACATATATAGGCTTCTATGTATTGTTGGGATGTGCACATGGGTGGAGACCCAAAGGTGGGAACAATGTGGATAATTTTACTAAGAGGTAAGAATAAGGCTCCATGGTAAGCTTCTAGCTTTTTGCTCTTGGAAAATTTATTTCCATGAGAGCTAAGTCCCATAGGGGCTTAGCGACTCGGACTCAGACTCGGACTCAGACACAGACTCGGGCTAGGGCTCAAGGGCTCATGAGGCGTAATATGGCATTTTGTTGGCACATTTTGCACTTAGCACGTCAGCATCGTCGCTAGGCACATAGTGCGCTTAAGTTGCGCTCGTTGCGCGAGCCACTTGTGCGGCCACGTTACACGAGCCCAGTTACGCGGCCCGTTATGCAAGCCCAGTTACGCAAGCCACGTTACGCGGACCTCGTTACGCGAGCCCTGTTGCGTTGGCCCAGTTATGCAGCCCAGTACGCGCAGTGTGCGTAGTGTGCACAGCGTGCGCAGAGTGCGTAGAGTGTGCAGTGTGCACAGAGTACGCAGTGTGCGTAGAGTGTGTACTGTGCACAGGTTGCATAAAATGGCTGTGTACGTAAAGTGCAAATCACGCTGGTTACGCGAGTGGTGCAACTCGCGGCAGAACGTGTTTTTGCATGTTCTGAGCGGTTGCTCCATGTTCGGGGTGGTTATTACCACGTCCCTAACATTGTGCTAACCGGGCAGTTATTGCAGGGGCCTATATACGGTCTCCTCCTTCTCTCTCACAGTAAGTGACTAATACACAGGTAGTAGACAGAAAGTTTACAAGTATTTAGAAGCTGTGAGAGAGAAAAGAGGTATTGTACCAGCATTGAGTTTTGCACGGGAGTTTGTGTTCATCCGAGGAGTCAGAAGAGCAAGAGTGTTCCATGTTCTCCGACGAACTTGCTGGTTCCTGGAAGCTATTTGTGTGGGACGAATAAAGCTTTGAGCAACGGTGATCATTCACCCCAGCAGGAGTTTTTCATCTTTCGCCTGTCACCTTCTTCGTTTATCAGAATTCTATTAGCGCACCTTCGGTGAAGTGTTTGCGTTGGTAGAAATTTGTGCACCTTCTGTGAAGTGTTGCATCTTTCGTCTGTCACCTTCTTCGTTTATCAGAATTCTATTAGCACACATTCGGTGAAGTGTTTGCGTTGGTAGAAATCTGTGCACCTTCTGTGAAGTGTTGCATTAGTGAAATTTCTGTTACGTACCTTCTGTGAAGTGTTACGTAATAACGATTGTTTTTACAATTGTTACGAATTCTTAGTTTTCCATCAAAAAATTGTCCCCCGGCACTAACATTCGCTACTGTCGTTGGAGGCATCGCCGGAGAGAGAGGGGGGAGTATATCGTCGAAGACTGAGGGAGGATAATATCGTCGGAGATGGGGGATCCGGAGAGAGGATCAAGTTAACTATTTTGAAAGTTTAGAATATCAAGTTGCCAAATATGGATAGTTGAGGCTATCAAGTTGAATTTTAACCTCTTTTTTTACAACTTAGTTTTCTGAAAAATTTTTATAAAATGGGAGAAATTTGTGGCTCGATTCACTGATCTTTCGCTACCCAGCCAAAATTTTATGCGTTCTCATTGGTAACCATAAGGGCCACTTCGGTTTATGAAAGTGCATCATTCGGAATTATTACATTTGCAAGCTGAGATGGGTCTCTTTCTCCCATCCAGACCATAGCAGACTCAGCCCTGTGCCATTCCAGCCAAACCATTTGTAGGCTAAAGATAAAATCGATGTAAGAAAACCTTTCACACGGCCGATCCAGACTCCAGAATTGTGGGATGTAATCAAAATGATGTCCCTAAATACTATCATCGTCATCATCTTGTTTAGTGTCAAAACTTGATTCGTGATAATTTTAAATTGGAAATCTTCATCTTGTAACCTTGAACTGTATTCATGATTATTCAAAAAATGTAGTACAAAGCAGTGTTTTAAAAACCGGACCGGTGGTTGACCCGGCCAAGGCACTTGGTCGGATCAAATTGCTTCAACTAGTAGTTCAACCACTGGGTTAAGCTAAGTGGTCCAAATTAATTCCTTATGGACATTAATTTTTTTTATTTTTTTACAAAAATACTAATATTTAAAAAACACCAGGTGGTCAATACTGAACCGGACCGAAAAATAACCGGTTCACGGATGAACCGGCCGGTCCGGTCCGATTTTTTTAAAACACTACTACAAAGAATTGTTGGGCATTTTCGTCCTCATTATGTTGTTAAATTGTTGGGCATTTTTATCCTCATTATGTTGTTAAAGGATGAGGGTATAATGTTTGGCTTCTCAGTCTACTTAAACCAGATCCATGGGGAAGTCAAAGTGGAAATTTAACTCTTGAATCAAGCAAAGCTATACCTAAGCGTGCACTTTCATAGAGTCAAAAATAGTGCTACGAAATCTGTATATCAAGATTCAAAGTATCGGCCGATATGTATCGGTATCGACCAAATCGAATTTAATTTGAGGTCCAATTTGATACTCATAAAAAATATTGGTATTGAACGAGACAGTCCAATTAACGCACTTTCTTAATTAAATGTGATACGACTCTTGTTTATATGGTTAATTTGTGTATTATATACATTTCTTTCATGCAGGAATGCAAGGGCGATTTAGACAATGATGAGAAAATATGAGTCTAAATCAAACATATGGCGATGATTAGTAGAAGTATGATAGCTTGGAGCCATATGGAGTTTGTCCCTTCAAAAAACAAGTTACGTGATTAATGGCAGCCCCTTTCACTTTTGCAAAATGGCCGGAGGTAATAAGCGTAAATGTTTTTAGTACCATGCGGTATAAAAGCTTTGCGATTGGTGGCATTCTCTCTCGCATTTGTGAAATGACCTGAGGTAGTTAACGTATTAGCTTCAATTTGGACAATGATGTTGGGAACGAAGCGCGAAAACCGTTCCCCAAAACCAGAAAGTCCTGCGAGAGAACCGAGCAAAAGCACACAAACCAAAAACGCGAAACACAATCGCAGACACAAAAATTTTTGACGTGAAAAATTCTTGCAGAAAAAATCGTCCCGACGATCGGAGTTCAACCTTGAATAACCTCCACTAATGGAATAAAGGTAATACACCCTCTACAAGCTCCTCCCGATACAACACGGATCACCACAACTCACTTGACAGAAGAAAATTTAATTACGGACTCCGAAGAACAAGAGATGTCAAAAAATTATTCGAAGCGATCTCTCCTTCACAATAGTCCTCAATCCTCTCTCTCCCTCTCTCTCTCTCTCTTAAAGATTGTAAAACACTCTTGTTTTCTTTTTGAGATGATTTTAAACTAGCATGCATCATCCCTTTATAAGCCCTTGATAATCTATACATGGAAGGCCAATATATATGAAAACTTCCAATATGCATCAATCATATATTTAATGGAAATTCAATCATAATTGTCTTCCCATAATTGGAAGCCCAATTATATGTAAAGCTACTATATGAAGGATCCAATCATAAATATATGATCAAAGTAAATACGGAAATCCAATCATATATTTTCTTACCATATATGTTTCAAAATAGGATCGATGCACTCCCCGAGCATTTTCGACACACGGATGGCGTTCGTCGCACTCCGGAGTATTCTCCATATAGGTTGGAAATCACACCCAATCCAACAAATTTCCCCCTTCACAACTAGGTGGAGGAACTTGTCATCCCGACGATTCGCCTGTAGTACTCAAACTTCTTCCCTGGTAGAACCTTCGTGAGCATGTCTGCTCCATTGTCATCAGTATGAACCTTCTCAAGCGTCGTGTCCTTCTTCTCAACCACATCCCTTATACAATGATACCGAGTCTCAATGTGCTTGGACCGACTATGAAATGTCTAGTTCTTCACAAGGTGAATGGCACTCTGGCTATCGCAAAGCAAAGTATACTACTCTTGCTTCAGCCCCACTTCCTGCAACAACTTCTTCATCCAAATAAACTCCTTGCAAGCCTCCGTCGCCGCAATGTACTCTGCCTCTATCGTCGACAATGCAACACACTTCTGCAATTGTGACTACTACGATACCACTCCCCCAGCAAACATCATCACATAGCCCGAAGTCAATCGTCTCGTGTCTACATCTCTAGCCATATCAGCGTCGGTATACCCAACCAGCTTCGGCTCGTCACCACCAAAAGAAAGTCTTAAATTAGCAGTACCCTGAAGGTATCTTAGAATCCACTTGACCGCACTCCAATGTATCCTTCCATGATTGAAAAGATACCTGCTAACTGTGCCAACTGCGTGGACAATGTCTGGCCTCGTATACACCATAACATACATGAGACTCCCCACAGTTGAAGCATATGAAATCCGCTCCATATCTTCCTTCTCGTCATCGGTAGATGGATACTGCTCCTAAGTTAACTTAAAGTGAGCTGCAAGGGGGTTACTTACTTTTTTTGACCCGTCCATCCCGAAACGCTGAAGTACCCGGTGAATGTACTTCTTTTGGGACAAGTATAACAGCTTGGACTCTCTCTCTCGGCTGATCTCCATCCCAAGAATGGTCTTCGCTGTGCACAAATCCTTCATAGAGAAGGCCGCGCCCAGTTGGCCCTTCAACTCTGCTATCCTAGTGGCATTTCGACCCACCAGCAGCATATCACCAACATAGAGCAGTAAAATGATAAAATTATCCTCGGCAAAGTACCTGACGAATACACAGTGATCTGATGTCGTCCGTGCATAACCATGCTCCTCCATAAACGACTTAAACTTTCTGTACCACTGCCTCGGAGCCTACTTCAGACCATACAAGCTCTTCCTCAATCGACAAACCAAGTGTGACTTGTCCTTCTCACAGAATTCCTCTGGCTGCTCCATGTACAACTCCTCTTCTAGATTACCGTGGAGAAATGCCGTCTTCACGTCCATCTGCTCGACCTCCAAGTCGAAATTGGCTGCCAATGCTAGCACCACCCGAACAGATGATTGTTTGACAACTGGCGAAAAGATCTCATCATAATCTACGCCATTTCGCTGACCGTAGCCTTTAACTACCAGCCTCGCTATGGATCGAGGACGAGTAGCATCATCTGTTTGCTTCACTCTGAACATCCATCGATTTCTCAAAGCTTTCTTGTCCTTTGGCAACCGCACCAGATCATAAGTGGAGTTGGCATGTAAGGAACTCATCTCCTCCTGTATAGCCTCCATCCACTCCTGTCTATGTTCGTCATCCATAGCCTCTGTAAAACTTTCAGGCTCTCCCCCGTCAGTTAGCAGCACATACTCACCCGATGAATATCTCGTAGATGGTCGACGCTCTCTGTCGCTCCTCCTCAACGGAACCAATGGTGCTGGTTATATATCAACAGCCTCCTCCCCTTCAGGAACTACCTCTCCGACATGCTCATCCTCCTGAGGGTTACCTTGACCACCATCAGCAGGCTGATGATGAAGGTTGGAAGCAAGTCCATATACTGGCTCTCCCATAACTGGATCCTCTGCGATGTCCTCTGGAAACTGCTCGAAGCGAAATGACTCTAACTCAGGCAATTCTTCAGCCTCAGAAGGCATCTCAGAATTCTGAGTGCTGGTCATGGTCTGATCTTCGACAAATACCACGTCCCTGCTTCTGTAGAGCTTTCTTCCTACGGGGTCAGAGTGTCTATAGCCAAACTCATCCTGACCGTAGCCGACAAAGACGCATCGTCTCGTCTTTGGCTCAAGCTCGGATCTCTCGTCCTTCGGTACATGCATGAAGGCCTTACAACCAAACACTCGCAGGTGGTTGTATGACGGCTCTTTGCCGTACCATACTCTACAGGCACATTACCCTACAAAGGAGCACTAGGTGATAAATTATTAACATAAGCAGCTGTGTAAAGTGCCTCACCCCAATAGCTACACGACAAGTTTGCTTCTGACCGCAAACACCGTACCCTCTCCATCAACGTCCTATTCATTCGCTTTGCTACACCATTGTGCTGAGGTATCTGTTGACACAAAGTCACAGTCAACCAAATATTGATAATAATGACTAAATAATACTTGTGATAATTCAATACGACACACGACGACTACATCCAGTTCAAGCCAGACGACAGCTCATTTTTGCAGATGCGAGTCATTTTTCGAGTCTGTACTTTTATATTTTATTGAGTCTAGAATGATTGTAAGCTGAGTTATGCTGGGCTCTTAAGACTCAACCCATAACCTATCCAAATCCATAAAGCTCCACATCCAAAATCAGCCCACAGGACCCTTGGACCTATTCTGTGCTCTGGAGACAGAGTTCGGGCCAAACTCTGCCTCCACACAGAGTTCGGGCCGAACTCTGTCCCCTAAAAATTAGCACCCTAATTTTTAGGGTTGGCTGGTTGCTAGTTGTCCAACGGCCAAATATTTAAAAATTCCTACCAGAATTCTGGCCGAATTCTGCCTGATAAAAACCTATAAATAGGCCAAGAATTCTCTCATTTTCAATCATCCAATCTTCTCTTCTCTTATCTCTTAAGCTCAATATAAGCCATACCCTTCTTCATCTACTAGCCACAAGTTTCCTAAGTCTCGAGTGCTCAGCATCTCTCAGTTAGGAGTCTTGTGCAAGAGTTCAAGAAGTAGCTTGGAAAATTCCAAGCATCGCCACTGCGATCCATTGTAAGAAGTTGACGTGCTCTTCTGAAGTAAAGGCACGGGGTGTAACTACTATTTCATAAATAGTGGATTTAATCCTGAGCTAGAGTTCTCAGGCCTGGACTAGTCCACCACGAGGGAAACCAGGTTAAAATCGGCTGTGTTTGCGTATGCTCTCTTGCTCCTTATTTATTTTCCGCATTTACTCTGATTAATTTTAGATTGTGAAAGAGTTGATTTTTTAATTGGTTATTTTTACTATAACTCTATTCACCCCCTCTAGAGTTGCCATCTGTTCTTCAATTGGTATCAGAGCTCTGTTCTCTTTACAAGGACTTACATCCAAGAGCTGATCCATGGCAACCACACAATCCTTGATTTCCAATTACGGTGAAGGACAGTCCACTCATAGGCCTCCCCTATTTGATGGAACTAACTACACGTATTAGAAAACAAGGATGAGTTTTTATCTCAAGTCGCAAGACTTTGACCTGTGGACTATCGTCACTGACGGTTACAAAAAGCCCGCCAAAATAGTTGTCAATGGCGATCTCGTTGAGAAATCACATGACAAATATTCTGACGAGGAGAAGAAACAGGCAAGTCTAGACGCGAGAGCTATTAATGCTTTATTCTGTGCTATAGACAGGAATGAGTTCAACAGGGTATCTATATGCACCACATCCCACGAAGTATGGAAGCTTCTAGAAGTGACGCATGAAGGAACCACCCAAGTCAAGGAATCAAAGATAAGCCGTCTCACTCAAGAATACGAGGCTTTCAAGATGAAGCCAAACGAGACGATCACACAAATGTTCACAAGATTCCTCGACATCATCAACCCCCTGTCTTCACTTGGGAAGCAATATTCGAATCACGAGAAGATTCACAAGCTAATTAGGGGGCTACCAAAAATTTGGAACCCTAAGGTGACAGCCATCATAGAAGAAAATGATCTCACAACCATGTCTATGGAGACCTTGTTGGGAAAGCTAATGACTCATGAGCTTGACCTCAAGGACTTCGAAGAGCCTGCTCCTAAGGCTAAGGAGATCGCACTCAAAGCTCACCGACGGAGGACTGAACCTGAAGAGACGGATGACGACAACTCAGAAGATGATGATCAAGCCCTCATGGTTCGCAACTTCAAGAGATTCCTTCGCTTCAATCGAAGAAAGAAGGAACCACAAGAAGATGAAGAAGAAGAGCCAACTTGCTACGGTTGCAAGAAGACGGGACACATCCGAAAAGATTGTCCATTCTTAAAGAAGAGCAACCGCTATGAGAAGCCACACAAGAAGACCTCCTCAAAGAAATATGCCAACACAAGCATTTGGCATGAAAGCGAAGCTAGTGACTCGGAGGAAGAAAAGAACTCTCCTCAAGATACGGCTAATGTGTGCCTAATGGCGACGTCCGACAAGTTATCAAACGAAACTCTTGACGACTTCACTTTTGATGAACTTGGCGATGCTTTCACAGATTTACTTAGTGATCACAAAAAGGTCATTTTTAAATACAAACATGCCAAGGACAAAATCAAAAGTCATGAAGTCGAAATACAAAGACTTCCTCTATTACTTGATAACATTAGAGACACTTCACCCACGGATGTCACTGATGAGGTATCTAAGCTTAAAATAAGCTTACATGATGCTGAGGCACGTATTGAGCAACAAACACAAGAAATCACAACACTCAACACGGAGCTTGCAGAAGAAAAGAGCAGACACAAGATTTCTATTACTAAGATGCATGGTTTGAATGCTAAGATTACTGAATTGCAAGCTATCTCTAAGAAACTAGAGACTAAATTGGAAAAACAGGTTGCTCAACCTCAAACCCAATCACATGAGACACACACAAAGCATGACATCACTCATACTAGTCAACCACATCATCCTCATGCTGCTCATAATCATGCTTATATGTACACACACTTTCACAAAGGACATAAACTACATACACGTAGAAATAATCACCATATGTCACAAAAATATCATGCTACACATAGATACAATCATCACCATGTTGCACAAAGACACAATCAACATCACTCTACATATAGACAATATCATCATGCCATGCCATATAGACAATATCATCATGCCATACCATATAAACAATATCACCATGCCACTCCACATAGTCATCATCACCATGCTGAATCTACATATCATCACACTTCTCCTTATTATTCTGCTTATAGACATCATCAGCATGCTCCTAATGTAAATAGGAATGCTACATGTACTTATTGTGGTTTACATGGACACATTTCACCACAATATAGAATTAGAAGATTAGTAGATAGAAAGATATATGCATGGTTTCCAAAAACTAACTCTTCAGGACCCTCAAGAACTTGGGTACCAAAGGTCACATCTACTCTTGATGTAGGAGGACCTTCCCTCCTCAATTAAGAGTAAGTGGATTCTCGATAGTGGATGCTCGCGGCATATGACGGGAGACGCACATCTTTTCGCATCACTATCGATGAAGAGAGAAGGATATGTATCCTTCGGTAATAACCTAAAAGGTTATATTAAAGGTAATGGTATTATTGGTTATCATCCCTCTCCTGTAATAAAGGATGTCTGCCTAGTGACCGAGTTAAAGCATAACCTGCTCAGCATCAGTCATCTTGCTGACCATGGTTATGACATTAACTTTGGACAAAACAAATACCTTATTTATGATAGGTCAACAGGAGACATTGCTTTTGAAGGGGTAAGAGAGGACAATTTTTATATTTTCTATTTGTCTATAGATACTAACAATGCAGGTAGATGCCTATATGCTCACAAAGATGAACGGTTACTATGGCACCAGCGTCTTGGTTATGCCAATATGGATACTATATCCAGACTATCGACCAAGAAGCTAGTTAGAGGCTTGCCCGACATCACATTCAAAAAGGACACCGTATGTGCCGAATGTGAGTTGAATAAGGCAACCAAGTCATCTTTTCATTCCATAAAATCTGTAAGCACTACTAGACCCCTGCAACTACTCCATATGGATTTATTTGGCCCTAGTAGAGTAGCCAGTCTTGGTGGAAAACTCTATGCCTTTTTTATTGTTGATGACTTTTCAAGATTTACTTGGATTTTCTTTCTTACTCATAAAAGTGATGCTATTTCAGTTTTTAAGATTTTTGTCAAGAATGTTGAAAACGAAAAAGGCTACATGATTACTCGAATCCGAAGTGATCATGGAGGCGAGTTCGAAAATTCTAATTTTGAAAAGTTTTGTGATTCCAATGGTTTTGATCATGAGTTTTCTTGTCCAAGAACTCCCCAACAAAATGGTATTGTGGAGCGGAAGAATAGGACTCTTGGCGATATGGCTAGAGTCATGTTGAACAAGTTCTCACTTCCGAAATACTTTTGGGCTGAAGCTGTCAGTACAGCATGCCACATTTTAAATAGGGTACTTATTCGTCCTATTACGAAGAAAACACCCTATGAGCTTTCGTTCGAGAGAATCCCAAATGTTCCTTATTTTAGAGTTTTTGGCTGTAGATGTTTTATCCTTAACACCAAATACAACTTAGGTAAATTTGATGCCAAAGCTGACGATGGTATTTTCCTTGGCTATGCTGCCAAGAGTAAGGGATATAGAGTTTTTAACAAACGCTCATTAATTGTGGAAGAGTCTACAAATGTGACTTTTGATGAAGATAACAGTACAACAGCTACTCTTGATGATGATGTTGAGCCATCAACGTCTACTCCAATGAACACCACAACCGAAACAAATTCTCTGGAAAGCTTGCCTAAGAAATTCTCTTTCAAGCCCTCACATCCAGAAAATTTGGTAATCGGCGAGGTTTCACGTGGAGTAACTACTAGATCATCATTAAGAGACTTTATTGCTAACACTGCCTTTATTTCACAAATTGAGCCTAAAACATTTTAGAAGCTTTCAATGATGAATTTTGGATTTCTGCTATGTAAGAGAAACTCAACCAATTCGAGAGGAGCCAAGTATGGAAACTTATTCCTAGACCGGCTAATCACTCGATTATTGGTACTAAATGGGTTTTTAGAAACAAAGTGAATGAAGATGGTTCAGTCACACGCAACAAAGCTCGTCTAGTAGCCCAAGGATACAACCAAGAGGAAGGTATCGACTACGATGAGATGTATACTCCTGTTGCTAGATTAGAATCCATTCGGATGCTTTGTGCATTTGCAAATTTTTAAAATTTCAAATTATTTCAAAAGGATGTTAAAAGTTCTTTCTTGAATGGTTTTATTAAGGAGAAAGTTTATGTAAAACAACCCCCTGGTTTTAAAAATCACAAATTTCCCGACCACGTGTTCAAGCTAAAGGAAGCGCTGTATGGCCTCAAACAAGCCCCTAGAGCTTGGTATGAATGGCTAAGCAATTTCTTGCTTGAGAAAAGTTTTTCAAAAGGAAAAATTGACACTACACTTTTCATAAAATCTTTCAAAGACACTATTCTTTTAGTACAAATATATGTAGATGATATTATTTTTGGTTCTACTGATGAAACTCTTTGTCAAAATTTTGCCAAGTGTATGCAGACCGAGTTTGAGATGAGCATGATGGGAGAACTCAACTACTTTTTCGGGCTGCAAGTCAAACAAATGTCAAATGGAACCTTCATCTGTCAGTCGAAGTACACAAAGGACATGCTGAAGAAATTCGACCTTGACAATGTCAAACCAATCAGCACTCCTATGGCTACTTCAACCAAACTTGAACCAGATGATAGTGGCAAACCCGTAGATCAACGTAAGTATCGAGGTATGATATGCAGTCTACTCTATCTTACTGCAAGTCGCCCTGATATTATGTTTAGCGTTTGCCTGTGTGCTAGATATCAAGCAAATCCTAAGGAATCACACATGACCGCGGTTAAGCGTATCTTTCGATACCTTAAGGGTACGGTTACAGTGGGCCTATGGTATCCCAAGTCAACATCATTTGACCTTATTGGTTATTCTGATGCTGACTTCGCCGGATGCAAGGTCGACCGTAAAAGTACGAGTGGTACGTGTCATTTATTAGAAAAAGCTTTAGTCTCTTGGTTTAGCAAGAAGCAGAATTCTGTCGCACTATCCATAACAGAAGCTGAATACATAGCAGCCGGGCGTTGTTGTGCACAAATTCTGTGGATGAAGCAAACCCTTGAAGACTATAATTTATCTTTCATGTATATTCCAATCTTTTGTGACAACACTAGTGTAATAAATCTTACTAAGAACCCCATTTGTCACTCACGCATGAAGCACATTGAAATACGACACCACTTTTTACGTGATCATCAACAAAATGGCACGATTAACTTAGAATTTATTGACACTGATCATCAGTTAGCAGATTTCTTCACCAAACCATTATCCGAAGAGCGCTTCAATTTTTTTTGTCGTGAACTTGGAATTTTAGATGAAGCTGTTATAAATTAAAATAAACCTGCATAAATATCGAATATATTGTGATTCTCTTATGATGAACGTGCTATGGGTACAAGCCGAAAGGGCCCTTCTGACAACAAGGCGTAAAAGCCTAAGCGATACGGTGCACTAGTCCTCAGGACTACCGCTAGCTGGGATCCGGCCCCTGCAGCTAACCCATGGCAGCTTCAAAATATTGAATTACGATATAATTCCTTGTTTATTATACGGTTCATTTTCATCTATCACATGCTGAAATACTAATTTTTCATACTTTATATTACTGCTTTGAACTCACTATCTGCTATTCATCTATTTACTTATTGGATCCTTTTCTGTACTTAAACTCATGTAGTATATTAGTTTTTATCTTTACTTAACCAATTTTTTGACTCAACTCAGCCTGATTCCTGTTCTGTCCCCAGGATCCGGAATTCGGGCCGAACTCTGCCCCTACCAGAGTTCGGACCGAATTCGGCCTACCTGTTCCAGAACCAGGAACAGGCTCAGCCGTTGATCCAATTGTTGATCCAATGGTCATTAATTGACCCGACCAAGAGAAACCCTCCCCTTAATTTCGATTTCTCTTCCCTCTCCTTCCTTCTTACCACCTTTTCTACTTCTCTAACACAAAACTCTCAAAATCTTAACCCTATTTTCTCCTTTCTTGAGCTCCATTCTTTCCCAAACTCAAGGAGGAGGCTTAGTTTTCAATTCTCTTTCATAATCTTTCACTATTTTGAGGTATAATTCCTTACTTTTCTATATCTCAAATTTCTTTCATTATCATCTATCTATTGTGTTATGGCTCCACGATTGCTCAACCGTGGAAAGAGACTTCAGACCGAGGGTGCGTCCTCGTCGAATGCTCCTCCTCCCGTTGAGCCGCCCGTTGCACCACCCATTGCACCGGCTATTGAACAACAAACCCATCTGTTGTTCAATCCTCCACGTCCACGTGATCCAAACACTTTTGACGACCGAATTTTTATATCACTAGACGCATCAAATGAGTGGTTTAGTGATTTTCGGACACGTCCGGTATTTACGGGACACCTCATAAACTTTACAATTTTCTCACAATATGATGCACTCTTTAATGACCTTTGCCTTGACGAACTTGTTACCTCAAATTCGGTCATTTATCGTAGTGCCATTCAAATATTTTATTGCAACTTGACTCATGATGATACTCGCGTCTATTCACGTGTTGCGGGTATTGATATCTCATTTGATGATTTTGAATTGGCCGAATATCTTGAACTTCAAGAGCCTAATTCTTGGAAAAAGCTTGTTGAAGCTAGATCCTTTATCTTTCCCGAAGGGATTTCACTAGAGAGCTTCAAGGACGACCTGTGTAGCCCTAACACACGTCCTCGTAAGCTCTTGGCAAAATTCTTCAATCCTTATTTCTATGAGCTTCATCGGATCATTTTCAACACTATTCTACCCAAAGCGGGTTCTACCGATGAAGTTACTTATTTTGAGATTTCAGCATTGTACCATCTCCACTTCCATGTTTCCTTTAACCTTCCACGCACAATGATGGATTGGATGATCAACTGTAGGAAGAAACCAAGATCTTTGGTTTATGCCTTATACTTTCCTATGATCTTTCGTGCGTTCCATGTACCCCTTGATGAGTGTCCATTCTTACATGCCCCTGCCTTTCTCTCTAAGGCAAGGAGGCTTCAGGCGGCCATCGGCTCACCAGTAGTGTCTGAGCATTCTGATGATGAGTCAGAGGCCCTTCCTCTCGGATAGGATCCTCCTCCTCCTCCTGCCACTCTTGAGTCTCTTCAGGCCATGCTCCGAGATCGCTTCACTTTGGAGGACGATCGATGGACTCAGCTGGACTATCGGACTACCTTGCAGATAAGTGCTATCAGCAACTCGCTGCATGATATTCGGTATTTCATGTCTCGTCATCCTTCCATGCCCATTCCTATGGAGCGAGATCCCGATCGTGAGGGCTTTCGTATTGATGATCCTTGGGTCTGTCGCTACATGGATCCAGATGCAGCATTCGTGGACCCACGTCGCTCCTTTACTGATCCATCGGACGACACCGGGCCCTCTCGTGCTCGATGATGGTTTTGGCCTGCTACTTGAGGCTGCTACTGGAGATCTTAGATTATGTTTTCTGCATTCTGCTTTAGTTACTTTTATGTACTTGGTTTGTAGTCGACTTATTATGCATTGTGCTTTTGAGACTTTGGTAGTTCTATTATCAGTTTCTATGTCATTATGACTCTTGGTCATTATCTTATTTTATATGCAGTTTCTTCTCCTTTACGTGTGTTTTGCCAGTTATCATTTATCTATCTCATATTGCTAAATGCCAAAAGGGGGAGATATATATGTGTATATTCTGTTCTTTTTGATTTATATGTGCTTTTGGAAGAATATTATTAACAGGCCAACAAAGATTCACAGCATTGTTTATGGGGGAGCTATTCTTAAGCTCGGCACAAATTATAGGGGAGCTATGTCGTTATATGTGTCCAGGTATGGATATTGAATATACAATTATTATTTTGTTAATTATCAATATGGGGGAGATTGTTGACACAAAGTTACAGTCAACCAAATATTGATAACATTGACTAAATAATACTTGTGATAATTCAATACGACACACGACGACTACATCCAGTTCAAGCCAGACGACAGCTCATTTTTGCAGATGCGAGTCATTTTTCGAGTCTGTACTTTTATATTTTATTGAGTCTATAATGATTGTAAGCTGAGTTATGCTGGGCTCTTGAGACTCAACCCATAACCTATCCAAATCCATAAAGCTCCACATCCAAAATCAGTCCAGAGGACCCTTGGACCTATTCTGTGCTCTGGAAACAGAGTTCGGACCGAACTCTGCCTCCACACAGAGTTCGGGCCGAACTCTGTCCCCTAAAAATCAGCACCCTAATTTTTAGGGTTGGCTAGTTGCTAGTTGTCCAACGGCCAAATATTTGAAAATTCCTACCAGAATTCTGGCCGAATTCTGCCTGATAAAAACCTATAAATAGGCCAAGAATTCTCTCATTTTCAATCATCCGATCTTCTCTTCTCTTATCTCTTAAGCTCAATATAAGCCATACCCTTCTTCATCTACTAGCCACAAGTTTCCTAAGTCTCGAGTGCTCAGCATCTCTCAGTTAGGAGTCTTGTGCAAGACTTCAAGAAGTAGCTTGGAAAATTCCAAGCATCGCCACTGCGATCCATTGTAAGAAGTTGACGTGCTCGTCTGAAGTAAAGGCACGGGGTGCAACTACTATTTCACAAATAGTGAATTTAATCCTGAGCTAGAGTTCTCAGGCCTGGACTAGTCCTCCACGAGGGAAACCAGGTTAAAATCGGCTGTGTTTGCGCATGCTCTCTTGCTCCTTATTTATTTTCCGT
Organism: Iris pallida; assembly: GCA_029216955.1. Taxonomy (NCBI): domain Eukaryota; kingdom Viridiplantae; phylum Streptophyta; class Magnoliopsida; order Asparagales; family Iridaceae; genus Iris; species Iris pallida. The sequence goes on along the minus strand of JANAVB010025000.1, from coordinate 2,133,347 downwards.
ATTTACTCTGATTAATTTTAGATTGTGAAAGAGTTGATTTTTTAATTGGTTATTTTTACTATAACTCTATTCACCCCCCTCTAGAGTTGCCATCTGTTCTTCAGTATCTTGGGCGGAGTCTTCTGGTATTGTATCTCTTGCTCTCTGCAATAAGCATCAAATGGACCGATGTACTCGTCTCTACTGTCTGACCGAACACATAGCAGCTTCTTGTCCGTCTCCCTTTCAACAGAGACCTGAAACTCTTTGAAAGTGGACAGCACCTGATCCTTGGTCTTTAAGGCATAAACCCAAACCTTCCTGGAATAATCATCAATAAATGTCACAAAATAAGAAGCACAACCTATGAATTTTACCTTCATAGGACCATAAACATTCGAGTAGATCAACTCGAGCAACGTTGCCTTCCTCCAACTTAGATGACTTTGGAAAGACACCCTATTTTGCTTTCCCGCCAAACAGTGCGTGCATCTATCCAATTTTGTAGACTTTAGCCCTGGAATCACCTTCCTGTTCAGCAAGTAGCTCATCCCCTTCTCGCTGATATGGCCGAGCCACCTGTGCCACAACTCGGTAGATGCATCACTGACTGCGTTCACCTCTTGTGCCCCCTGTGCGCTCCTGTCCATATAGTAGAGTCCAGACTTCTTGCTTCCTCTGGCAATCACCATCGAACCTCTGGAAAGCTTCCACTGATCATTCCCGAAGAGATTGAAGAAACTCTCGTCATCCAACCTTTCAACCGACACCAGGTTGAAACGGATATCAGGGACATGACGGACATCTTTGAGAACAAGAACTGCACCCGTCTTTATCCTCAAATGCACATCTCCAATGACAACCGCCTTCGACACATCTCTATTGTACATCTTCAACACTCCACAGTCGCCTGTTGTGTAAGTGGCAAATAGTGCCATGTTGTGAGATACGTGCGCTGAAGCACCTGAGTCCAGCAGCCAAGAATTATCATTGCAGGCGAGGTTCATGACAACCTCATCACCAACGAAGATCACATCGTCTTCATGTGCCGAGGCCGTCGCTGTAGTGTTCTCACTTTGCTTCCCTTTATCGCCCTTCTTCTCTCTCTTCCAAGCAAAATAGTTTCGCTTAATATGGCCCTTCTTGCCACAATGTTAATACTCTGAGTTCTCGTATCGACCCTTGGACTTGTCCCTGCTCTTGTCTCTGCCACCACCTGGACCCCTACTTTTTCCCCTTCCGCGGCTCTCTGAAACTAATGCCTCTAAGTGGTGGAATGTGGATCAAGTGCCCTAAAAACGTCTCCGCATCTCTTCATTCAGTACCCCGCTCTTGGCAAACTCCAGACTGACCACGCCTTTTGGAGCAGAAGCGATCATAGATACTTGTACAGTCTCCCACGAGTCTGGCAATGTACAAAGCAACCAAAGTCCCTGAACCTCATCGTCGAACTTGACTCCCATCGAGCACTACAAAAATTTGTCAGATTAGCGACGTTTAAAAACGTCGCTAACCTCGGTGAAAATGTCGCTAAATTAATTTAGCGACGTTTAGGACGACTTTTCGGGAACGACGGAAAAAAAAACGTGTCGCTAAACGAGAAAACGTCGCAAAATGTCGCTAGGGCGACGTTATTTGACGACGTTATTAATGTCGCCAATTAGCGACGTTATTTGCCACGTTTTAACGTTGATGCTAATTAGCGACGTAAAAAGTGACGTTAGCGTCTGGTCGCCGTTTTGCAACACTATTGCGACATTTTTGGCGACAACGTGCTGACATAAGATTTGGTGTCACGTGTTGCCATGTCAGCATTTAGCGACGCTTTTAGCGACATTTATTAACGTCGCTAAAATTTAGCGACGAATATGAACGTCGCTAAAAATGCCGCTAAGTTAAAAAAAATAGGTTCCAGAATACAAATGGAGCTGGAGCCTGAGCCAAAATACAGAATACAAAATACAAAATATAGAATCCAATCCCTGGGTTCGCCGACCCCCTCGGTGGAACACTCAACACCGGCACGCACAATACATTCCAGAATATACAAAAAATATAAAGAAAAAATACCATCCGCAACGAACAATATCAATATATAATATCCTGAACAAACCCAATCAATATCCGCAAATACGTACAAACTCAATATCCTCAACGAAAAAACTGAATATCCCCAAATACATACAAAATCAAAGATATAGTACAGTCCAAAAATGCAAAAACAAAACTACTGATCGCCTGGAGCTGGAGCTGGACCCGGTGCTGGAGGAGAAGCACCACCAGATGACTGTCGTCATAACGTCAGGATCGTTTGATACTCCTCCGGTGACAACAAGTGGACGAGCATATTCTCTCGTGCACCGTCAGATGTAGACGATGCTCCCAGCGTACCAGCAGACGGTCGCTCCATAGCCATCTCTTGGAAATGCTGCATCTGCTCGACCAACCGCTGCGTAGCGCGGTTCATCTGTCGCAGCGCCTCCGTAGTCTCCTCAAGCCTCTCGAAGAGTGAGATGAGCGCAGAATCATCTGTATGCGCCCCCCATCATCTGCAACATCTTGTCACACAGAGCTGCGATCTGTGCATCGACACTCCGCTGGTGGCGGAGCGACTCCTCAGTCTGTGTGGGGTCGGACACACTTTTGGGGGTCACAGAGGCCTGTGACGCAATGAAGGCACCATAGGAGCCCGTACCATAGTACGTACCCCTATGCATGCCACCAACGGCCCTCATCCATAGCTCGTCATCTGACTGAGCTGCGGCGACCGGGGACTGTTGGGAAGTACTAGCACCAGCTCCCTCTGACCGTGTCGGCCCGGCCTCCCTAAGCCTCAAAAACTTGGCCTAGAAATAACATCTATATGAATTCTCACGTGGTCGCTAAAAGTTAATACTAATGCACTAGCATTAAGTAAAACTTCTAAAACTCGGCCTAAAAATAAGATCTATATGAATTTTCTACGTAACTAAAAATTAATATTAATGAACTAGCATTAAGTAAAACTTACGTAGGTGTCCCGGGCCTTATCGTCTACGAACCGCTCCCCCTTCGTGTGCGTGGCGAGGAACAAGGTCACCATATTCGGGTCTTCTTCCGATTCAACCTGTTACGAAATTATTATATGATTTGTCAGTTAAGTTGAAAGAAATATATTACTATAAAGTATTAATTATGGGTATACGGCGAGATACATACCGTATGGGTGAAGAAATCTATGATGGACCATGATCCACCACACCACTGCGACCCCGCCTGTCGCGCTCTTTTAGACTTCGCGGACTTCTCCTTGTAGGCTTCCTCCTCGAATCTCCTCTTCATTATCGCCCAGTCGGCGAAAGAGATCCAACCCTGAATAGGCTCTCCCCGGCAGTCGCGTTCCTTTTGGTCGAGGATCGCGTCCCTAATAAGCTTGCTGGCGACGCTGGAAAATATAGCCTTGACAGCAACGGCGCGGTAGAGGGGGTACAAGTAAGTCCGCTGAAAAAATCATAAAAGTACATAAGTTATAACATAACATACTGAATGTTAAAAGGAAATAAACTTTTACGCACCGAAAAGTGCTCAAACCAGAAGGCCTTCCTGTCGGCCGGGACATCCCTCCAGTTGATCCAGGGCCCGCCGTAGTTCTGTCGCAGGAATGTACCCAGCGACTGGTGTACGGAGGAGGGATGATACCTGTAAAATAGAAATTAAAATTTATTAAACAAGTTTATAATAAATTTAAACTAATTAAATATAATAATTTTACTTACCGCCTGGTCCGAGTACAGGCCCAAATCTTCAACCTCAGATCCCCCTCCGGGCGACACGGAGGATCTGTCTCAAATGGGAGCTGCACTATGCCCCTGCCCCTGCCCGTGCTCGCAGCCTGCCCCTCGGCCTCGCCCTCGGCGTGGGCCTCGCCATCGCCCTCGACCTCGACGTAGGCCTCGGCCTCGGCCTGCTCCTCAATAGTGGGGTCGACCTCTGGAATACTCGACGGTACTGGCTGCGTAGAAGAAGAAGGCCCTAGCCTCGAACTGCTAGAGCTGGGTATGGAGGCACTGCTGGCGACTAGACCGCTAGTGTATACTTGAGTGCGGGGGGATGAGGAGTCGGTAGGAGTGGTAGATGGAGACCGTCGGGGTCATCGAATCCCACCAGCACTGGAACCAAATGATCTATGTCGAGCCATATCTGAAAAAATACAGAAGTATACCATACTACATCTTAAAAAAACAAAAGTATACCATACTACAGCCAGGGAACGTCGCTAAGTAAACCATACTATATCTAAAAAAAATAAAAGTAAACCATACTACATCTGAAAACGTCGCTTATTACCGTCGCTAAAATAAAAGTAAACCATCTACATCTAAAAAAATAAAAGTAAACCAAACTACATCTGAAAATTAAACATATTCAATCCTCTTCTGAAAATTTATCTTGTTCCGATTCCTCTTCCTCTTCCTCTTCACTTCTATCAACTTCCTCTTCTGATACTTCTACCTCTTCCAATTGATGAAACATGTCATGAGAAACTTCCGTTGAGTCCACATCGACAATATTTGTAATAAGAGGTAGTTCATCTTCCTGATAAGCTATCTCGTCGACATCGAAGGTATTCCGAGCTTTAGTCTTACAGACTGTCCACCAATCTGATCTCCCGGCTCCTCATTTTGGATAGCTGGTAAAGGAAACTAGCTGAGCCTGGCTTGCTAGAATAAACGGCTCATAAGCTTGATATCAACGGCGATAATTTATATCAACAAGACCATGTTTGTCAACTCTCCAACCTCGACCCTGGATCGGATCGAACCAGTCACATCTGAACAAGACGATCTTACAAGGTTCTATAGCATAATTGTATGTCAGTTCCACAATCTCCCGTAAGACGCCAAAGAAGTCATTACCTGGGTCGACGTCTTTGTAGTTTGAAGATTTTATGCACAAACAACTATTCTTCGTAGAATCCAAATCCAAGAAGTCGTCTCTTATTCGAGCATTTGTTGACTTGAACCTGAAACCATTTACGCAGTAACTTGGCCAGGTCTTTACTTGATAAATTATCCCCTTGGCTAGAGTTTTAATATACTCATTCTCAAGGATTGCCTTCGGACGATCAACCTAAATACCATATAAACGATGCTAACTTAATTATTATGTGCAATTATAAATGTACAGAAAAAGTAAATTGTGACTACGACCGTACATATGCTCTCAACCGAACAGGAAAATGAAGTCTCATTTGCTGTTCTACTTCCTCCTCGGTTGCGTACGGATTGTTGGACGTTACCTCATCCTTAAACATGCTGAAAAGCAACGAAGCATAGGTATATTAGTTATATTCAGAAGCAACGAAGCACGCGAAATAATTTTACTTACCCCTCTAGCTTGTCCACTTCTTTCTCGTCGCAGTTGAGCAATACATATAACATTGCAGCGCTAACTTCGTCGTCATTTAGATATCTTTTTTTCATTTTACCAGATGGTTTTCCGTAGGCAGTAAATACTTTCAGCTTTGCCTCAATACCAACTTCATAGCCGTCATCATTTCTGGGAGCCCTTGTTCTGTTTGTAGCAATATGAGGCTAAAAATACATGGAACAGAAGTTTGAAATCTTCTCAAGGACATACGCTTCACAAATAGAACCCTCCACCCGTGCCTTATTTTTCACCTTCCTCATGAGGTGGTTCAATTGTCGCTCGAACGGGGACATCCAACGATAACCAACAGGTCCAGCAACAAGAGCCTCATGGATAAGATGAATCGGCAAATGCTCCATTGAGTCGAATAATGCAGGAGAAAAAACTCTCTCATGTTTGCAAAGTGTTACCGCAATGTCCTTCTCTTGCTTCTCTAAACGATCGGCGAGCAACTTGCAAGAACAAAGATCTCTGAAGAATATGCTAAGCTCTGTTAATGGATTCCAGACTACCGACGGTAATAATTCTCGAAATACAACAGGAATTAACCTCTCCATGAATACGTGGCAATCGTGGATCTTTATTCCGGTCAGTTTTCACTCCTTTATGGCGACACATCTTCTTAGATTGGAGACGTATCCGTCCAGAAATTTCAAGTCCTGGATCCATCTACAATGTCTCACTTTGTCCTCCTTGTCCAGCGAGTAGATTGCCTTAGGCCGCATAAGCTTTCCCTTTTCGTTGTCTATCATGTGCAATGTAGGGCGTCTGCATATTTCGGCTAAGTCCAATCTAGCCTTCTGATTGTCTTTTGTCTTTCCCTTGGCGTCCATTACAGTATTAATTATGTTATCAAACACGTTCTTCTCGATATACGTGACGTCAAGGTTATGTCTAATCAGATTTATGCTCCAATATGGCAGATCCCAGAATATACTCCTTTTGGTCCAGTTATGATCTTCGCCAAATCCCTCGTAACGGCTGCTCGTTGTAGGATCTTCAATAGCACTTGGGATTTCTTTTACTTGCTTCCATGTGTCCTCTCCGGACCACATTGGCGGTGGATCGTCCTTCTCCATAGCTCCGGCACGGAATACAGTTCTGTTCCTATGGTACGGATGGTCTTGGCAAGAACTGCCGGTGACAATCAAAGAAGCATGGCTTTCCTCCGTGTCTCAAACGAAAAGCCTTAGTGCGGTCCATGCAATACAGACCTGAAAGCCGACCATGAGTGCTCCATCCAGATAACATTCCATAAGCCGAAAAGTCGTTGATTGTCCACATTAGTGCTGCCCGTATCTGAAAATTTTGTTTTTTCGAAGCATTATACGTGTACGCCCCTGTTTCCCATAGCTGCTTTAGCTCATCTATCAACGGCTGTAAGTACACGTCGATGTTCCTCTTCGGGTTGTTCGGACCGGGGATGATAATAGTGAAGAACATGTAATGTATCTTCATACACATCCAAGGCAGTAGGTTGTACGGAGTAAGGATTACCGGCCAGCATGAATATTGGGAGCCTGAAAGACCAAATGGGGTGAAACCATCAGAGCAGAGCCCCAACTTCACATTACGCACATCAGAAGCAAAATTAGGATATGCTCGATCGAAGTGCTTCCACACTTCTCCATCAGATAGGTGATCCAACACTCCTTCGGTCTGTTTTCGCTTGTGCCAACTCATATTCTCGGCAGTCTCTTTCACCATGAACAATCTCTGCACCCGCGGCGTCAACGGCAAGTAGTGCATTGAAGCAGTCGGTCTTCTAGACTTGCCTGCAGCAGTTGGCTTGTAGCGATCAGCACCACAGAATCCGCACACTTCTGCATCCTTGTGATCTTTGTAGTAAAGCATGCATCCGTTCTGACAGCAATCGATCTTGTCGTATCCCATCCAGAGAGATCTCACCATCCTCTTAGAACGGTAGAAGTCTTTCTGTAACTTGGCACCCTCTGGCATGATATCGGTAATCAACTCGAGCACTCTATTGTAGCATTCTTACGACATGTTAAAGTCAGACTTTATGCTCAAGAGCCGAGTGATCACCTCTAACGGTGAATGGTCCTCACAGCCATGGTATAAAGGAGTCCTTGCATTCTCCAGCAACTCCATGAACTTCGCGGCATCGGCATTCGGTGCCTCCTCAGCTGCATCACGATTGTATGGATCGAAACTAGGCCCCGCAGCGTCGAAGACCATGTTCACGTACTCGTTGTCGACACCAGTTCGGTTGTGGACATTCATATAAGGCTCCACAAAAGGCTCCACATAAGGCTCCACATAAGGCTCCACTTGGAATGCTAAAGGTACAAGCTCTCCGTGTGCGGTCCATTGGTAGTAATTCGGAATGAAACCCTTTGTGTATAAATGATACGTCACATCCAATTCTGGTTGAAACTTCATGTTCCGACATTTTGCACACGGGCACTTAATGTCCATGATGTCCATGGAATGAGGAAACGCCTTCTCGAATTGGAGGAATTGTTCTACTCCGGCGATGTATTCATCTCGCATACCGTACCTGTCATCTCGAATGCGGTTGTACATCCACGAACGGTCTAGCAGATACATGGATATAGCCATTTCTAGATATCTACAAATATAAATAAACTTCAAAACTAAAACGAATATACTACATACTACATACTACGGCTGTGACTCGGGACTATTCCTATGAGTCGGGACCATTCCTACTACATACTACATACTAAAACGAATAAACTTCAAAACTAAAACTTTAAAACTAAAACGAATATACTACAAACTAAAACGAATATACTACATACTACGGCCGTGACGGGACCATTCCTATGAGTATCGGGATCAAGGAAACTACGTGTTACAAATATTGGCACTATCGGTACGTGTTACAAATATCGGCACTATCGTGTTACAAATTAACCAACCAACAAAACTACGTGTTACAAATATCGGCACTATCGGTACGTGGTTTCGAATCGAAGTATCACAATTTTCGATGTCGGAAAACAAATAACTTTTACTAAATTATCAGTTTTTTCGGCACTATCGGTGCCCCTGACCCAGCCCCCCGCACCCTTCCCTCCTATACTACCCCTAATCCTAACCCGAACCCTATCCCTAACCCCTCCCCCACCAGCCCCCCTTCCCTCCCTAGCCCCCCAACCCCTACACCACCCCTAACCCTAACCCGAACCCTATCCCCAACCCCTCCCCCACCATCCCCCCTCCCCTCCCAAGCCCCCCCGCCCTCACCCCCCAGCCGCCCTCACCCCCCCGGCCACCCCCCAACCATTCCTCACTCCCAACCACCCGCACCCCCTGCCCCTCCCTCCGAGCCACCAGCATCCCCCAACCACCAACAACAAATAGAGAGAGAGAGAGGGAGTCACGTACCAGAGGAGAGTCGTCGGAGAGAGTATAGTTGCCGGAGAGAGTGAGAGCGAGAGCGAGAGCGCCTGTCACGACCCGTTACCCAAATTGTTGGGCCGGGCCGAGCCATGTCCAGCCTACGCTTAAGATAAAGCGCAGTAAGCTGTTCTAGAGATAACAAGGTAAGACTAAATGTGCTAACAGTTCTATAAGTGAAGAAGAATCATAAATGCTCCAAACACAAAAGTCGTCGTATATAGTAAAATATCCAAGTACAAGTAAACTGAAATGTAAAACTGGATACATGTCCAGTTACAAAATGGTATAGTCTAATACATGACTACACTAAGTATCCCAAGCAGCTAAGCAAACTAGACGAGTCTCCCCGCAGGAACATCCTCGTATGGCAAAACCGGGTCCTCGGCAGTGACTCCATAATACGAATCACAGAGCAACTCCTCCTCAGTAAGTATACCTACAACGTTATCCTGTCAGGACGGGAGCAAGTACAACCTCTACAACTAAAGTACTGAACATATAATGAAAGAGATGTACAACAAGGATCATGGTGTGATAAGTCTATAAAACAGGAATACTGGAAACATGTCATCATGGTACAACTGGGATCACAGTATCATAGTAACATAGGGAACATGGCATCTATCTCATGTCGTATCACAATCATGTCATCATAATCTATCATGGCAAGGATACATATGTCATAGAGACAGATGTATATGTAATGTTTAAAACTGTAGCAGGTACGTGATCGGTCAATAGGTATACAATGTGTTGTGGCACATAATAAAATGTACTTCCGTACAAGTGATAGGGCGAGAGATGTACATACGCACAAATCTGCCTTGGTAAGTAAGGCCTACGGCGCTGTAACATATAAAATGAAACATTGCTCGGTACTATATAGGGGGGCATGATCACGTACTCTACTATCAGTTTTCCCATACCCATATTCTAATCATGTGAGAGATACATCAAGATGGTTCTAAGCATGGTAGTAATGGAAAGTACAATATGTAACGTTTTATCTTGCTATCCCAAGGATCAGCATTTAACATGGTTAATACATGTTCTAGCATTAAAAGACAGTAAATGAGTATGTAGATGTACTTGCCTCTAGCAAAGTAAAACAAGCTGCGATAAATGTGCTATGGATGTCTGGTAACTCGTCACTGTAGAAGTAAATATAACAAACTTAGCTTTTTACACTAAGCTAGATTGCTAAGACACTAATCTGGTGCGACACGACTTGTGACTGGGCACCTAGCCAAAATAATGACTTGGCCTAGGAGACCAATGTGGGGGTGACACACTATGTTAACTAACTTTCTAGGGTCTTTACACTAGTGAGGGATGGGGTTCAACACGACTAAAACTCCAAATAACACAAAAAGCTACAAGTCGTAATTAATTAGTAAATAAATCAAAAGATCATTGTTTTCTAACAATTTTTAAAGTAGACAAAAAGCCTAGTTTTGCATAAAACAAAGTACCAAAACGATCCTTGCTAACTATAGAAATTTATTATAATTTTTCTGGAATTTATTAACCAGTACAAATATTTTATAAAAATCAGTTTTCCTAAGTATACAGAAAGTGAGTTTTGGTTTCATATGCCAAACTAGTGGCAAAACAGTAATTTAAATACTACAAAAAATTATACTAAATTAGCTAACTTAACAAAGTATCTAAAAACTATTTTTCCATAATTTTAGCAATACTTTAAGTATTTTTAGAATATCAAAAACAGCAATGCACAATAATAATTAATTATCTGCGTATTTTGTCCATGTATATAATTTGAACCAAAGTTCAAATACAGGACCCAAGGCCATGAATCAAGTCCAATATGACTTGTACAGGTCTTGAATGTGTGAAAATACATTTGAGCCCAAATACCCATGCTAGGCTTGGACATCAAAATGGTTGCAGTAATTTAAATACAATAAAAATACTAGTTGGTAATAGTGCAAAATATTTATTATTATTTTAATAAGGTAAATTTTATATAAAAGAATATTTACATACCTATGCCAAAAGTACATATATATATACACAAGAAAATACCTAATTTATAAAGTATATATATATATAATAATATATATACATAAACAAGAAAATATATATACATATACATATGTGTATATATATATATATATATATATATATAAATACTAACATATATACATAGAATTTACTAACCATAAAATATATATACATATATACATATACTGTTAAAACAGTATATATATACATATATACTAGTATATACATATATATATATATATATATATATATACATATATATATATATATATATATATATATATATATATAAAACAATAAAAGAAAAGAAAAAAAAGAAAAAGAAAAAGAAAAAAGAAAACAGAAGGAAAGAAAGGGGGGGGCTCGAACTCAGCCCAACAGCGGGGGGGGGGGGGGGGGGGGGGGGGGGGTTTAAGAAATGCGCGCTGGCCAGTGGGCCAGCTCGTGCTTTGTGTTAGAGAATGAGTTTAGGTTACTTTTATTTCTGTTTAGGTTAGATTAATAAAAAAAAAGAAATAAAATCGGCCCTGTGTCCTGACAGTTAGGGACACAGGATCAGCGTGTCCGTGCTTTGCACGACATGCACGACACGACTTACGCGTGTCCGAGCTTTGCATTGGGTTCGTCGGGACCAGGCGAGTCCGTGTTTGTGTATACGAGACACGAATCGAAGAGAGGGGGAGTGACACGTACGTGTCCGATGGGGGTGAGCTGCTGTCGAGGAGGCGATCAGGCGGAGGAGGCGTCGTGGTGGTGGCGCGTCGGTGGCGCTGGGTTCGCCTCGTCGAGACGAAGGTGATGGTGGTGGTGGTTGGGGGTGTTAGTCGCTGTGGGGGTGGCGAAGGAGATCGCCGGAGCTAGGGTTGCGGCTAGGGTTTCGGGGAGGAAAGGTGGTCGTGGAGGGTGGCGAAGGAGATTTAGGGTTAGGGTTTCGGTAGGGGGGAGAGAGGGGAGTTTTATAGAGGTCGATGGCGGTGCAAAGTCGGTCGGGACGTGGGGGGGGCAGCTGGCCGGTCGTCGGCAGCTGTCCGGTCGTCGGGGGCGGGTTAGGTTTAGGTTTTGCCCAAAAGTCCCTAGGTTTTTAGGTAATTACGCTTAGGTCCCCCGCAGAGTCAAAATGCAAATAATATTTGCAGTCCCAACTTAAAAACAATTTATTAATTACAAATTGATTTAGTAACAAATTAATTAATTATAAAACTATATTAAAACAATTTTGAAAATTGCAAATTGATATTAAAACATTTAAATAAATTACAAATTGATATTTTTAATATATAAAACTTATTTAAAATTATTAAAAATTCTAGAAAAATTCCTAAAAATTATTTAAGGCTATAATTGACATTAAAAATTAATTAACACAAATTAAAATGGATTTGAAAAATCAGGGGCTTACAAGTCTTCCCTCCTTGAAAAATTTTGTCCTCGAAATTCACAAGGATTGAAGACCCTACAATATTCTAGCATAGCAAGCAACACAACAAAATGACTAAAGCTACGATCAAAACTAACCTCCCGAAACCTGTTCCGGCTCCGGTTCAAGGACTAGGCTATAAGTCTTCCCCTGAGGTCCCTTGGCTACTGGGCAGTCCCGAATCTGATGGATGGCAGACCCACAAGCTAAACACTGTCCTAACCTCTTCCTGCAGACGACGAATTCATGCCCTGGTCTTCCGCAGAAAGAACATATAGCTCCCTTCTGCTGCTGCTGCTGTCGGGGTCCCGGGGCTCTAACTGGCTGGGTTGGGTGATGTGATGTAGGGGGATGGTAAGTCTGCTGGGGTAGCGTCGGTGCTCTCTGCTGGAAAGCCTGACGCTTGGACGGTCCCTCATGATGTACAGAAGCCGGCCTCTTACTAGACAGAAGACGCTCCTCAATGCTCCGGGCTAACTCTAGGCTCTGGTAGTAGTCAGTCGTACCGTTCGCCACTATAAGAATGCCAATGTCTGGAACTAGACCATGGCAAAACCTACGGGTCATCTCCTCTGGATCAGCAACCAGGCTAGGAGCAAAACGGCTCAGGCGACTAAACTCTGCCGCATACTCATCAACAGAACGGTTCCCTTGCTGGATGTTCTGGAATCGTAGCCCCATGGCTACTCTAGCAGTGGTCGAGAAGAACTTCTTCTTGAACTGGGTCTTGAACTGGTCCCAGGTGGCTCTACCTCTCGCGAACAACGGCTCATTCCTGAACCAGACTCCGGCTAAGTCTATCAGCAGAAATCCTGCTGCCTCGACCTGAAGGTCATCCGGCATCCTAACTCCCAGAAGCTTCCTCTCTACAGAATCTAGCCAGTCATCAGCTACTACTATGCCCTCAGTCCCTGAGAACTCCTTGGGATTCAGACCCATGAAGTCCTTGACCGTCCCCGCTCTCTGCCGTGGCTCTATATGTGGTGGGGCTACGGGACGTCCCTCAGAACGCTCCATGCTCTGACGAAGTAGGGTAGTCTGCTCCTGATGGGTTGTTAGGAACCCCTGGATCAGTGTGAGCAGCTGGGTCCCGTCGAGTGTGACGGAAGCCTGGGTGGGTATAGTGATAGGGGGTGGTGGAAGTATCGGGTCCTGCCGGGCCTGGGATGTGGAAGGTGGTATCTGGGTCTGTGGATCTGTGGAGTGGGGGAATGTGGTAGGTGGAGGTGTATCAGTCAACTGGTCAGCTGACTGGATACGGAGGGCCCCATTCTCGGGGGTAACATGCTGGGACGAACGAGTAAGCACCATCTAAATTACATAAAAAGACTTATAAGGACTCGTTTAAAGTAAGCAACCATATGCAAGGAAATCTAATTATAATAGCAATCATGTGATGTGTTTCCTATGTTGCAATCCTAGCATTCCTCTAGGTGTTCTAAGCGTCTTTCCTAATGTTGTCTAATTACCTTAAGTTCCTAATTGCAGGCATGTTTGGTACAATAACGTAACCAAACAGTTTAGTCAGGACCTGCATGGGCCGCCAAAAAAATATGTCACGACCCGTTACCCAAATTGTTGGGCCGGGCCGAGCCATGTCCAGCCTACGCTTAAGATAAAGCGCAGTAAGCTGTTCTAGAGATAACAAGGTAAGACTAAATGTGCTAACAGTTCTATAAGTGAAGAAGAATCATAAATGCTCCAAACACAAAAGTCGTCGTATATAGTAAAATATCCAAGTACAAGTAAACTGAAATATAAAACTGGATACATGTCCAGTTACAAAATGGTATAGTCTAATACATGACTACACTAAGTATCCCAAGCAGCTAAGCAAACTAGACGAGTCTCCCCGCAGGAACATCCTCGTATGGCAAAACCGGGTCCTCGGCAGTGACTCCATAATACGAATCACAGAGCAACTCCTCCTCAGTAAGTATACCTACAACGTTATCCTGTCAGGACGGGAGCAAGTACAACCTCTACAACTAAAGTACTGAACATATAATGAAAGAGATGTACAACAAGGATCATGGTGTGATAAGTCTATAAAACAGAAATACTGGAAACATGTCATCATGGTACAACTGGGATCACAGTATCATAGTAACATAGGGAACATGGCATCTATCTCATGTCGTATCACAATCATGTCATCATAATCTATCATGGCAAGGATACATATGTCATAGAGACAGATGTATATGTAATGTTTAAAACTGTAGCAGGTACGTGATCGGTCAATAGGTATACAATGTGCTGTGGCACATAATAAAATGTACTTTCGTACAAGTGATAGGGCGAGAGATGTACATACGCACAAATCTGCCTTGGTAAGTAAGGCCTACGGCGCTGTAACATATAAAATGAAACATTGCTCGGTACTATATAGGGGGGCATGATCACGTACTCTACTATCAGTTTTCCCATACCCATATTCTAATCATGTGAGAGATACATCAAGATGGTTCTAAGCATGGTAGTAATGGAAAGTACAACATGTAACGTTTTATCTTGCTACCCCAAGGATCAGCATTTAACATGGTTAATACATGTTCTAGCATTAAAAGACAGTAAATGAGTATGTAGATGTACTTGCCTCTAGCAAAGTAAAACAAGCTGCGATAAATGTGCTATGGATGTCTGGTAACTCGTCACTGTAGAAGTAAATATAACAAACTTAGCTTTTTACACTAAGCTAGATTGCTAAGACACTAATCTGGTGCGACACGACTTGTGACTGGGCACCTAGCCAAAATAATGACTTGGCCTAGAAGACCAATGTGGGGGTGACACACTATGTTAACTAACTTTCTAGGGTCTTTACACTAGTGAGGGATGGGGTTCAACACGACTAAAACTCCAAATAACACAAAAAGCTACAAGTCGTAATTAATCAGTAAATAAATCAAAAGATCATTGTTTTCTAACAATTTTTAAAGTAGACAAAAAGCCTAGTTTTGCATAAAACAAAGTACCAAAACGATCCTTGCTAACTATAGAAATTTATTATAATTTTTCTGGAATTTATTAACCAGTACAAATATTTTATAAAAATCAGTTTTCTTAAGTATACAGAAAGTGAGTTTTGGTTTCATATGCCAAACTAGTGGCAAAACAGTAATTTAAATACTACAAAAAATTATACTAAATTAGCTAACTTAACAAAGTATCTAAAAACTATTTTTCCATAATTTTAGCAATACTTTAAGTATTTTTAGAATATCAAAAACAGCAATGCACAATAATAATTAATTATCTGCGTATTTTATCCATGTATATAATTTGAACCAAAGTTCAAATACAGGACCCAAGGCCATGAATCAAGTCCAATATGACTTGTACAGGTCTTGAATGTGTGAAAACACATTTGAGCCCAAATACCCATGCTAGGCTTGGACATCAAAATGGTTGCAGTAATTTAAATACAATAAAAATACTAGTTGGTAATAGTGCAAAATATTTATTATTATTTTAATAAGGTAAATTTTATATAAAAGAATATTTACATACCTATGCCAAAAGTACATATATATATACACAAGAAAATACCTAATTTATAAAGTATATATATATATATATAATAATATATATACATAAACAAGAAAATATATATACATATACATATGTGTATATATATATATATATATATATAAATACTAACATATATACATAGAATTTACTAACCATAAAATATATATACATATATACATATACTGTTAAAACAGTATATATATACATATATACTAGTATATACATATATATATATATATATATATATATATATACATATATATATATATATATATATATATATATATATATATATATATATAACAATAAAAGAAAAGAAAAAAAGAAAAAGAAAAAGAAAAAAGAAAACAGAAGGAAAGAAAGGGGGGGGCTCGAACTCAGCCCAACAGCGGGGAAGGGAGGGGGGGGGTGGGTTTTAAGAAATGCGCGCTGGCCAGTGGGCCAGCTCGTGCTTTGTGTTAGAGAATGAGTTTAGGTTACTTTTATTTCTGTTTAGGTTAGATTAATAAAAAAAAGAAATAAAATCGGCCCTGTGTCCTGACAGTTAGGGACACAGGATCAGCGTGTCCGTACTTTGCACGACACGCACGACACGACTTACGCGTGTCCGAGCTTTGCATTGGGTTCGTCGGGACCAGGCGAGTCCGTGTTTGTGTATACGAGACACGAATCGAAGAGAGGGGGAGTGACACGTACGTGTCCGATGGGGGTGAGCTGCTGTCGAGGAGGCGATCAGGCGGAGGAGGCGTCGTGGTGGTGGTGCGTCGGTGGCGCTGGGTTCGCCTCGTCGAGACGAAGGTGATGGTGGTGGTGGTTGGGGGTGTTAGTCGCTGTGGGGGTGGCGGAGGAGATCGCCGGAGCTAGGGTTGCGGCTAGGGTTTCGGGGAGGAAAGGTGGTCGTGGAGGGTGGCGAAGGAGATTTAGGGTTAGGGTTTCGGTAGGGGGGAGAGAGGGGAGTTTTATAGAGGTCGATGGCGGTGCAAAGTCGGTCGGGACGTGGGGGGGGCAGCTGGCCGGTCGTCGGCAGCTGTCCGGTCGTCGGGGGGGGGGGGGGGGGGGGTTAGGTTTAGGTTTTACCCAAAAGTCCCTAGGTTTTTAGGTAATTACGCTTAGGTCCCCCGCAGAGTCAAAATGCAAATAATATTTGCAGTCCCAACTTAAAAACAATTTATTAATTGCAAATTGATTTAGTAACAAATTAATTAATTACAAAACTATATTAAAACAATTTTGAAAATTGCAAATTGATATTAAAACATTTAAATAAATTACAAATTGATATTTTTAATATATAAAACTTATTTAAAATTATTTAAAAATTCTAGAAAAATTCCTAAAAATTATTTAAGGCTATAATTGACATTAAAAATTAATTAACACAAATTAAAATGGATTTGAAAAATCAGGGGCTTACAGCGCCGGAGAGAGTGATAGCGAGAGCGCCGGAGGAAGAGAGTGAGAGAGTAAAATGGATGGGGGAAAATGAATTGGGGGAGGAGGATTTAATTTAGTTAGAATTTAGCGACGTTATTATTAACGTCGCTAAATCAGTCGCAATTAGCGACGTTGTAGCGACGTTTCGCGACGACTAGCTCACGTAACTAGTATACGTCGTTGTCACGTCGCTATTTGCGTCGCTAGTAGCGACGGTTATCGACGTTTCATTTATACGTCGCTAATATCCACAATTTAGCGACGTTTTTGTAACGTCGCTAAATTTACGTCACCAATTAAGCAGATTTTAGTAGTGGAGGATAGCTGGTCCATCTCACCCTGGATCTCACTTAAGTGATCTGTAATGGACGCTCCCTCTTTGTACCGCAGACCCATCATCATCCAGATCATGAACAATTTGTTTATCCTGGTCTTTTTTGCGTACAAAGATTCCAGCTTCTTCCATAGTGTTTTCGAATGCTCAATATTGGCAACGTGATTGTACACGTTCTCGTCAACGAACTATTGCATGTACCCACACACCTGTATATGCTCAAAGTTCCAGTCCTCATCGGATTTGTCACTGGGCTTCTCGGACGCAAATACTGGAAGATGCAGCTTCTTGATAAACAACAAATCCTTCATCTTGCTCCGCCAATAATGATAGTTGGTACCGTTCAGGTTCACCATACGCACCGGCTTCGCGTCCATCTCTGCTTCCTTGTTTGACTGTCAACTCCTGACACTTCTTTGAAACCAAAGCTCTGATACTACTCTGTTGGGAACGAAGCACGGAAACCATTCCCTAAAACCAGAAAGTCCTGCAAGAGAATCGAGCAAAAGCACACAAACCAAAAACTCCAAACACAATCGCAGACACAAAAAATTTTGACATGAAAAATCCTTGCGGAAAAAAACCACAGGACGATCGGAGTCCAACCCTGAATAACCTCCACTAATGGAATAAAGAGAATAAACCCTCTACAAGCTCCTCCCGATCCAACACGGATCACCACAACTCACTTGAAAAAAATTTAATTGCGGACTCCGAAGAACAAGATATGTCGAAAAAAATTATTCGAAGCGATCTCTACTTCACAATAGTACTCAATCCTCTCTTTCTCTCAAAGATTGTAAAACACTCTTGTTTTCTTTTTGAGATGACTTTCAACTAGCATGCATCATCCTTTTATAAACCCTTGGTAATCTATACATGGAAGGCCAATATATATGGAAACTTCCAATATGCATCAATTATATATTTAATGGAAATCTAATCATAATTGGCTTGCCATAATTGGAAGCCCAATTATATAGAAAGCTACTATATGAAAGATCAAATCATAAATATATAATTAAAGTAAATATGAAAATTTAATCATATATTTCCTTACCATATATGTTCCAAAATAGGATCGATGCACTCCCCGAGCTTCTCCGACACACGAATGACGCTCGTCGCACTCCGAGGGATTCTCCACATAGGTTGGGAACCCCACCCACTCCAAAAACGATGAATATGGTGAATACTCTAAGTCAAAATCAAACATTAGGGGGCATCGGGCAGGCACCAGGCGCCTAGCGCTTAGGCGGTCGGCCGTCTAGACGGTCTTTTAGAACAGTGGTTTGGGGACGCCATTTCAGGGACAACAAATCCTAAGCCGTATACATGGAGGGGGCGTAGCCAGGTGGTCCCGAGGGACCGTGGCTGTGCCCCCTGGAATTTTGAATTTCAAAAATATAATGTAGCCTTGCATTGAGAACCAATGGAAGTTCAATTAATCGTTCACAACCCTTGCTACAGTGGACACCAGCCGTCCTTTCCGTTTTGAAGAGGCGGTTGCAGCGCATTCGGTGATTGTTTCCTAGTAGGCGATGCGTACACTAAGAAGTTGACCAATGCAGTGGCTAATAAGTCAATACAGGGCCTACCCTGAGATTCAAAGGCCCTGTTTAGAAGATGAATAAGATAATCTATTTATGTAAAAAAAAATTGATGCCATATATTAATGGCGCTAAGTTAATTTAATTGTTCGTAAAATATGATCAATGTTTATAAGTAAAAATTAATAATAAAAAATATTTTAACTTCCATGTAGAAGAATTGTATTGATCGAACGACTATAACATCGAAATATTTGAAAACTACTACTCAAATCTACAAAATCTATATAAATTCATTTGCAGAAAAAGCTGGTTGGTAAATAGAAGATGAATCATGTTAATCAAAATGTTCAATATACATACTAGCAAGAAATTTGATTATCTTTTATTTTTCAAAAAATCTCGTGTTTTACTTGATTATGTTAAAAAATATACCAAGTTATTTTTTTGAATTAAGTTCCAACCTTATATTTAATTTTCGCAACTGCTACATGTTTCTGGCATGCAAAAGATGTTTTAACAAAACAAATTCAAATAATATGCATCAAAATAAATTTAAAGTCACTTTATCCAAAAAAAAACCTTGTGTTTTACTTGCTAATTAAATTTTTTTCATCAGTATATCAAATTATTTATTGAAACATATATTCTTTTTTAGTAGAGGCTAGAGTTTTTGGTTATAAAAGCTATTTTCAAATTTTTTAAATAAAATAGAGATGCAAGTGATTGAACCTTATTCCTCGCACACATAAAACAAGCACTTTGCTACTTGAACTACATTACTACATTGTCATAATTAACTATGCACTATAAAAATATTATAACAACGAACTTCCAAAATTAAGGGCCATCTATGTTAGAGGACAATGTTCGGTCACTCCAGAAGAACATGCTCAGGACCGGCCATGAGCCAGTGTCAAATGCAGCTACTACTGCAAAGATAATATACTCAGCGTATTTTCTGCCACCATCCTTATCATCTTCAGAGAGAAGATGAAGTCATGACACCGAGTTCCGTCAAAGACGTTGGTCACGAAGCGAGAGTTGATGCTGTTGATGGAGGAGGAGTTGGAAATTGGAAATGGAAACAACATTGGTCAGCAGGCTCAGCGCTCACGATCATGATCCTAGCCTCGCTTAAGGTTTCATGTGAAGAATGTGAGTTTGTCGAGGTTATTATGTGCCATAAATAAGTCAAGTTTGAATATCCTACCTCGACTCTGCTTTTCTCAACACGATTGTAACTCTTGACACACAAGCTATCTTTTCAGGGCCGGCCCTGAGGTAAGTCGGACAAGCCATCGGACTTGGATAACCCTCTCGATAGGGTACCCCCCCAATATCCCTTCCCAACTTCTTGTCAACAGAGCCTCCACGGTCCATCCTAACTCCTCTCTGTCAGTTGAACTAGCAATCCACTAGTTCCATATTTTGAGTTAATACTGGAAAGATCTCGAATAGCTCAAGGAGAGGAACTTGGAATCCGAGCTCCACGATGCCGTCAGAACCGGAGACTTCGATGTCGATGCCAACCCCACTTGCCATCAATTTTTTGATATCTTCTTTTGGAGTCAAGGGCAAAGGACAAACAAATTTAGGGCTAAATTATAACTTGATACCCTCAACTATTCCACATTTCCAACTTAATACCCTAAACTTTGATAGGCATTAACTTGATACCCTCTCTCCAAAAATGACAAAAATATCCTTTACAAAACCCTCCCCCCTCTCTCTTCGGCAACCTCCCTTTTTCTACAGCGCCGACAGCCGGAGATGGGGCTGCACAGCCGCAGCAGCAGCGGCTGCTGGCAAGGCTGGGCGCGAGGACGACGTACGGCGGAGCCACGAGCGCGACGAGCAGCAGCCGCCGCCAGCAGGGCGCGCGACGAGCAGCAGCCGCCGCCGGCAGGACGAGCGCGGGTGTTGCGTAGCAGCGACTATGTGCGCAGGGTGGCATGGGGGGAGCAGCGGTGGAGGCGCGAGCGCGGGGGGTGGGGGGTGGGTGGGGTGCTGTGCACGGCAGTGGGGCATGCGTTCAGTGGGGCGACGAGGGGGGGTGTTGGCACGCGATGGGGGAGGCAGGGGTTGGGGTGGCTACACTAACGAGGGCGGCTGAGTGTGGGGGGTGGGGGGGTGTTGGGAGCAGCGGCGAGCAGTCCTACCATAATGGTTGAGGGTGCAGTGTGGAATGGGGGGGTGTGGTTGGCCGGGGTGGGGAGGGGGGGGGGGGGGGCAGCATGGCTGGTGTAGGGTGGGGGTGGGGTTGTGGGTGTGGGGAGGGGTAGTTCAGGTATTATTGTTATATTTTATTTTATTTTTTAACGTTGAAACTAACTGTTAGGGTGACGAATGGTACAAAGTTAAAAATATTAGTTGAAAGATGGTATTAAATTAGTAAATATCAAAGTTTAGGATATTAAGTTGAAAATGTGGAATAGTTGAGGGTATCAAGTTATAATTTAGTCCAAATTTAGCTCCGGCTAGGACAACGCAACACGTGGGCCGGTCATCCTTTTAGGACTGCACAATAGGAGATTCGGTCTTATTGCACACCGCACTCAATCCAATGATCATGCAAAGCAAGACGGATCTATTGAAATACACAATTTCTATTTATGATCTCCAAAATGGGATCTTAGACTCGCATACTTTTTGCCGAGGTTAAATACAATTTCTATTTATGTTCTCCAAAATGCAAGACTATAGATTAGAATTGTTGAAGTTATGTGGAAGAGAAAGACGAAGAAGATGAAGAGAGCGTTTTCTTTGAAAAAAAGACGGATTAAGAGGGTGTTTTCTTTGAAACATACTACGCAAGTTTGAGTCGAATTTCTTGCAAAATCCCTACAGGAACTCATGAGTTATAAAGTTTTGAAACTCGGCAATCAAACCGTTGGATTAGATGAATTTTATCGATTTTTTTTTTCTAAGGATCTAAATAAAAAAATACAAAGGCCTAAATAAAAAAATGTCGTCCATATGTCATTCTACAATTGAGTTCTTATTTGAGTTTGTGTGGGTGAACTGAATTTCTTATAGTTTTATTAGTTCGCCTACATCAACTCAAATAAGAACTTTCAATATGATGATGACACACAAACGATTTTTTCCATTTAAGCCCTTGACTTTTTTCTTATTCAGGTCCTTAGGAAAAATCAAAGGTTAAGGTGCATGCAATCCCGTGGCTGATCATGGACTAATTTAAAAAATCAAAGGTTATTGAACGCATCCATGTTTTCTTATCTTAAGGTGTTTTGATGAGCTTTACATTTAAAAAAAAAATTCTATAAGTTTATCCCGACAACCGAATTTTAATAGATAATAATATTTTCTAATTTAAACAGTTTAAAATATAAAGGTGATAATTCATTATTAAAAAGAATCTAATGAATTTACACATACATAAAGCCGATAAACATGTTTTAAAATATTTTAAATGTAAAGTTGATAAACATGCTGATAGACATGTTTTAAAATATTTTAAATGTGAAGTTGATAGACATGTTTAAAATATTTTAAACATATTTATATAAAAATACGCGATTATGTAAAGCTGATAGACATGTTTACTCCTACATAAAGCTAATGTAGTCAATTTACTTCTACATAAATTTTTACATAAAGATCTTTACATAAAATTTAATCATGTTACTTCTACAAAAAGATAATCATGTATATCTGTTATTGCCGGGGCACAATTTTTCGATGAAAAACTGAGAATATGAAACAATTGTAAAAACAATGTTCCAACGCAACACTTCTAGGAAGGTTGCGCAAGTATAACGAAGATCTAAAAGATATCGTTATGATATTACGAGAATCTAAAAAGATTTCGTAATCACAGCAATCAGATCGTAGTACTTCTAAAAAGAAGATACAATCAGAGTTACTGGCAGCAACGAAGAAGGTGACTGGCGATAGATGGAAGAACTCCTGCTGGGGTGAATGATCACCGTTGCTCAAAGCTTTATTCGCCCTACGCGAACAGCTTCCAGGAACCAGCAAGTTCGTCGGAGAACTTGGAACACTCCTGCTCTTCGGACTCCTCGGACGGACACGAACTCCCGTGAAAAAGTAACGCTGGTGCGCGCCTTTCCTCTCTCTCGAAGGCTGCAGATCAGAACTGTGTTAAAGAACACGTCTGAAATCTCTGTTTACTTGTGCTAAAGAACACTTCGTAAACTTTCTGGGGGCTTCTCTTTTTGTTCTGTAACCTGTGAGAGAGGAGGAGGAGGCCTTATATAAGCCCCTGCAACAACTGCCCGATTAGCACAATGTTAGGGACGTGGTAGTAACCACCCTGAACATGGAGCAACCGCTCAGAACATGCAAGGACACGTTCTGCTGGAAGTTGTGCCACCAGCGTAATTTACACTTTACGCACACAACCCCTTTTATGCACCCTACGCACACTATGCACTCTACGCTCACTGCGTACGCTGCGCACACTGCGCACTCTACGCACGCTGCGTACGCTGCGCACACTGCGCGTACTGGGCGTACTGGGCTGCATACTGGACTGCGTAACTGGGCCAGCATAACTGGGCTCGCATAACGGGCCGCACAACGTGGTCGCGCAAGTGGCTCGCGCAACGAGCGCAACTTAAGCGCACTATGCGCCTAGCGACGATGCTGACGTGCTAAGTGCAAAGTGCGCCAACAAAATGCCATATTACGCCTCATGAGCCCTTGAGCCCGAGTCCGAGCCCGAGTCCGAGTCCGTGTCCGAGTCCGAGTCCGAGTCGCTATGCCCCAACGGGACTTAGCTCCTATGGAAATAAATTTCCCAAGAGCAAAAAACATGAATGCTTTAATTGTTGATTTTAGCCTTTTTCCCATTAGAAAAATAATCCCACATGGCAAACCCATGTGCACCTCCACACCACATGTGCATCTCCAATAATAGCAAAGCTAATATATAGAGATACAAACCATTTGTTTTTTCCGATGTGGGACTAAACCTTTCTAAAGGAAAAACCAAAAACCCAACAATCCCCCACATATCTCTATATATGGATATAAGTGTTCCCCACAGTAACTGTCCATCATGCATTAGGAGAGATGTCGCTTACGACTTGAATCTTCCTGCATGGGTCAAAAATCAAACTATAATACAAGAATGGACTAAGCCTTGAATTCTGCATCATAGCTGAAATTCTTTCTACTCACATAATGTAGTTACATATGCTTCTGGCTACACATTAAAGGCCCTGTGCCAGCCTGGTTTCAGTGTATAATTTTGGGTGTCTACAAGTTTACCCTCAAGAGACGGCCTGATATCTCTGTCATACACTATAGGTGAGTTCATTATAAAGAGACATAGCATGAAGCGCTTTGCGCTTCCCTTGCGGTGCTACGCCGCTATGACATGGCTTAAAGCCGAGGCCTTACCCCGTACCGGGAACCTCATCGTAGTGTCATACTACAGTAGCATGAGGCAACCGCCTCTTTATAGTGCCAAACTATCCAGCATGAAGCCTTAGGCTCCCTTGCGGTGTTACGCCGCAATGACATGGCTTGCAAGGTCGAGACTTTATCCCTAACCGGGTACCTCATGGTGGTGTCGTGCCACTGTAACATGAGGAACTCCTCCTCTTTGTAGTGCTGACTCCACCCCTCTTTATATTTAACATACAGCATTAGGCTAACTGCCTATTTGCGGTGCTACGCCGCTGTGACTTGGCCTGAAAAGCCGAGGCTTTATCCTATTCCTGGGCAGCACCCCACATATAGGAACCTCATTGTGGAGTCACCCCACTGTAGCATGGAGTTTCACTCCTCGTAGTGCTGCTCTACCGTGCTTCCTGTAAAGCACTCCAGACATTCACTCTGTCTGAGAACTCATTAAGGCAATTAAGCCAACCTTTCCACAGGAACCGTTTTCCGCAGAAAACAATAGTAGACAACAGTGGTTATAGGTCCGTAACCTCTCCATGCCCATTAGAACATGTACCCACCGTTCCCGATATTCTTCCGATTAGTGGTCCTCCCTTGAACCAAAAGCTAGATGCCTAGTAGATAAATCTTTGAACTATTAGCATAAAACTTTATGGTAGGAATACAATAATCCAATATCAGAATGCCTTCAAGCCCATTTTACAAGCTGTGTCATTGACCAGCTGGCGCTTGAGGCCCTTGGTGAACGGATCCGTCAGGTTCTCCTGACTTCGAACATCAATTACTGCAATAACACCTCTCTTGATAAGATTGTGTACTGCCCTGTGCTTCACCCGCACAGTCCTCTTCTTCCCGTTGAAGAGGTCATTTCATGCCACCGCCGCAGTCGCCTGGTTGTCACAGTATATCGGTATCGCCGGTATTTGCGCTCCAACCACTGAAAGATCATACATGAGCTCCCGAAGCCATTCTGCTTCCTCGGCTGCGGTATCAAGTACAAAGAACTCAGATTCCATGGATGACCGCGAGAGCATAGTCTGCTTCTTCGACTTCCATGATATAGCAGCTCCACCCATTGTGAAAATGTATCCACCTGTGGACCTCTCGCTCTCCACCTCTGAGCACCAACTGGCATCACTGAAGCCTTCCACTACCGATGGATCTCCGCTGTAGTACAGTGCATATGTCTGAGTCTTCTTGAGATATCTCATAACCCATTTCACAGTTTTCCAGTGTTCAGCACCTGGGTTGCTCGTGAAACGACTCAGCATTCCCACGGCGAAAGCTATGTCAGGCCTTGTGGCAGTAGTAGCATATATCAAACTTTCCATTACGCTTGTATACTCCAGCTGCCTGATGCTTTCCCCTGAATTAGGCTTCAGCTTCAGATCACACCTGTATGGCGTATCGATCCCTGGAAGATCCCGATACCCATAGCGAGTAATCATTTCTCAATATAATGAGACTGTGACAGCGCTAGTCCAGTGTCTGTCCGGATGATCTTGATCCCTAAGATCACATCAGCTTCCCCCAAGTCCTTCATACTGAACTTGCTAGAGATGAACTTCTTTGTCTCAGTGACACAACTAATATCCGTACCTAGGATAAGCATGTCGTCCACGTACAGACAAACGATAATACCTCTTCCATCAGCGAACTTTGGGTAAACACACTTGTCCATATCGCTGACCATGTAGCCATTTGACCTTATAACTTTGTCAAATTTCTCATGCCACATCTTGGGAGCCTGTTTAAGACCGTACAAGGATTTCACCAACTTGCAGACTTTGTCTTCAAGACCCCTGATGACAAATCCCTCTGGCTGTTGTATGTAAATCTCTTCGGTCAGCTCGCCATTTAGGAAAGCCGTATTCACATCCATCTGATGTATCACCATCTTATGTATTGCTGCGAGAGCAATCAACATTCTGATGGTGGTTATCCGGGATACTGGAGCATACGTGTCAAAATAGTCAATCCCCTGCTTCTGAGAAAACCCCTTGGCTACCAACCTAGCCTTGAACTTGTCAATAGTTCCGTCTGCTTTCATCTTCTTCTTGAAGATCCATTTGCATCCGATGGATTTTGCTTCTTCAGGAAGATCAACCAACACCCAAGTGTTATTTGAGGTGATGGAATCAATCTCATTGTCAATCATCTCCTTCCAGAAAACTGCGTCTCTGGTCTTCATCGTCTCATCATAGGTAAGCGGATCTGCTTCCACATGATAGGTGACAAAGTCACTTCCGAAGTCCTTCGGCCTCCTCACACGCTTAGCTGACGGCTCAGCTTGTTCTGGTTCAACCGTTGTTTCAACAACAACATCTTCTTGGACCACATCTTCATTGAAGACTTCAGTTTCTTGTGCACCCTCATTATTCTCCGGAACATCCGGAAGAACAATATTCTTGTGCCTTGCAAACTTGTCTTCAAAATATTCTGCATCGCGAGATTCAATGATATGATTTGACTCAATATCAAGAAATCTTCGAGCATCACTCTTCTCGGCATACCCCAAGAAGATCGTCTTTGTAGTCCTTGTCCCAACACTACCAAAATAAGTTATATCAGCGACGTATTTAGCGACTCCAAACAAAAACGTTGCTATTTTTTGGGGTTTTAGCGACGTTTATGCAAGACGTCGCTGTTTGTCGCTGACAGCGACTAATAGCGACGTCTAGCGGCTGAAATTTGTTAAACGAGAATAGGCGTCGCAAGTTCGTCGGTACACGTCGCTGATTCAGCGACGTGTAGCGACGCAATTTAAGTAGCGTCGCCGTTTCATAAATACCAGCGACGTTTAGCGACGTTCTAGAATTACGTCGCTAATATTTTCATATAGCAAGGGTTTCGCTTTTCGATCTTTCACAAAATTTCCCCCCAAATATTTCGTGCCCTCCTCCTCCGCGACGTCCCTCCGGCGATTTCCCTCCTCCGGCCTCCTCCTCCGCGGCGCTTCTCCGGCGATCTCCCTCCTCCTTCTCCTCCTCCTCCTCCTCCTTCCTCAGGTAGCTCTGGATCGGGTAACTCTCCTCCCCCCCGCTTCCCAGTTTCTCCTCGTCTTCTAGCACTCTCTCTCGCTTGTAGTTCGTGTCCACGAGAGCATGGACTCGCTGCCGGGGACACGAGACTCACAGTGGACTCGCTTCTAGTTCGTGTGACACCTATTTTGTTGGTTTGGACACATCGTGTCCCACTGTGTGGACACGAGACTCACAGTGGACTCGCTTCTAGTTTGTGTGACACCTATTTTTTTGGTTTGGACACGTCGTGTCCCACTGTGTGGACACGAGACACACAATGGACTCGCTTCTAGTTCGTGTGACAACTATTTTGTTGGTTTGGACACGTCGTGTCCCACTGTGTGGACACGAGACTCACAGTGTGACACCTATATACTGATACTGGGAGTTTTTTGGGCATATCAACTGTCAATTTGATGTTTTGCTTTGATTCGAATTCTAATTTAGGGTTCGAGCCCTATTTACTGATACTGGGAGTTGTTTTTGGGCTTTTTCAGGGTTTTGAAATGATGAATAAATTGACTAATAATTATTATCGAGCTCTATAAAATTTTAGCTATGTCACGAAGGATGGATACTAATCCTGTGAATGAGTTTTCTCCTAAGTATTCTCGACAGTTGATAATGATTTAGCTCACTAACATTACTGAAATATGGAATGATTAGTGTAGGATATGTTGGTCAGGTTTTGGCAGAGTCAGCTATGTCACGAAGGATGGATACTAATCCTGAATACCATATTTTAAATCCTACAACGCTGCTTAGTTGAAAGTCTTATAATTAGACTTTCTGTTCAGTACCCTTTGACTGCTTAGTTGAAAGTCTTAATTAGTAGTAGATAATCTATGGTACGACATCGTGATCAGGACATAGTCCCTGCAGCCATTCGACTGGCGAGACATAAACTATGTAGCCGTAGATAAAGTTGACTATCCTCCTACCCCCATCCCTCGGCAATGATGATACGACAACCTATCACTACATCTTTTAGTAGTAGATAATGTCTTAGTATTACATTATGTGGGTTCATCTTGATTCTGTTACATCCTTCAGATACTAGATTCGATAAGAACATATACTACACAATATGTACAGAACATAGATGATTCAAACTAATGTATGCTAGAATGCATTTTGGGTTGTATTCTGAGCCATTCGTCCCCACACTTGGCAATTATGCAGAACCGTTTGTGGATATACAATCGTCATCCTGATGAATTATTATCTATGTCAATCTTTGCAGAATTATCTTAAAATGGATATGAATTACTATCTGCGGAACCGTTTGTGGATGTACAATCGTCATCCTGATGATATGTGCGGTGTGCGGGATGAATTTATACAGGGTGTGCAACAGTTCCTGCAGTTTGCCAAGGCGTTCCCTCAGTACATGGACCGTACAAAAATTAAGTGTCCATGTATGAGATGTCGCAACTTGAAATATCATTCGGAAGTGGATGTGACATATCATTTGTATTCGAGGGGTTTCATGCCAAATTATTATCAGTGGACCGCACACAGAGAACTTGTGTCTTTAGCCTCCGAGCCGGAGCCTTATGTGGAGCCTTATGTAGATGTCTACGAGCATGCTGATTACGACCAAGGGTGGACGAACATGGTTTTCGATGCTGCGGGGCCTAGTTTCGATCCGAACAATCAATATGCAGCTGAGGAGGCACCGAATGCTAATGCTGCAAAGTTCATGGAGTTGCTGGAGAATGCAAGGACTCCTTTATATCCTGGTTGTGATGACCATTCACCGTTGGAGGTGGTTACAAGATTGTTGAGCATAAAATCAGATTTTAACATGTCTCAAGAATGCTACAACCGAATCCTGGAGTTAATTATAGATATATTGCCGGAGGGTAGCAAGTTACCTAAAGACTTCTACCGATCCAAGAGAATGGTGAGATCGCTCTGGATGGGGTATGAAAAAATTGATGCATGTCGCAACGGATGCATGTTGTACTATAAGGACGACAAGGATGAAGACGCCTGCAGATTTTGTGGTACCGATCGCTTCAAGGCAACTAGTACAACAAGGACTTCTGGTGCACGCAAGCCAACAAATTCGATGCACTATTTGCCTTTGACGCCGCGGTTGCAGAGGTTGTTTATGGCAAAGGAGACAGCTGATAATATGAGTTGGCACAAGCGGGAACAAATAGATAGAGTACTGGATCATCCATCCAACGGGGAAGCATGGAAGCACTTTGATCGAGTGTATCCCGATTTTGATTCGGAGCCGCGTAATATCAGATTGGGGCTTTCCTCCGACGGTTTTACCCCATTTGGACTTTCGGGCTCACAATATTCTTGTTGGCCAGTGATTGTTACTCCGTACAACTTGCCGCCTTGGATGTGTATGAAGACTCCTTACATGTTCCTAACTGTTATTATTCCAGGTCCGAAGAACCCGAAGATGAATATCGATGTGTACTTGCAGCCCTTGGTAGATGAGCTGAATCAGTTGTGGGAAGTAGGTGCAACCACATATGATGTTTCCAGAAAGCAGAACTTTCAGATGAGGGCCGCACTAATGTGGACCATCAATGATTTCTCGGCCTATGGAATGTTATCGGGTTGGAGCACCCATGGTCGTCTCGCATGTCCGTATTGCATGGATCGCACTAAGGCTTTCCGTTTGAAATACGGAGGAAAACCGTACTTCTTTGATTGTCATCGACAGTTCCTGCCAAAGGATCATCCGTACCGGAGGAACATGAATGCTTTTCGTGCTGGCGTGGTGGAGAAGTCCAGTCCACCGCCACGGTGGTCTGGGGACACGATATGGGAAGAAGTTAAAGAATTATCAAGTGCTATTGAAGAGCCTACAGCGGGGTACAAGTGTGATAGATTTGGCCGCGCTCACAACTGGACGAAGATGAGTATATTCTGGGACCTACCATATTGGAGTGACCATCTGCTCAGACATAACCTGGATGTCATGCATATCGAGAAGAATGTATTTGACAATATAATAAATACTGTGATGGACGTAAAAGGGAAGACGAAAGACAATCCCAAGGCCAGGTTGGACTTAGAAGAAATATGCAGACGTCCAGAGTTGCATTTGATAAAGGAAGACAGTGGGAAGTATAAGCAGCCCAGGGCCATTTTCTCACTGGATAAGGAGGACAAAGGTAAACTTTGTAGGTGGATCCAGGGCCTAAAATTTCCAGACGGGTACGTATCGAATTTGAGAAGATGTGTTAACTCGAAGGAGAACAAACTCCAGGGTATGAAGCGCCACGACTGTCACGTTTTTATGGAGAGTTTAATCCCGATTGCATTTCGGGAATTCTTACCTCATGTCGTTTGGGATCCACTGACAGAGCTTAGCATATTCTTCAGAGATCTTTGTTCTACTAAGTTGCTCGCCGATCGGCTTGAAAAGCAGGAGAAGGACATTGCAGTAACATTGTGTAAGCTTGAGAGGGTGTTCCCTCATGGATTCTTCGACTCTATGGAGCATTTGCCAATTCATCTTTCATATGAGGCACGTATTGGTGGGCCCGTCGGTTATCGGTAGATGTACCCGTTCGAGCGCCATCTAAACCACCTGAAGAGGAAGGTAAAAAATAAGGCACGGGTCGAGGGTTCTATTTGTGAAGCCTATGTCCTTGAGGAGATTACAAACTTCTGTTCAATGTATTTCAAGCCTCATATTGCTACAAATAGAACAAGAGCTCCGAGGAACGACGATGGAGATATAGAATATAATGATGCATTATTGAAAGTCTTCAATGCTCTTGGAAAGCCTTCAGGAAAACTGAAAAAGAGATATTTGAATGATGAGGAACTAAAGGCGGCCCAATTATATATATTACTCAACTGCTAGGAGGATGAAGTGGAAAAGCTAGAGTGGTAAGTAAAAATTTTCAACATTCAAGTCATCTATTTGTTGATTCTGTTATTATAATTTAACGAGTATATCCCGATATTTATTGGTTTTCAGCAAATTTAATGATGAGGTGAGGTCAAGTAGACCATACATTGCAGATGAAGAAGTAGAAGAAAAAATGAGACTTCATTTCCCGTCTTGGTTGACTGCATATGTACGTAAGAAGCTAGTTAGAATCTTCCTCCATTCACAACTGCACAAGAAATAACTTAACATTAAACTTAATTTCGTATCTTTTCGTGTTTAGGTCGATCGTCCGGACGTCATTCTTGAGAATGAATCTATTAGAACTCTTGCCAAGGGACCAATTTATGCCGTCAAAGTATGGCCAAGTTGTTGCGTGAATGGGTTTAAGTTCAAGTCAACAAATGCTGTCATCAGAGATAGCTTCCTGGATCTTGATTCCACAAAAAACAGTTGCTTGTGTATCAAATCTACAAACTACAAAGATGTCACTCCAGGCAATGATTTCTATGGCGTCTTACGTGAGATCGTGGAATTGACGTACAACTATGGCATAGAGCCTGCCAAGATCGTGTTGTTCAAAGTTGATTGGTTCGATCCCATACAAGATCAAGGATGGAAAATTGACAAACATGGTCTTGTAGATATTAACTACCGTCGTCGATACCAAGGATACGAACCATTTATCCTAGCAAGTCAAGCTCAACTCGTATATTTTACAACATATCCTAGACGGGAAACAACGAGGTACGACTGGTGGGCAGTATGCAAGACTAAAGCCAGAAATACCTACGACGTCGACGAAGTAGCTTATCAGGAGGACGAGCTGCCTCTTGTACCTAATACAGTTGATGTCGACTCAGCAGAAGTTCCCCATTCAATATCTACTTGTGTAGAAGAGGTATAAGTATCCGAAGGGGAAGACGAAGGAGATGCTAGTGACGATGAGGAGGAAGAGGAAGAGGATGAGGAGGAAGAGGCAAACGAAGAAGATGAATTTTCAGAGGATGATTGAGAAACTGTGATTTTGATGTATTCATGCTTCTGTAATCTTAAATTATGAACTATGATCACTTTTGAAAACTTAAATTATGAATTCCAATGTATGCAGATATTTCTAAACTGTTATTGTATTTATTTATATTTTTAATCATAAACTATAATTTCGATGTATTCATATTTCTGTAGTCTTAAATTATGAACTCCAATATTATTATCAGCATGGCAGGACGACGCGGAGGTACCTCAGGACGACGCGGAGATAGGCCAGCACGATCCGTGTCCTTAGGTGGGCAGAGAGCTCCGTTACAGGAGGATGGCTCTGGACCATCCTCTGACCCGAGCACTTCATTGTACCATACGGTCTCAGGTCCGGGTGGCAGTGCACCTGCGACGAGCAGTTCCAGGCTTGCTGAGCATACTACTTCCCCTAGCCTTCCTAGCGCTGACAGCAGCATGGCGGGTGGGGAGCAGGTGGAGGAGGTAGTCCCTACTCCCGCCCGTCCCGCCCGGGCGGATCCATACCAGAGCGACCCTGCATGCGCACCTCAGGGCGAGACGAGAATGGAGATTT
Organism: Iris pallida; assembly: GCA_029216955.1. Classification (NCBI taxonomy): domain Eukaryota; kingdom Viridiplantae; phylum Streptophyta; class Magnoliopsida; order Asparagales; family Iridaceae; genus Iris; species Iris pallida. Next base: position 2,100,414 of record JANAVB010025000.1, on the reverse strand, counting down.
GGGCCGACGGTCCTACGAAGTAAGTTAAATCAATATTTTATGCATGTCTGTATATCTATATATATTCATTAATACGTCGGTTATCATTATATACAGATATCGTCTCTCGTCGGTACAGAGAGCGTTGGGCACATTTCTAAGGTCCAACTATGGGGGTCCGTGGATCAACTACTCGGATGCCTCGGAAGAGAGGAAGGCATTCTGGTTTGCCCACTTTAAGGTAACTAAAGATAGTTAATTTAGTATGATTAATATAATTTTAAGTATTTTTTAGAACTAATTATTTTAATTTGTAATTCTTGTAGAGGACTCATTTTTATCTACCACACCGCGCCGAGCAGATTGAGAGACAGTTTCCTGTCGTCGCCGTCAAGTTGATCCGTGATGCTATTGACGATCAGAAAAAACGTTACCGCTCTGGAAAGTCGATTGCTGGTTGGATCACACATGACCAATGGGCCACAATGAGGGCTCGATTTGAGGAGCCCGAGTACAAAGAGCGGTCGGAGAAGGCGAAGGCGGCTAGGACGATGGCCGGAAAGTGGTGTGGTGGATCGATTCATATGACGGAGCATTTCCGTCGTCTGGTATATAATTTATTGTCAAATATAAGAATTTATTGATAGTAGGAGTATATAATTTTCTATTTTACTAAAGAATAAAATATAACAAACACGCAGGTGAAGAGGGGTGAGGACGCAAACATGGTGACCGTCTTCCTGGCCACCCATCGGAAGGACGGGAAGCTCATCGACGACCGGGCTACTCAGAGCTATGTAAGTACTAATTTAGATTTCGTTAATTTTTAACACAACTTGAAGAATATACAGATAACCATATACTTAATAATAATTAAATATTTTAGACGTTTATTAGGCTAATTTAGGTAAGTACTGATGTATAGAGATGCACAATGATTTCTAGGAAGAGTATGTTAGGCTACGTGATGAGCGTACGAGTGCTAGTACACAGGCAGAGGGAGGGGTTGGTACATCGCAACCCTCTCCGTCCCAGTCGGAGGACGAGCTCTGGAAGACCGCTGTTGGTGGTCTTCAGAGGGGTACGTACTACGGTACGAGGTCCTACGGCACATTTGTTGCGACGCAGGCATCCAGGGCTCCCTCTTCCAGTGCGCATTCACAGCCGTCACAGGCCGAGTCGTCTCGAGTCGAGGAGACCATTGTCCGCCAGATTGCTGAGCTACGCGACGATATGCTGAGGAGGATTGCTGAGCAGCAAGGGCCTCAGAGCAAGAGGACGCTGCGTCGGTCACCGCACGCTTTGACGAGCTCGAGCGCACCGTGCAGCAAGTACAGGGGACGCAGGAGTCCATTCACGACACCGTTACCAGGATAGCGACTTGCATGGAGCAATGCAGCGCCAGACTCCGAGCCCTAGAGGAGACGCGGACGCACCCATCTCCAGCGGTTACACTGCCTCCTTCTCCAGCGGTTGCATTGCCTCCTCCTTCATCGTCGTCGGTGGTTCTTACACCGGAGCAGTATGCTTACCTTCTTTCCAGGAGCGGTGATGCTCCTCCTGATCAGTCGTAGTCGGCATATACATTGTTGTGTGATGGCCCATTGTTGGGTCTTTTATGTGGTTTTACATACTTTATTCTTATGTGGACACATTATGTTTGACATTGTTACAAATTTTCATAAATCTGTGTTGATTGTGGACACATTGTGTTTCAAACGTGTTCGTGATTGTGTGTATGTGTTGTTTGATACTGTGTTCGTGATACACAGTCGTTGTTGTAACAAATGGTGCTGCAAATTCTGTAAATTCTGCAAATACTGCAATTGCTGTAAAAAAAATTTAATTTTTTTTTTAATATTAGCGACGTTCAGCGACTGTCAGCGACGTCTAGCGACGATATAAACGTCGCTAAGTACGTCGCTAATATTAATGATTACCGTCGTTAATCGTCACTAAACGTCGCTACAGGGACGTCGCTATATGTCGATAATATAGTGACGTTAAAAAGTCGCAGAACGTCGCCATTTGGCTCTAAAGCCAGGTCAGCATCGATGCATTTCAAGTCGCTCAACGTCGCTAGGTTACGTCGGTAAATTATGACGTTTTATGTCGCTGGCAGTCGCTAAAGATCGTCGCTATAGCGACGTTTGGCGACATTTTCTTGTTTAGCGACTAGCTTAATCGCGACTACTTGAAAACGTCGCTAAATACGTCGCTAATAGAAATTAGCGACGTATTTGCCCTTTTTAGCGACGTCTTGGCGCGTCGCAGAATTGACAGATTTGAGTAGTGCAAGCTTCTGAATCTTTAGATCTGGAAGCTTGACATACGCCAGACACCCCCACACTCGAATGACATTCAAGTTAGGTCTGACCTTGAACCAGAGTTCATGAGGAGTAACATCTGAAGTTGCATGAGGCACTCTATTTAGAATAAAACTGGCCGTCAATGCAGCTTCTCCCCAGTAGCACTTAGGAAGGCCAGCAGTCAACAACATTAAATTTATCATTTCTGTCAACGTCCTGTTCTTCCTCTCAGCTACTCCATTTGATTGAGGAGAGTACGGAGCCATAGTCTCATTGACAATTCCATGTTCCTTACAGAACGATACGAATTCATGAGACCTGTACTCCCCACCTCGATCACTTCTTATCCTTTTGAGTTGTTGTCCAGTCTGCCGCTCAGCTTCGACTCTGAACTCCTTGAACTTCTCGAATGCTTCGCCTTTAGCCTTCAGCAAGTAGACAAACGCATACTTTGAGAAGTCATCGATGAAGGTTATGAAATACTTTATCCCGGCCTTTGTAGAGAACTGTTTGAAGTCACAGATATCGGAGTGTACCAACTCCAGAAGATCTGTACTTCGATTAACCCGAGGAAAGGGTTTCCTTGTGATCTTTGTTTGAGCACAAACTTCACATTTCTCTACCTTACCCTACACTTGGAGATAAGTCCTAGACTAGACATTCTGTTTATTCGTTTACAATGAACATGTCCTAGCCTATTATGCCACAAGTCAAGAGTATAAGCAGAATGAGTGACTTCATTAATCACATTAATTACATTGGACTGATTTACAAGCTGAATTTTGAACATTCCTTCGGTATAAAAAGCTTTTTCGAAATATGTTCCTTTGATAGACATCACCATCTGGCCAGCATTGATGTCCATCCTGAGGCCTGCTTTGCAGAGTAGGCCTCATGAGATCAGGTTCTTAGCGATAGCAGGTACGTGCTTCACGCCTTGAAGCGTCAGAGACTTTCCCGAAGTCAGCTTCAACACCACCGTCCCGATCCCGAGCACTTCAGCTTGTGCCTGGTTCGCCATCATAACCACTTCAGAAGTAGGTGTATAGGTAGTGAACCACTCCTTACTGGAGCAGACATGGCAGGAGGCTCCAGTGTCTACCCACCAGTCAGTGTCAGCCCTTACTGCATCAACCTGTGCAATCATAGCAACTACGTCAGTGATCATAGATACCTTACTAGGCTCTCCTTGCTCTGATTGCTTGGTCTTGGCTTTGCACTCATTCTTAAATGGCCCTTCTTGCCACACTTGAAGTAAGGTATTTCAGACTTTGGCTTCTTTTTCTTGATAGAAGTTTCCTTGACTTTTAGATTGTCAGGGTTCTTTTTCTTGTTGTGAAAAGCCGCCTGCTTTTCCTTTGGTTCTTTGGTCTGAACCAGATTGGCGTTAGCCAATTGCTTGGACAGTGTGTCCACCTTCAGTTGAGCCCGCATCTGGTCCTCAACATAGATTTTCTGTAGGAGATCTTCAAGGGTGATCTCCAACTTCTTCCTATGCATGTTTGCATAGAACTTGCTCCACCCAGCGGGGAGCTTTGAGACAATCCCTCCAACAACAAACTTGTCGGGGAGGGGCATCGCCTCGTCTTCCAGCTTCTGTCGCAGTTTCAGGAACTCCTTCACCTGCGACAGCATAGACTTTTCGTCCTCAAAGAACCACTTGTGATATTTTTCAACCACAAATATTTTACTGCGGTTCTTGTCTTCTTCGTAGAGTTTTTCTAGAGACTCCCATATGTCTCTAGCGATATTCTTCTTAGAATAGGATTCTGCTAGAAAATCCTCCATAGCATTTAGGATAAGCAACCTGCAAATGCTATTCTTCTTTCTCCACTTGGCCTGAAGTTTAGTAGCCGCAGAGATTGCGGCAGCAGACCCAGTATCTGGAACGGTAGGTTCCTCTTCAAGAAGCACGTGATCCACGTCTTTGAGTTGAAGAGTGAGATAAACCTTCCTCTTCCAGACTTGATAATGCTCTTCATCAAACTTCTCTAACTTACAGAAGTCAGTGTTTAGGAGTGAAGCATTAATGTTTTCCATCGTAGCAATAAAGCTTTGAGATTGTTATTGCCGGGGCACAATTTTTCGATGGAAAACTGAGAATATGAAACAATTGTAAAAACAATGTTCCAATGCAACACTTCTAGGAAGGTTGCGCAAGTATAACGAAGATCTAAAAAGATATCGTTATGATATTACGAGAATCTAAAAAGATTTTGTAATCACAGCAATCAGATCATAGTACTTCTAAAAAGAAGATACAATCAGAGTTACTGGCAGCAACGAAGAAGGTGACTGGCGATAGATGGAAGAACTCCTGCTGGGGTGAATGATCACCGTTGCTCAAAGCTTTATTCGTCCTACGCGAACAGCTTCCAGGAACCAGCAAGTTCGTCGGAGAACTTGGAACACTCCTGCTCTTCTGACTCCTCGGACGGACACGAACTCCCGTGAAAAAGCAACGCTGGTGCGGCGACTTTCCTCTCTCTCAAAGGCTGCAGATCAGAACTGTGTTAAAGAACACGTCTAAAATCTCTGTTTACTTGTGCTAAAGAACACTTCGTAAACTTTCTGGTGGCTTCTCTTTCTGTTCTGTAGCCTGTGAGAGAGGAGGAGGAGGCCTTATATAAGCCCCTGCAACAACTGCCCGGTTAGCACAATGTTAGGGACGTGGTAGTAACCACCCTGAACATGGAGCAACCGCTCAGAACATGCAAGGACACGTTCTGCTGGAAGTTGTGCCACCAGCGTAATTTACACTTTACGCACACAGCCCCTTTTATGCACACTAATGCTGACGTGCTAAGTGCAAAGTGCGCCAACAAAACGCCACATTACGTCTCATGAGCCCTTGAGCCCGAGCCCTTGAGTCCGAGTCCGAGTCCGAGTCGCTAAGCCCCAACGGGACTTAGCTCCTATGGAAATAAATTTTCCAAGAGCAAAAAGCATGAATGCTTTAATTGTTGATTTTAGCCTTTTTCTCATTAGAAAAATGATCCCACATGGCAAACCCATGTGCACCTCCACACCACATGTGCATCTCCAATAATAGCAAAGCTAATATATAGAGATACAAAACATTTGTTTTTTCCGATGTGGGACTAAACCTTTCTAAAGGAAAAACCAAAAACCCAACAATATCAAATATTTTTTCTTTTCTTTTCTAGAAACGAGATAATTATTAATAATTTTTCTTTCTTAAACAAAGATTTCATCAAATTTTCTACATAAAGATAACCATGGCTATCAAATCTTTTTTTTTTTCTTTTTTAGAGAACGAGATAATTATTTATAGTTTTTCTTTCTTAAACAAGCATTTTTCTTTTCTAAACCTTCTCCTCATCATATTTTTTTCAATTGAAATTGTCAATAAAAAGCAACATGTCGAAATGTTATACCAAAGGTGAAGATGAGGATAATTTCCGAAAATATGATCAATGGTTGTACGAAACTTTAGAAGTTGAAAATATAGATTTGTACAACAAACCAGTTTATATGGACCGTATATATTTTAAGAAATTATAGAATATAAAGGATAAATACTTTTGAAGTTGAAAATGTAGATTGTACAACCAACCAATTTGTATGGGCTGTGTATATATTAAGAAATTATAAAATATATGGAGTAGAGAGAAAGAAGAAAAACCAAAATATATTAAAAGGTGTGGGTGTAGCCTGTTGGATACATGAAAAAATTATTAGGTGCTCCCGGCTCACCACTGGACGTGCTGAGTGGTGAGCCCGGTCCAATAAACAATTGACGCTTGGAATAACCAATTAACCCCATATTTTTTACATCATAACCAGATATGAAAAGATAACGAAAAATGCTAACAAAATTAATAATATTAATATTAACATTAAAATTAATATTAAGAATACCATTAATATTAACAGTAAAATTAATATTAACAATAATATTAATATTAATATTAACATTAAAATTAATATTAAAATTAACATTAATATTAATATTAATATTAATATTATTATTAATATTAATATTAATATTAAAGATAACAAAAAATACTAACAAAATTAATAATATTAATATTATCATTAAAATTAATATTAAGATTAACATTAATATTAACAGTAAATTTAATATTAACAATAATATTAATATTAATATTAATATTAACATTAAAATTAATATTAATATTAATGTTAATGTTAATCTTAGTATTAATGTTAATATTAATGTTAACATTGATATTAAAATTAACATTAATATTAACATTAATACTAAGATTAACATTAACATTAATATTAATAACAAAATTAATATTAATATTAAGCTAACTTATGAATTGTCCGGTTATGATGTGAAAAATATGGAATTAATTGATTTTTTCAAGTGTCGATTGTTCATTGGACCGGGCTCACCACTCAGCACGTCCAGTGGTGAGCAAGGAGCACCTAATAATTTGGGATACCGTGGAGATGGACGAGGTTCGGAAAAAAAAAAATATTAAAAGGTAAATAAGAATGAAAATATGGATGAACAACCCCTTTTTTATGATAGGGAAGGCAGAAACCAAAACAAATAACTCTTGGGTGGTCCCGGCAGGGGTTCAAATATCCCCTTCTCCATATCAAACAGCTCCACATTGCTATTGCTGGATAAAGGAAATCCACTGCTGTAGTAGATACAGTTTCTTCTAATGCGGCTGCCGCTGCCGGCCGGGAGCAACATGGCATGGCCGCCGCCGACGAAGAGAGACTCGTCTCCCAGATCCTTGATCTCGACCCAACGAGAAGAAGAAGAGCCGCCGGAGCTCGCAGCAGCATCGGGGTTGAACTTACGAACGACAGGCGATCCGACCATCGTCGATATCGTCATCGACGGGGACCAAACCACTCTCCCTACCGCCAGTAGGTGACCGGAAGACGGAGACGATACCAAGCTGGAGTATTCAAAAACGTCAAAGCTATTGTACGGTGCCGGATCGATCCACGCCGCCGCGCCAACGGGGCCGCTGGGATTGACAATCTGGTACAGACCATCGGGGTTCATGACGAAGAAGTTGCCGCCGCGGCAGTAGGCGACTTCCGCAACGTTGGGGAAGGGCAGCCTGATCCTGCCGCTCCAGGCATCGTCCCCGGCCCTGGCAAAGACGATAGCCGCTTCGACGAAGCCGTCGTAGACCGCGGCAGCCGCGACGACGACCCCGTCGTTGCTGGCCGCGGCGGAGGGGGACGAGGACAGGGCTACCTTGCGAACTTGAACTTCGGGGGGGAAGGCGGGGAGGCTGCGGCGTGCTCGGTCCCCCGTCACGGGGTTGAAGACGTGGACGCGGAGCGAGGCGTCTAAGACGACCAGCCACCCGTGGTGGCGTCCGACGACTCTGGTGCCTCGTCCGAGGAAGGGAGTAGGGGCCGGGAAGCGGTGGAAGCGGCAGGTGTTAGGGGAGTACATGGGGACCTCTTGGAGTTCGTACAGGGCAGTCGGCACCAGCCAGGGGAAGTGTGGGGACGTGAACGCCGGCCGATAGCCCGTCAGGGCTTCCGACCACGGACTGCACGTCGCGGCGAGACGGGCCAGGTCGTCGACGCCGTGGAGAGATGCCGCTAACGAGCGGACCACGTCGGAAGGGAGGTCCTGCCAGCAGCCCATCTCTCCTCCAATTCTTCTCCTCCGCTATTAAAAATAAATAGGCTAATAATTTTATATCTCAAATAGAACTAGTACACACTATGGACTCCTTATTTTGAAAGTTTATTCTGGACCCCCCATGAGCTCAAGGCCGGCCCATGCGACTTGGTGGCTAAGAGATGCTCTAGGCCTTGTGTGGTTCACGGAAAGGAAATTAATTTTTGTTCTTTTCTTTCCTTTGGAAAATTAAAATTCCAATTAATTTTTTTTCTTTCTTCTAGCGGTTAGAAAATTCAAAAAATTGGGAGAAAAAGTGAATTCTTAGAGGAGATAATTAAATCTTGGATGGGTGGGAGAACTATCTTTTTTCCTATTTTCTTTCCTCTTGGAAATAGGATCCTTTTTCGGAAAATATGAGACATCTAAGTTGTGCAAGTAAAGAGATTTACGCATTGATAAGAAAAAGAAAAAACGTAAACGATGATCGGATTGATGATAAAACAGAATCCTGAATCGCGAACGACTATTTGATTGATGATGAAGAAAGAGAATGATTGGTTCAGCTCTCCACCTTAGCGACAAAAAAAAGGATTAAGAAAATTCTTTTGAGTCTGACTTATAGTCCTACTCATTTCCTTAGGCATTCAAATATAGAAAATGAATAACTTTTTCTTTCCAAGATCTTGATTCCGCAAACCAAAAGAGGCCTAGTCGTTCCTTTTATAAGGGTGATGTTTAATTTGTGGATGATCAATAGTTTGAAATGCTGGTTAGGGTCAAGTTAAAGTGCTAGTGGGTCGAAACCCGACACACTAGCTATTGAATAGATATTTAGTTTAACTTAATTATAAATGGACTTTCTTTATCAGAAATTTGTATTAATTAATTATTTAATTTGCAACTACCTGTTGGGAAAAAAAATACTAAATAATCTTAGAATTTTTTTTAAAATTTTTAGAAACTAATTTATGCCCTAAGGATAAAGTTTGAGACCATACTACTGCCATATGTCCCTACAAATTTATAGAAACTAGTTTATCTATCAATTATGTGAAGGAGTTGGAGTGCAGGAGTATGACAGAGTAAGAATAGAAGGATGGCATATGCCCAAAATTTGTCATTTTCGCTACAAGCCATTATGTTGCCGATGGTAACGATTCGAAAGAGAAAGGATGTGCATATTTTGTGCGGAGGGGATGGTATTCACTCCATTGCTTGCTCCACTTTATGTCGCCCAAAATTTGAAGGCGGTGTCGGGTTAAAATCTCTACTCACTCTCCACGAGATCACTGAAGTGAAATTAGCATGGAAGTTTTAGGAAGGTGGCTCACTATGGACGGATTGGACGTCTCCTCGATATTTAAAGGGAGGTAATTTCTGGACTCGAGGAAGCAATAACAATTAGAGAAATTTTAAGTGGCGTCCTATTTTTGTTTACCATTACAGTGCACCCCACAAGTTTATAACAATGTAAGGTATCCCCCACTTATGACGGTTTCCGTCACCAACTTACAGTCAACCCATTGACCATTTTTTTTTACGAAAATACCCATGTCCGTATCCTCCTATGTTTTCAGTGTCTGCCCACTCCTCGCCATCGGCATGCCTCCGCCGCCCCCCTTCGTCAGGCCCTAGCGCCGCCCCCCTCCCCGACCTCCCCGCCCCCCTCCTCGACCTCCCCGACCTCGCCGACCCCCCTCCCGTGCCCCCTCGAGCCCCAGCCGGCACTGCCGCCCGATATCCTCGACCTCCGCTACGAGTACCGCTCGATCCCCGGCAGGATGTGCGGGACGAAGACGTCCTCGAAGACCGGCATGGCGAGCTCCGACCGGGCGAGCGCAGAGTCGAGGGAGAAGAGCTCGAGGAGGGCGAGGCCCGCGCTGACATGGCAGCGGCGGTACCCGTAAGATAGGGCCAGTAGGAGGGAGGAGAGGGGGGTGGGGTGCGGGAGGGTCAGGAGCAGCCGCTCCGCTGCGGGGCAGCTGTCTAAGGACAGGGAGAGGAGGGTCAGGGCCAGGAGGAGGGCGGGGTCGAGAGGGGAGGGGAGCTTGAGCCGGGCCGAGGTGAAGACCTGGCGGCGGAGGACGGGCTGGAGGAGGACCTGGTCGATGAACACGGTCGTGTGCCGGTGTAACACCCAGTTTTCCAGATGAGGGTAATTTTAAAATTTTATAATTATAATTATTAATTATTGATATTTGATTCATATTATGATTTTTAGTAATTTTTAATAATTTTTTAAACTATTTAAAAACTGGTTTAAGTCATGACTTGTGATTTTGATGTGCTGCTAGTAAAACCTGAGAGACTGCATGACCTAGAGCCTAACCATATCATTAGGATAATTTAATTATCATTTTGGCTTATTTGAATTTTTAATTAATTTAATGAGTTGGTGAATTCTAGTTTGACTTTGACTTGTTGAGACCTAGTGGACTAGCCTAGAACCTAACCCTAGCTATGGTAGCCCTAGTCTAATTTGAGTTAACCTATTTTAGTCATTAGAGAATAGTTTTAGAATGAGGGGATTTGGTTTAGTGAATTTTAGTCATGGCTTGTGGTTTCATGAAATGACTTATGGCTTAATTATTTAATTGATCATGACTTAAGCCCATGGACCATTTAGTGAACCCTAACCCTAATTATTGAACCTATGAACAGCCACATAGGGATCCCCACCCTATTTAAACACTTGTTCATTAGGGTTTGTCTCTTTTTATCATTCCAACACTTGGAGAAAAGAAAGGTAACCTTTTTCATCATAGTCTTTTGCATTGGGTTCTAATTTGAGTTTATGGACTGTTAGTGGAGAGCTATTTCAGTTTAGGATCAATTTGGAGCATTTGGCCATCAAGAAGAACACCCCCATTTGGAGCTTTTTCATACAATTTGCACCTATAGGTGAAACCCTTTAAATTGATTTAAATTTCAGTTTTCTTTGCATGTAGGGCTAGATCTAGGAGTCCCCTAGGTGTCCCTAAAATTTGGGTGAATTTTGTGTCCGTTTGGTGTCCGTATCGGACACGTGTCGTAGTGTTGTGTAGGTGTTTGTTGAAATGCCTCTAAGGATTTTATTTTCGATTTTTGCTAAACAAATTACATAATTTTGAAGCTCTTGATGTGTACATTAATTATATTAAGGACTGAGTTGGTTTTTGTGCACATTTCATGTCCAAATCAGATATGCACCGCACGCACGGGACACAGCACAGGCCTCGTGCAGTCCCCTGCTGCCAGAGTGTCCTATAGGACACGACACGGATTTTCATGGCACAATTTTTGGTGGACATGTGTGTGAAATCACTGACACACTGCACACAAAATTTGAGGCGAATTGATCGAGTGGATAGAGAGAAAACTCGATCGCACCGATCCGTGCCTGTGCTGCACGCGTGTGAAAATGCGCACTGATACGCGCTTCGCACGTGGACACGGCGACATGTGGGCTCGTGTCAGGGTCCTAGGTGTGTAGCCTGACCCTAGGCGAACCTACACACGTGTGCACGAGACTCTAGGACACTTCTGTCGTGTCCTATGCATGTTTGAACGCGTGCACGAGGCTGCTGATACTGAGTTTCTCTGATGCTATGGTTTCTTCGTTTGGACACTTCGTGTCCTGATTTTTGGACACTTTTAGACTCCCTTGGACACGTACTTTTAAGGAGAACACCTAGACCACACTGAATTTGGGTTTTAAATGGGATTCGACATTGTTTTAAAACTGAAACAGTCGACTGAATACACAGGTCCCTATTTTTTTTCTCAATTCCTGGACTTGAAATGTGTTTCCCCCCATTGTTCATGATTTAAGTTGACATGTAGATTCATACACAAGTGATTACATTGCTACATGTTGATTGTTGGTTGATGTTGTAACACCCATATTCTGAATACGTATTTTGTCAAGCTTGCATGTATTTCAGACCTGTATTTATTTCCTCGGATTTTGGCATGTACTTGTAATTGGCTTGACTTGCAGATTTTGGTTCTCGTAATTGGGTTTTACCTAGCTTGGTTTATTTTGTGGAGGAGAATTGGTTTGATTTGGTTTGGGTTGGTTTAACATGCATTGGAACACCTTAGCCTATACTCCACCCTCAACACAACACACCCACCCTCATTAAAACTCCACCTACTTTTCTCTCTCCTCCATAATTCTCTCATTTATTTCTCCATCTTCTTCTTCCTTCCTCTACACAACACCAAACACCATAGGCAAGTGCACCTTGCCACCACATGAGAACCACATTTTATTTGTTCATTAGCTAGATTAGGCCATGGTGATCAACATTAGTGCTTGACATTTTGTGATTTGGAGTCTCCATTTTTCTAGATCTAGGTTTTAACTATTTTCGGATTTACATAGTTTTGATCTATTTTGGTTGGATTTTTGTGGGTTTTGATGCTTCCATGTGGAAGAGAATTTAATTTTACTCAAGTTAGAACTTTGAAAATCTAGATTTGGCTTTGATTTGACTAAGATATGAAAGTTTGAATTTTGGGTGTTCTTGATGTTCCTCTCGGCCTGGAGAAGAAGATCTACAGTCTGCGCTCTTTAGCGCAGCACTGAACCGCGCAGCCTGGCCGTTGCCCGACTGCGCACTTGCCAATTGCGCACGCGCCCTGCGTGCCAGACTTCTGCGTAATCCACTCCTGCGCAATCCACCCCTGCGCAGTCCATTCCTGCGCAATCCACTCCTGCGCAATCCACTCCTGCGCAGTCCACTCATGCGCAATCCATCTCCTATGCCAGTTCTCCCCTGTGCAGCCCTCTTCCTTCAGCGCAATTCACCCCTGCGCAGTCCATTCTCTTGCGCAACCTATCCCCTTGCGCAGTCTATTGACCATGATAATTGGTTTTAAATCTTGGACTTGGCTTCTCTTTTGTGAAATTGGTTATAAGCTTGGCTCTTCTATAGCCCTGTATATTGATATTTTATTAGATATTTTACGCCTTTTGTCATGAACTTGATTTTACTTAATATGTTTGGAATGACTATTGTACATGGCATAGTATGACAAGGAACTAGCATAACACGATAGTGACCCGTAGTGGTGCACTCCTGACATGACCAACCTGACATGATAGTGGCCCGTCGTGGCGCACTCCTGACAAGTACCCTGACATGATTTATCTTGATGCTGTTGCGACGGCTAACTTGACTCGTATAATCAACTTGACACCGTAGGTGTTCCTGCTTGCTTGCTTGTGCAATCCACTTGTCTTGTCTTGCATCATGTCTAGGACGTGACTCTCTGGTTCCCACGGTCAGGGATTCATACTGAATATGGATTAGGCTAATGACTAGATCAAACTATAGTTCATGGAGAATTTTCAGTCACAGGCAATCTCGTTATCTGGGCGCTCTTAATTGGACTTGTAGCTTGCCGACGAGTAGAGCACATTTCCAGCGCACTGTCATGTGTTGCACCCTCTAAGTCACCTAAGGGTATATCGTCTTCGGGGCGATGTACCCAACCATACTCTCAACCCGTTGAAGGATAACTGGATAGTCTGCAGGGCTTGAGACTGGGAAATTCTTATTGCATCTTGTTAGTAATTAGGCTTGTGACAACCCTAGTTAGTTAAAGTAGTAAGCCGTAGTAATTGCTTGGCCGCTTGTGAATGGATGGAGTCCAGCCTTGTCTAAGTCTTGTCTAGCCCCTGTACTTGGAACTCTTGTGCATGATTGTTTTACTTATCTTAACAATAAATGGATAGAGATAGATTGCTATTCAGGCGAAGGATTACAACCCCGGTCCTTGTTTGGTTTACGGGTTGTAATCTGGCTCCCGGAATGGTTCTACGTCCCTAGTCGTTTATTGCCCTGTTGTTCTCTTTACTTACTTGTACTTTTCTTTTATTTTCTTATGTTCTGATATGCTGTTTTTGTTCTTATTTCGTGGCCTCCTTTGTGGCACTTGCTCTTTCTGGGGTTTGACCCAGCTGGTTTTGTGTGGCCAGATTTTGGAGCAGCACCCGAGGATCTACCGAACCTCTAGCCCGATGGTGGCGACTAGAAGGAACCCGGACTACGAGTGGGTTTTCTATTTTGTTTCGCTCACTCTATTGTAAAATTATTCTTTTGAGGCGTTTAGCCGACGAGCACCTGTTAGCTCGATGCACTTTTACTTACTGTCTGCCTACGGGCTGTAAACATGATTAACAAATCCTAGGGTTGTCACGCCCCAGAACCAGAATACTGGAGAGCGGGGGCAGACATAGCCAGCTACGTATATTGAAATGGATTTCATCTCGCTATACGGTCACGGCTGTCTAGGATACATGAGGGTTTATCTACAAGCCAGCAGTCTCTTAAGGTCAAGAACAAGCCTATTGTCTCAATCACAAGCAAGTAAATAGATGTTACAAGATGTATGATCATTAAATATACAATAATAAGGCGTCCCAAATATTACATATTCAGCTGATCATGAAGCTAGTCGTTACAAAATGTTAGGACTAGCAAGAGTTTAGTCATACATGATCAACCCTAGGATTTGTCAATCATGTTACAGCCCGTAGGCAGACAGTAAGTAAAGTGCAATCGAGCTAACAGGTGCTCGTCGGCTAAACGCCTCAAAAGAATATATTTTTTTACAATAGAGCGGGAGAGCCAAAAATAACCAACTCGTTGCCAGGGTTCCGTCTAGTGGCCACCATCTGGCTGGGAAGTCGGTAGATCCTCTGGAGTTGCTCCGAAATCTGGCCACACAAAACCAGCTGGGTCAGACCCCAGAAAGAGCAAGTGCCACAAGGGAGGCTTCACTTAAGAACTAAAACCAGCAATCAGCACAAGATATAAATAAAAGTAAGAACTGAAAATAAAGAAAATACACCAGGATGATATACGACGAGATAACCATGGAACTATTCAGATAACCAGGTTACAACCCGTAAACCAAACAAGGACCGGGGTTGTAACCCTTCATCTAAACAGAGCTTGGAATTCTCACCATTTATCGGTAAAATAAATATAAGCATTCTGGTCATTCAATAGTCTGGAACAGGATCAGGGCAAGACTAGACTGGTTAGACTCCGTCCAATCATTTCACGGCCAAGCAAAAATTACGGCTTGATACTTTAACTAACTAGGGTTGTTACATGCCTAATTACTAGCAAGATGCAGTGAGATTATTCCACAGCCACAAGCCCTGCAGACCATCCAGGTCACCCAGGTCGAGAGATTAGGGTTGAATTCAGGTGGGTACATCGTCCAGGAAACACATGTACCCTTAAGTAGCTTGAAGGGTGCAACACATGACAGTGTGCTGGAAATGTGCCCTACTCGACGGCAGGCTACAGATCCCAAGCGCGTCCAGGTAACGGGATTGCCTATAGCTGAGAAATCTCTTCATGACTAATGTATTAATCTAGTTGTTAACCTTAGTCCATTTTAGTAGGTACTCCTGACCGTGGTACTTAGGAGTTCCATCCTAGACATGATACAAGACAGGACTGGTTTATTCATACAAGCACAATCGCCTACGGTGTCCGGCCATTATACAGGTCATGTCATGTCAAGCAGCCGTCGTAACAGCTTATCAAGATATAACATGTCAGGTTATCATGTCAAGTATTCTTGTCAGGAGTGCGCCACGACGGGCCACTATCAGGTCATGTCAGGTTATTATGTCAGGAGTGCACCACTACGGGTCACTATCACGTCATGCTCAATTATCAATTCCAAACATATCAAGTAAATTCGTGATTATCAAGTTCAGGACAAAAGACGTAAGGATATAATATGGACGTTAAATATCTAATAAAACATCCATATACAGGGCTATAGAAGATCAAGGGTAATCAAGCTACACTCAAGCCAGGCTACGCTCAGGCTAGCGTACGCTCAGGTCTGCGTACCAAAGGGTCCATACACTTCCAATGGGAAGCGTACGCAAGGGTCAGCGTACACAAGGGCACGCTCAAGCTACAGGTCAGCGTACGCTCAAGCTAGCGTACGCTCAAGACTGCGTACGCTCAAGTTATGCGTACGCTCGAGGCCAGCGTACGCCTTGCTCGCTTAAGCTAGCGTACCAAAGCACGCGTACGCTCAAGCTAGCGTACGCTCAAGACACGCTACCAACAGGCAGCGTATCAAGGCTAGCGTACGCACGCTAAAGAGCAGCGTACACAAGTCAGCGTACGCTCGCTAAAGAGCAGCGTACACAAGTTAGCGTACGCTCGCTAAAGAGCAGCGTACACAAGTTAGCGTACGCTCACTAAAGAGCAGCGTACACAAGTTAGCGTACGCTCGCTAAAGAGCAGCGTACACAAGTCAGCGTACGCTCGCTAAAGAGCAGCGTACAGCTCAGTGGCGTAAGCTAAAAAGCTAGCTCACTGTTCACTGTCTTCTCAAAATGGCAAGAACAGCAAGAACTCTAAAGTTGAATCTAAGCTTCAATTGTCCATATCTTGGTCAAAACAAGTCCGAATCCAACTTTCCAAAGGTCAAAATTGGGTAGAATAAAATTCTCTAAAACATGGAACCATCAAAACTTGAAAACAAGGAAGTTTAATAGATCAAAATACCAAAAATCCGAAAATAGCAAAACTCTAGATCTACAAGAATTAAAGCTTCAAAATGGAAAATGACAAGTTCTAATGTGGTTTAGAATCATGAGGAGAAGCTAATGAAACCATCAAAAGGAGTTCTCTTGTGGAAGCAAGTTGCACTTGCCTATGGTGTTCTTGGTTGGTGGGGGAAGGAGAAGTAAATGAGAATTATGGAGGAGAGAGAGAGAGAAGGTTGGTGGGGATAATAAAGAGGGGGGGTTGTGGTGGAAATGAAGGAGAAGCATAGGCTAAGGTGTTCCGCCCTTGGCCCATGATGAACCAAGCATTGGGCCGGCCGAACCAAGCCAACCCAAACCGAGAGTAAACAAGCCAAGCCAAACCAAGGAGATATGCAAATACAAGATAAAATACGTATACGTATTCCAAATACGTAATACGAACAACAGGCATTACAAGGGTTGATCATGTATGACTTAACTCTTGCTAGTCCTTGCATTTTGTACGACTAGCTTCATGATCAGCTGATATGTAATATTTGGGACGCCTTTTATTGTGTATTTAGTGGTCAAACATCTTGTGATTATATTACTTGCTTGTGCTTGAGACAATAGGCTTGACCATAAGAGACCGTTGGCTTGTAGTAAACCCTCACATCTAGACAGCCGTGACCATATAGTTGAGATGTATTCTATTTCAATATACGTAGCTGGCTATGTACGCCCCCGCTCTCCAGTATTCTGGTTCTGGGGCGTGACAGATGTGGATTTTAGTTTCGAATTTGGGATTCTATTATGTGATGGCTGATACACTTAGGAACTGAGATCCTGATATCTTTTTCCAATTTCAACTAAGTTTTGATGTTAGTGTCATATTTGAATCATCTACAAGTGTGTTAAATATTGCCAGTTTGTTTCCATGTTAGATTAGGTTGTGTTGGTTTTTTGGATTGAAATTGGGAATCATGTTGAGATAATGTTGATTGATATATAGTGATTCACTATTACTTTTAAACTAAAATTTTGCCTATGTTTAAAACCTATGATTAGTGAAGTGGTGTTGCCTCTCAGTTATTTTTGTTCTTTTTATGATCTTTTGAGTTCAGGATTTAATTGTTTATGTTGAACCATGGTTTCAGTTAGAGAAATTAGGTTCTAGGTTGTATCTATAGGTATTTGGCTGGACTGATTCATGTTCCAGTTTATTTTACAGTTTCTTTTGTGAGTGTTTGGAGGTTTTGGGTGGGGTTTTGTTAGTGTTGGTTGTATATGAGCCATGTATCTGTCACGACCCGCACCCGGATATACGGGTACGAATACGTGGGCCACGTCCAGCCTACGCCGCGGTATCGGCGGTAGAACGCTGTCAAGTACTATACTAACTACAACATCTAAGATCCATAACTATGAAATGTACTCATGTCACATCACGAAAACTAAGGAAGATAAGACAAGAATTAATAACAATATTACCAGAACAACTAGAATCTACAATGATCATAAGACATGAAATAAAGAAGGGACAACAAGACAAACTAAGGATAACTACCAGGCAACTCACATAGAAGAATAGTGAGATCCACCTCAGCTAGCAACATCATGAAGTCCAATACTGAGGGCACAACTACTCCTAAAATTTTGTCAACATATCCAGTCAGGATGGAATGAGCACAAATCTCAAATAACAGTTCTAATTAGACGATATTGAAATTGTAGCAGTAAATAGAAAGAATATACAAGAAATCATGAAATGTACATGTGAGTATCATGGCAAGGTAAGCTGTAAATCTAGAGCTAGAACAAGACAAGTAAAACTGATCATGGCATGTACAAGAATCAAGAATCATCTGTCTAAGTGTGTGAGTACTAGTTTCAACATGTGGCCGGCTTGGGCCTGCACAAGGTCTACTGACCTAGTTAATCATACGTGGGGTGTATGATTAACATTCACGAGATCTACAAGAATAACAAGGTGGATAATGACCACACATCTACACTAATACTCCCCATCCCCGACTAGTATAGTGGATCCAACCATGACACATCATGACATACGATTCTCCGAGAGGGTAGCTAGCCTTCGCAGGAATCGTGTCTATACAATGCACAAGGAACAAGAAAGACTTGCACAAGATATACCAAGGAAAGAGAGGAATAACATCTCATGACGGGATCCAGAGAAATATCAATCCGTGTGAACAATGTGTCAAGAGAACAAGAATATCTACACTAAATACAAGAAACATAGACGATATCATAAAATAAAAATATTATCAGAGAATGTACTCGCCTGAGATCTGGTGGAATATGTCAACTGGTCCAAGAACAGTGCCTCGAGGACCTATAAGTGGAATATTGTATCAATATAAGGGTTTGGAAGTAAAATCAAGTCATACTAAGTCAAACTGGGTTAAGGCAAGTCAAAGCAAGTCAACTAGATCAATCTAAGTCAATGGTCGACTTACAGTTGACTTTTGGTCAACTAATCAACTCTAGGTCAAACTTGACTAACGTTGACTAACAGTTGACTTTGGGTCAACTGGTCAACTTCGTTCAAGTTCTGGTCAATCTTAGGCTACGGTTGACTTTTGGTCAAAATAGTCAACTGTGGTCAACCAGGGTCAAAACTAGTCTAACCTAGGTCAAATGTTGACTCTACTTCGACGTTCAGTCAAAGTAGTCAACCATGGTCAAACAGGGTCAAAGCTAGTCTCTACAAACATCTACAGGATCAATACATTCAATTTCAGTGGTTGTGAAATTACTGGAATCGATGGATCTCAAAATACCACAAAGGAGAAGGATTATAATAATAGGGTAAAAACCTACAGATGTTGTCGGATGATGAAACTAACATCACCAACGTGTCCAGAATGGTCAAATCAGCTAGAATAGCCTGTCCATAAGTCCAATTTGGACACAGGGGCAAAAAGGTAATTTCGGGTTAAAACGGTGTCCGTGTCGGACCCACTTTGCACCGAAAAACGTGCAAGAATTCTAGTCTACCAAACATAACAGATTATATGTCCACGAATCCAGAATGACGATACGATCCCAACGGCATATCCAGAATTGGATTCCGATGACCCGATCTCAATTTGGTCCGTTGACCAGGACATTAAAATTCCGATTTGCACGAAAAAGCGTGTCGGAGCCAATGTCCTCAAAACTCAGCAAATTATATGTCAACGAGTCCAGAATGACAATACGAACTCAACGGTATATCCAGAATTGGATTCCAATGAGCCGAACTTAAAATGACCCGTTGACTCAGAAAGTGGGACCCGCTTTGCACCGAAATGCGTACTAGGGCCCACGTTCTCCAAATCTAACAAGCTTTATATGAAAACATGCCAGAACGACGCCACGAGTCTACTGGTGGTGTCATAATTTGAATCCGGAGTCTCGGATTCAAAAATGGAATTTAACAAGTGCAACACTAAGAATTCGAACGACCAACTTTGGCGTCGAATTCGACCGACCTAACAAGCTCAAACTGAAATGAAATCTTAAGGGAGCAGGAAGAGGGTTATACCAGATGTGCACCGGAACTGGTAGCACACAAAACGGAGCTGCTACGGCGAAGATACGAACCCGCGAAGTTGGCGTCGCAAAACTGTCCAAAAACAGTACAAATTAAAACGTCAACTTGGTGGCCGGTTTTGATGTATCAAACGACGAAATTAACGGGTGAAATTTAAGAGGAGTGAAGGTGGATATACCGAGATTAAGACGGAGTGAAGAAATCGTCGATCCAACGGTCGGATTATCCAGAAAATCTGTGCGAAGTTGCTGCGACGGAGCACAAATTCTGGAATTTTCTCCACGCGCGCGTCGACGGAACTCCGAGAAAAACGCTGAAATCGCCTAGACGGCGCATCCCGGAGGACGTTGGCCGCCACAGGGTGGTGTGCCTGGGTGCGCCCGGCCATGGGGGTGCCAACCCCGGCGGTGGAGCGGCCGGGGACCTCGCCGGCGGCGGCTGTGCGCGCGGCGGCCTTGCGGCTGCTGCCGTGGCAGCTGCTACGAGCGGCTGCGAGCGGCGCATGCCGGCGGCGGAGGCCCGACGAGAGTGGCGGAAGCGGTGGTGGTATGGTGATGGTGAGGGTGGTGATGATGAATGGTGATGGTGAGGGTGTTGATGTAGAAGTGAAGAAGACGAAGAAGAATGGAGAGGTGGGGGTGTCGGCTAACATGGGGAAAGGGAGAGTGTTGTTCGGCCATGGGGAGAGTGAGCTGGTGATGGGGTGTAGGTGATGGTGTTGTTGTTGGTATTTGGAGAGAGAGAGAGAGAGAGAGAAAGGAATTAATTAAGAGAGAGATAATTGTATGTTGTGTGTGCGTGTAATATATAAAGAGGAAGAGAGAGAAACTGAGATAGGAATGGGGGTCTGTCCTGTACGGGTAGGGGGTTGTGATGGAGTGAGAGAGAGAAAGAGATATTAATGGGTGTGTGTGTATATAATATATAAAGGAGTGAGAGAGATATTTAGAGAGAGAGAGATAGTGGTATTTGTGAGAGAGAGGAGTATAGGTCGGCTGCTATGGGGAGAGGAGAGAGAGTTTGTGTGTGTGAGTGATGAGAGAGAGAGAGACAATATATATATATGTATATATATATATATATATATATATATATATATATATATATATATATATATATATATATATATATATATATATATATATATAATATGTATATATATGTGTATATATACACATGGAGAGAGAGAAATAGATATTTTCAAAATAGAAAAAAATAGAAAAATTATGTGGGATATTTGGGCAGTCACGAGAGAACAATATGGAGCTTGGGTTCGGGTTTGGTCGAGCCGGGTCGGCCAAAATCGGACAGGGGGCAATATTCGAATTAAAATGGGTATTTATAATCATGGAAAAATAAATAACATGCGGGGACTCAAATAAATGGGACACAAGTGTCAGGCGGGTAGTAGGCTCAAAATAAGCCAGGGCCATACATTGGATCGACTGGATTGGATCGATGTCGGGTCCCGAAATTAAATGGAAAATTAAATCAGGTTTTACGGTAGATAATTAATTGGCCTAAATTGATCCGAAAGTTGTGCGAAGAAAATGAAGCACAAGATGGTGTGTCTGAGTGGGACACAAAGGTCATGGGTGAAGAGCATCTCGAGTAGATTATGTATGACAAGTTGGTTCTGAGAAAACGACTGGTCTGGTGCTCCTAAATTAAAAGTCACGGTAACGTGCTTATGAGGATCAAGGAAAAGAGTGGAAAAATCAATTAATAATTAAATGGTCTAAATTGACCCGAACTTGCGCGAATCAAAAAGAGTACAAGGGAACGAGTTCTAGTGGGACACGATATATCAACATGAAGATAATCTCGTCTACTACAAACTTCAAGAAGAAAGTTTCCAGAGACTGGCATCCCTGATGCTCTAGAAATCCAAGTCACGGTAAAGAGCATTAAATCAAATAATAATCAAATAATAATATATATATATATATTACAACTAATTGAATTATAAAATTAAAAAAATAATCCCTAAATTCAGGGGCTTACAATCCTACCCACCTTATAAAAATTTCGTCCTCGAAATTAAAATCATCCAATAGGTCAAGCTAAAACACGCAACTGCTATGGGTACAATACTCAATCTGCTACCTTTGTGATCACCTATGCTGTTTCTCTCTACTGGTATTTTGGTTCAGGTTCATCAAGCTTCTTTCATAAAAACTATGTCTATTTACCCCTTAGAATCTTCATATCAATAAGAACCTTTACATATACTCTAAAATATAGGTCATCCTTGAGATACGTATATATATATCACAATGATTGGCCATCAACCAAAATTCCAATCTCCAAAAGCAATTTTTTGTTTCCTTATCCCGTCCTAAGTATCTTTATCCTACTAATCACAAGCTCCATGAAATTGTACATTCAAAACCTATTCTGGGTATTGAGCCTTCTCTCTTTTACTCAAGAACTCCTGAATATAAACCCTCAAATCTAAGCACAAGATTCTAGTCCTAAATCCGTAGTCACTAAATATAATATTTCATTACCCCTTCTTAGATACCATAAAATCAATCTACACTATCAAACTAATCATTATTAATGGTTTCTAAGTCCACTATAGTCAGTCACTCATATCTGTCCTATAAGTTTAACCCAATAAATTTTCAAGGAAATATACTCATCACAATCACACATAATAACGTATTATAGTTATACTACTGAATCTGTTAACTAGGTTTGGCTATTCGATCATCAAAATAGAAGGTAACAGGGGCCTAAGACTGGGTCGAGCAATCCATGTTAATATTCAGACAAGGTAAGGGTCAAGCAAGACAGGAAAGATTATCGAAATATTTCCAAGAATAGTACGAGGCCAAACGAAATACATAGGACGTAGTCGAAGTAAAACTCAAGAACCATATACCTCCGTAATTACGTCACATGAAGTTACTATCGCGCTAGTGTGCATCTAGCTGCGATTAACTTCCTTGTTCCATAATACGACGGATGGCTGCAGTGCACAGCTGCCACGCCAGATGATATATGTTCCTGAACTTAACTTGGCTATTATCCGTGAAATATTTTCAAACATTTTTTGCAAAATAAAGGAGAAGATGTTAGTCAAAATGCTTAGGGAGTGGTCCAAGTAGAATTCGAGAAACATATTTAACCATGATGCCGTTATCCGAAGTCATGCCTCGCCAGTATTTCTCTGGATGCAAACTCCCGATTCCGTAATACAAGGATAAATTACTTTTCGAACTTCCCCCGAATCAATCCATGAGGCACTTTCAACAATTACTGGGAAGGACAAGAAGAATTATTCAAGAGGTTAGTGACGAAGAGTTTAGTCAAATCATAGGAAGATGGAACACAAACGATCATGTTGAGAAAATCCTAATTATGGCTGTAGATAGACAGAGTTAGCCAAGACGGGGAAGAATAATGATAAGAATTTGTTCTTGCTCATCTAGTCATAACAAAGTGATCCGATTTAAGATACAGTCTGATAACCATACACGTCTTCCTGAAATTATGTTGCCAGAATTTTTGCCACGCCAGTAAGTATAGCTGCAATAAACGATGGAGTCTATAACTAAGGTATACACCCTATAATTATGTCATCTAGATTCCTTACCACGCCAACTAGTATGGCTGCAAGAAAATCTAAATTCCATAACTAGGATATTATATCCATCATCAGGCTCCACGTCCCTGTCGTGCTAGCTAGTATGACTGCGATAAATTCTAAACTCCATAAATAAAGTAGACATTTACCGTTCTCATCAAATAAGTTTATCAGAATATCTTAACTCAATTCATAAAAATTGATCTTAGATACAAAGTCAAAGTCAACAACGAACGAACATCAAGATTCAAAATTCTACGACGAATCAAGGATAAGTAAATGGGAACTAGCAAAAACAGATTCCGAGACAGGATTTAGGAAAAGTTTTCAGGAGAAGTCCCAAAGGTACGATCTAGGTCAAAACAAAGAAAATCATTGGAATATAATCTAAAACAATCTCAACCTGATATGAGACTGGCAAATCATATTCCCGTCTCAACCTAGAAGATATATAAGTTCAACTTATACCTTCCCTCTGGGGTCCACAACTCATTCCAAGAATGAATAAAGTTTGATACGGACAAATATTTCAGAAATCAGGACAGACAGGAATAAATGGGAAGAGTTTCGAAAAGTTTGAAATAAGATTCCCAGGGGTCATCCCTGAAATCTACCAAGAGTTCCTAATATGTGACCGAGTACCAAAATCCTAAAATATTCCATGACTCAACTTTAATCCTAGGGCAGGCTCGCGGTAGTACAGATAAGCTCAAGTACTACCACGACTTCGTATTAATTGCAAAGACTGACCTGCATGGGCCACCACTAAAAACGTGTCACGATCCGCACCCGGATATACGGGTACGAATACGTGGGCCACGCCCAGCCTACGCCGAGGTATCGGCGGTAGAATGCTGTCAAGTACTATACTAACTACAACATCTAAGATCCATAACTATAAAATGTACTCATGTCACATCACGAAAACTAAGGAAGATAAGACAAGAATTAATAACAATATTACCAGAACAACTAGAATCTACAATGATCATAAGACATGAAATAAAGAAGGGACAACAAGACTAACTAAGGATAACTACCAGGCAACTCACAAAGAAGAATAGTGAGATCCACCTCAGCTAGCAACATCATGAAGTCCAATACTGAGGACACAACTACTCCTAAAATTTTGTCAACATATCCAGTCAGGATGGAACGAGCACAAATCTCAAATAACAGTTCTAATTAGACGATATTGAAAATGTAGCAGTAAATAGAGAGAATATACAAGAAATCATAAAATGTACATGTGAGTATCATGGCAAGGTAAGCTGTAAATCTAGAGCTAGAACAAGGCAAGTAAAACTGATCATGGCATGTACAAGAATCAAGAATCATCTGTCTAAGTGTGTGAGTACTAGTTTCAACATGTGACCGGCTTGGGTCTGCACAAGGTCTACTGGCCTGGTTAATCATACGTGGGGTGTATGATTAACACTCACAAGATCTACAAGAATAACAAGGTAGATAATGACCACATATCTACACTAATACTCCCCATCCCCGACTAGTATAGTGGATCCAACCATGACACATCATGACATACGATTCTCCGAGAGGGTAGCTAGCCTTCGCAGGAATCGTGTCTATACAATGCACAAGAAACAAGAAAGACTTGTACAAGATATACCAAGGAAAGCGAGGAATAACATCTCATGACGGGATCCAGAGAAATACCAATTCGTGTGAACAATGTGTCAAGAGAACAAGGATATCTACACTAAATACAAGAAACATAGACGATATCATAAAACAGAAATATTATCAGAGAATGTACTCGCCTGAGATCTGGTGGAATATGTCAACTGGTCCAAGAACAGTGCCTCGAGGACCTATAGGTGGAATACTGTATCAATATAAGGGTTTGGAAGTAAAATCAAGTCATACTAAGTCAAACTGGGTTAAGGCAAGTCAAAGCAAGTCAACTAGATCAATCTAAGTCAATGGTCGACTTACAGTTGACTTTTGGTCAACTGGTCAACTCTAGTCAACTCTAGGTCAAACTTGACTAACGTTGACTAACAGTTGACTTTGGGTCAACTGGTCAACTTCGGTCAAGTTTTGGTCAATCTTAGGCTACGGTTGACTTTCGGTTGACTTTTGGTCAAAATAGTCAACTGTGGTCAACCAGGGTCAAAACTAGTCTAACCTAGGTCAAATGTTGACTCTACTTCGACGTTCAGTCAAAGTAGTCAACCATGGTCAAACAGGGTCAAAACTAGTCTCTACAAACATCTACAGGGTCAATACAATCAATTTAAGTGGTTGTGAAATCACTGGAATCGATGGATCTCAAAATACCACAAAGGAGAAGGATTATAATAATAGGGTAAAAACCTACAAATATTGTCGGATGATGAAACTAACATCACCAACGTGTCTAGAATGGTCAAATTAGCTAGAATAGCCTGTCCATAAGTCCAATTTGGACACAGGGGCAAAAAGGTGATTTCGGATTAAAACGGTATCCGTGTCGGACCCGCTTTGCACCGAAAAACGTACAAGAATTCTAGTCTACCAAACATAAAAAATTATATGTCCACGAATCCAGAATGACGATACGATCCCAACGGTATATCCAGAATTGGATTCCGATGACCCGATCTCAATTTGGTCCGTTAACCAGGACATTAAAATTCCGATTTGCACGGAAAAGCGTGTCGAAGCCAATGTCCTCAAAACTTGGCAAATGTCCTCAAAACTTAGCAAATTATATGTCAATGAGTCCAGACTGACGATACGAACTCAACGGTATATCCGGAATTGGATTCCCATGAGCCGAACTCAAAATGACCCGTTGACTCAGAAAGTGGGACCCGTTTTGTACCAAAATGCGTGCCAGGGCCCACATTCTCCAAATCTAACAAACTTTATATGAAAACATGCCAAAATGATGCTACGAGTCTACTGGTGGTGTCAGAATTTGAATCCGGAGTCCCGGATTCAAAAATGGAATTTAACAAGTGCAATACTAAGAATTCGAACGACCAACTTTGGCGTCGAATTCGACCGACCTAACAAGCTCAAACTGAAATGAAATCTAAAGGGGGCAGGAAGAGGGTTATACCAACTATGCACCGAAACTGGTAGCGTGCAAAATGGAGCTGCTACGGCGATGATACGAATCCGCGAAGTTGGCGTCGCAAAACTGTCCAAAAACAGTACAAATTAAAACGTCAAATTGGTGGCCGGTTTTGATGTATCAAACGACGAAATTAACGGGTAAAATTTGAGAGGAGTGAAGGTGGATATACCGAGATTGAGTCGGAGCAAAGAAATCGTCGATCCAACGGTCGGATTGTCCAGAAAATTCGTATGAAGTCGCTGCGACGGAGCACGAATTCTGGAATTTTCTCCGCGCGCGCGTCGAC
Source organism: Iris pallida (assembly GCA_029216955.1). NCBI lineage: Eukaryota > Viridiplantae > Streptophyta > Magnoliopsida > Asparagales > Iridaceae > Iris > Iris pallida. Next base: position 2,073,508 of record JANAVB010025000.1, on the reverse strand, counting down.
GGAACTTCGAGAAAAACGCTGAAATCGCCTAGACGGCGCGTCCCGGAGGACGTTGGCTGCCACAGGGTGGTGCGCCTGGGTGCGCCCGGCCATGGGAGGTGCCAACCCCGGAGGTGGCGCGGCCGGGGACCTCGTCGGCGGTGGCTGTGTGCGCGGCGGCCTTGCGGCTGTTGCCGAGGCAGCTGCTACGAGCGGCTGCGCTCGCACGTGCACGGCTGCGAGCGGCGTATGCCGACGGAGGAGGCCCGACGAGGGTGGCAGAAGCGGCGGTGGTATGGTGATGGTGAGGGTGGTGATGATGAATGGTGATGGTGAGGGTGTTGATGTAGAAGTGAAGAAGAAGAAGAATGGAGAGGTGGGGGGTGTCGGCTAACATGGGGAGAGGGAGAGTGTTGTTCGGCCATAGGGAGAGTGAGCTGGTGATGGAGTGTAGGTGATGGTGTTGTTGTTGGTATTTGGAGAGAGAGAGAGAGAGAGAAAGGAATTAATTAAGAGAGAGAGTATTGTATGTTGTGTGTGTGTGTGTAATATATAAAGAGGAAGAGAAAGAAAGTGAGATAGGGATGGGGGTCTATCCTGTACGGGTAGGGGGGTTGTGATGGAGTGAGAGAGAGAGAAAGAGATATTAATGGGTGTGTGTGTATATAATATATAAAGGAGTGAGAGAGATATTTAGAGAGAGAGAGAGATAGTGGTATTTGTGAGAGAGAGGAGTATATGTCGGCTGCTATGGGGAGAGGAGAGAGAGTTTGTGTGTGTGTGATGAGAGAGGGAGACAATATATATATATATATATATATATATATATATATATATATATATATATATATATATATATATATGTGTGTGTGTGTGTGTGTGTGTGTGTATATACACATGAAGAGAGAGAAATAGATATTTTCAAAATAGGAAAAAAATAGAAAAATTATGTGGGATATTTGGGCAGTCACGAGAGAATAATATGGAGCTTGGGTTCAGGTTCGGTCGAGCCGGGTCGGCCAAAATCGGACAGGGGACAATATTCGAATTAAAATGGGTATTTATAATCATGGGCAAATAAATAACATACGGGGAATCAAATAAATGGGACACAAGTGTCAGGCGGGTAGTATGCTCAAAACAAGCCAGGGCCATACATTGGGTCGACTGGATTGGATCGATGTCGGGTCCCGAAATTAAATGGGAAATTAAATCAGGTTTTACGGTAGATAATTAATTGGCCTAAATTGACCCGAAAGTTGTGCGAAAAAAATGAAACACAAGATGGTGTGTCGGAGTGGGAGTGGGACACGAAGGTCATGGGTGAAGAGCGTCTCGAGTAGATCATGCATGACAAGTTGGTTCTGAGAAAATGACTGGTCTGGTGCTCCTAAATTAAAAGTCACGGTAACGCACTTATGAGGATCAAGGAAAAGAGTGGGAAAATCAATTAATAATTAAATGGTCTAAATTGACCCGAACTTGTGCGTATTAAAAAGAGTACAAGGGAACGAGTTCTAGTGGGACACGATATGTCAACATGAAGATAATCTCGTCTACTACAAACTTCAAGAAGAAAGTTTCCAGAGACTGGCATCCCTGATGCTCTAGAAATCCAAGTCACGGTAAAGAGCATTAAATCAAATAATAATCAAATAATAATATATATATTACAACTAATTGAATTATAAAATTAAAAAAAATAAGCCCTAAATTCAGGGGCTTACCGTATCAGATTTTGATACATTGTGTATCAGAACTGGGTGAGTGAGTGAGAACTTGGGCAGTGGTTTGGCTACTTGGCCTTTCCTTTTGTGAGTGGTATCGGTCTATAGTCAGAGAGTATCAGAGGAGGATGAGTGTTCAGTTGGGTTTCCTTTTTGTGAAACTGTCAGTTAGTATTGAACCAATTTCATGAATTTGGAATGCTAAATTGGTTGGGTTTAAGTTGGTGTATACATATATGTCAGTTACTTGTTAAAAAAAAAATTCTTTTGGTATGAGTTGGTTGAGGTTTAATGTTGATTCACTGATTCCTAACATGAGAATCATTTCTTCCTAACACTGTCACATGTTTTTAACTAAACCTGAGAATGAACTTGGTTTGGACTTTGAAACTGAAATGAATGTTGTTCAATGTGTTCACTGATTTTTTACCTCACTTCACTCTTGTATTCCCACACTCACGTGTCTATGCTAGCACTTCACTGATTCACCCACATATTCTTGCATTCACACATGCCATGTATCACACACTCTTGCACTCTTTTTACCACACACACATGAGAACTCTAATGACACTAACACTACTGTTTCCTATTTTGATACTCACACACACTTGGGCATGCCATCAAACTCTCAACACACACATGGCTCTCCCACTTGGCCATGTATCCCACACACATGGTTGTTGTAACACACAAATACACCCAACCTACATATTGTATCACATGTATCACACTCATGTAGTTTCACATACATGCCACTATGTTAACACTACACACACATGTATTTCTCTTCCTTTTAACCCATGCATATATTTACATATGTATATGTATATACATATATATATATCTATATACATATATATATATATATCTATATATGTGAGATATATTATCATGTAGCCTATAGATATATATGTGATTAACTATATTAATTAGATATATAATTAACGTGTGTTTAGCCTATGGCCTATAGCCTATGGCTCATAGACTGTGTGTATGGCTTGAATGCCAGTGTAGGAGTGTGGTTGGCTTGTATAGCCTAGAAATTTGGGTGTGCTTGCTAGTCTAGGCTTGGTTAGGCCTATTGAGACTTGACTAGACTAAGATTGACCTAGTTTGACTATTATAGCTGATTGGGTTGACCCAGAGTTGACTTGGACCTAGTTTGACCTAGACAGTTGACCAGGTTTGACTTAGAGTTGACTTTGACCTAGACAGTTGACCAGGTTTGACTTAGAGTTGACTTTGACCTAGATTGACCTAGAAATAATGTAGATGCATCATAAATTTCATCTGTCTTATTTTAAACACATTATAACCTGTACTGCTTTATTTAGGACATTGTGACTCTGGTGCAGACTTCTGATATTATATTACTCTTTTCAGAGTATCAGGCGAGTACATTCTCTGATAGTTCTTTCATTTACTTGTCAATTACTGTACTTCAGTTCTAGTTAGTTTTATGTGATTCTTACAACACGTATGAATATTTCTGGATTCATGTATGCGACACACATACCATATTATCTGGCCTCTATTTCTGGAATCACTACTGGCATCACCTTCTGGAATCACTACTGGAACCACCTACTGGAATCACTCTGGAATCTTTTGCTGGTATCATTATGTTTGGCTGGACTCATCTCGATTCTCGTATCATTTTCTGGATTCACTTGTACTTGTGGGCGGGGAAATATTGGAGTAGACATGTGAACATTTCCAAATACTGGAACCACTCCCTTGGAATTATACTGGAACGATAGCCATCCCACACTTGGCCGAGTGTGCGGTGTACCGTATTACCTACAGCCGTTTACATGTCAATCCCGATATTTTAAAACACACTATTAGAGTATAGGCTGGACTCACCCTGGAACCTTTGATCACCAACTGGACTCACCTTATACCGGACTCATCTTGTACTAGAACCACCTAGTATCAGATTCATGTTGTCTGGATTTACTTGGGTTTTGCACTTGTTTACATTTACATTCTGGACTTATTATGTTACTTTAGTTCAGCTAGATTTATTTTACAGTCTTCATTGCCATCATTCTTCTCTTATTTTAGTTATTTACTTTCCTTGTATCTTATCTGTTCTCCATACCATCACCTGTATATAAACTGCCATATTCATCAATAAAACTGTCTATAACTGCTTTATAGTTCTCTGTCATTTAATTAGGATTTCTTGATGAGTTGTACTCGTTCCTGTCCTGACTGGACCTGTTAAATTTTTTACAGATGATTGCCCTGTGGACACGTGCCCTACATATTATGGATCAGGAGATGGCTTAGCTACCTATGGTCCCGACACTCAGGAGTGATCGGGAGTTTAGCTAGTTGTCCTGTTTTAGCTTTCATGTTTTAGAACTGGAGTTGTATATAAGTTGAGAATTGTAGTTGAGATTGTTTAAGATTATATTATTAGTTGTTGGTTTTATTTCTGTTATTAGTCTTAGTTTTAATCTTCTGTGCTATCATATCGTTCTTAGACTGTGATTGAGATTCATTATATCTATACTTGTCCTCCGTTCGGAGTTGAGATTTGACAAGTACATTATATAATTGCGTGAGTTGTTGATTAGATAGTAACCTAGGACAGCGTTCTACCGTCGACACTGCGGCGTAGGCTGGACGTCATTACGTATTCGTACCCTCACAGTGGGTGCGGGTCGTGACAGCCGGAGGACGACGGACGCGGGGACATGGCATCTGAGCAAACTGTACGCAATTTCTGCAGAAGGCGCGGAGGAGGAGGGGAGAGGGAGGGGCGGCAACGGCGAGGTCGGGAAAGGGGGGGCAACGGCGGGGGGGGGGGGGAGGGTGTCACGCCCCGATTCGTAGAGTCATTTATTAACATATTTGATCTCTTGGAACCGATCGTCCTCGCTTGGGCGTGATGCCGTACAAGTCTGGTATTGCACTTGTACAAGGCAAAGATGGTACATAATTGATAATCTTCAAATAGGAACACATCACAGCGGCAGAAGCAGACAAATTGAATTTAATGAGGACAATCTTTCTGATTGAATAGAAATTGTAAGCCCCTGAATTTAGGGCTAATTTTTTTAATTTTAATAAACAATTAATTAGAATATTATTATTTGATTATTATTTGATTTAATGCTCTTTACCGTGACTTGGAATTCTAGAGCATCAGGGATGCCAGTCTCTGGAAACTTCCTTCTTGGAGGTTGTAGTAGACGAGATTATCTTCATTTTGATATATCCTGTCCCACTTGAACTCGTTCCCTTGTGCTCTTTTTGCTTCGCACAAGTTCGAGTCAATATTAGACCATTTAATTATTAATTGAATTCCCACTCTTTTTCTTGATCCCCATAAGCGCGTTACCATGACTTTTAATTTAGGAGCACCAGACTAGTCATTCTCTCGAAACCAACTTGTCATGCCTGATCTACTCGAAACGCTCTTCACCCCTGACCTTCGTGTCCCACTCAGACACTCCATTTTGTGCTCCATTTTCTTCGCACAACTTTCGGTTCAATTTAGACCAATTTATCGTCTGCCGTAATTCGTGATTTAACTTCCAATTTAATTTTCGGGTCCGACATCGACCCAACCTAGTCGACCCCAAATATGGACATGGCCCCCATGAAGCCTACTACCCGCCTGAAACTTGTGTCCCATTTATTGGAGTCCCCGCATGTTACTTATTTGTCCATGATTATAAACACATATTTTAATTCGGATATTGTCCCCTGTCCGATTTTGGCCCAACCCGGCTCTACTGAACCCAACCCCAGCTCCATGTTGCCCTCCATCTTGACTGCCCATACACCCCACTGATATTTCCCATTTTTCTCCTACTCAAAATATCTCTACAAATATCTACCTTTTCTTTCTCTTATATATATACATATATATATATATATATAGTGTAACTCTCTCTCTCCTACTCTCTCACTTTCCACACAAGGAAACCCCCTCTATCAGCCGAACAAATCCCCCCCCCTCTCTCATTCTCTCTCCCTAAATATCTCTCTCTCTTTATATAATATATATACATACATATATATTATATACATATAATCCCTCTCTCCACATTAACTCCCCACATCACACTCAACACTCCCCCTCCCCTTCACGTACAAGACATCACACCCCCTCCCATCATCCAGCCGACCTCTCTCCCTCTCATTCAATATCTCTCTCTCTCCCTCTTTCAAATATCACACAACACTCTCTCTCTCTCTTTATTTTAAACACACACCCATACAAATCTCTCTCTCCCACTCTCCTTACACTACACAATGCCACCCCCCCCCATGGCTGAGCTCCCCGAGCTTCCCCACGGCCCAGCCCAGCCCCTGGCCGAGCAATCTCCCCGACTTCACCTCCTCCTCCTCCTTCATCATCACCATAAACCACTACTACCACCACCTCCACTCCAAACCACCATCCCCAACTTCACCTCCATCAACCGCCGTCGCCGTGCCCACGACCGGTCGTCGCCGCCGTACCCATGGCTACGCCGCCACGTGGCCGGCGAGCCTCCCTCCGCTGCGCCGCACGCCACCGCAGCTGGCAGCAGTCGCGGCAAGAACAGCGGCAGTAGCAGCGTGCAGGAGCAGCAGCCGCTGCAGTCGCCGCGCCACCGCCGCGCGCCACCGCGCGCCACCGCCGGGGTTGGCACCCCCTTGGCCGGGCGCACCCCCGGGCAGGCCCCCGTGGCGCGTCCCCTCTTCCCCGGCGCGAGAAACACCCTATTCGTGCGTTTTGCACGGAATCCCGGCGTGACGCGCGCGGGATCAAGGCTGAAAGCTCGCTCCGGGACAGCAACTTCGCGTCAATTTTCTGGACGATCCGACCGTTGGATCGGCAATTTCTTCGCTCCGTCTCAATCTCGGTATATACCCCTTCATCCCTCTCAAATTTCACCCGTTAATTTCGTCGTTTGATACATCAAAACCGGCCACCAAGTTGACGTTTTAAATTGAACTATTTTTGGATAGTTTTGCGACGCCAACTTCGCGGGTTCGTATCTTCGTCGTCGCAGCTCCGTTTTGCGCGCCACCAGTTCCGGTGCACAGCTGGTATAACCCTCTTCCTGCCCCCTTTAGATTTCATTTCAGTTTGAGCTTGTTAGGTCGGTCGAATTCGACGCCAAAGTTGGTCGTTCAAATTCTTAGTGTTGTACTTGTAAAATTCCATTTTTGAACCCGGGACCCCGGATTCAAATTCTGACACCACCAGTAGACTCGTGGCGTCGTTCTGGCATGTTTTCATATAAAGTTTGCCTGATTTGGAGAACGTGGGCCCTGGCACGCATTTCGGTGCAAAGCGGGTCCCACTTTCTGAGTCAACGGGACTTTTTGACGCCGGCTCATCGGAATCCAATTTCGGATATACCGTTGAGTTCGTATCGTCATTCTGGACTCGTTGACATATAATTTGCTGAGTTTTGAGGACATTGACTCCGACACGCTTTTCCGTGCAAATCGGTTTCCAATGTCCGGGTCAACGGACCAATTTGAGATCGGGTCAACGGAATCAAATTCTGGATATACCGTTGGGTTCGTATCGTCATTCTGGATTCGTGGACATATAATTTGTTAGATTTTGTGCACTTTTATTTCGGCACATTTTTTCGGTGCAAAGTGTGTCCAACGGCGGACATCATTTTGGCCCGAAATTACCGTTTTGCCCCTGTGTTCAAATTGGACTTTTGGACAGGCTATCCTAGCTGATTTGACCATTCTGGACACGTCGGTGATGTTAGTTTTATCATCCGACAACATTTGTAGATTTTTTCTCTTTTTGTGTCATCCTATTATTATAATATTTTTTTCCTTTGGGTTGTTTTAGAGACCCGTCGATTTCAGTGATTTCTAAATCATTGGAATTCATAAGTTGACCTTGTAGATGTTTATAGAGACTAGCTTGACCATGGTTGACTATTTTGACTAGACGTCGAAGTAGAGTCAACATTTGACCTAGGTTAGACTAGTTTTGACCCTGGTTGACCACAGTTGACTATTTTGACCAAAGTCAACCGGAAGTCAACCGTAGCCTAAAATTTACTAGAACTGGACCGAAGTTGACCAGTTGACCCAAAGTCAACTGTTAGTCAACGTTAGTCAAGTTTGGCCTAGAGTTGACCTAGTATTGACCAGAGTTGACCAGTTGACCAAAGTCAACTGTACGTCAACTTTGACCCAGTTTGTCTTAGTTTGACCTAGATGTTAGTATATCTTTTGACCCTGATCAGCTCTTGCATTATTTCATCTTTAGGTCTGTGGCTTTACTCTGAACCCTGATTCATATTGACAGCAGGACCCCAGGCGATTACATTCTCTGATAACTTATTCCCAATTTATGATAACTGTTATGATTCATGTACTTAGTGTTGATATGCTTATTCCTGACACATGGTTCTCACGGATTGGTATTCTTGGATCCCGACGAGAGATGTTTCTCCTTCTTAGGTTGGGATATATTGTGCAAGCACCCTTGTAGCTCTTGCTCAATATGTGGTCACTGATTCTAGAGCAGGTTCGCGACCTTCTCATTAGAATCCCGTGCAGTGACGTGTCCTGTTTGGATCCATTCTACCAGTTGGGGTAGGGGGAGTAGTAGCGTATGCCTGTGATCAAATCCATCCCGATTCCCGAACAGTGTGAGTCATATACCGCACTTATGACTTGCCAGGCCGATTCTTGACAGGTACCCAAGCCGATCACAAGCTGAAACTACTACTCACACACATTGGATATATATAGCTTACCTTGATTCGTGTACATGCCATGATCCCGTTCTATTTTCTTGTTCTAGCTCTAGCTTTACAGCTTACCATGCCATGATACATACATGTACACTCCATGATTTATTGTATATGCTCTATTTACAGTCTTATAGCTTTTATTCTATCTTGAGATCTGTTATGAGATAAATGTACTCGTTCCGCTCCTGACTGGATACGTTATGATATATTACAGATGTTGATGCTAACTGAGGTGGTTCCCACTATTCTTCTCTATGAGTTGCCTGGTAGTTATCCTTAGTTAGTCCTGTTGTTCCTTCTTTATTTTCCTGTCTTATGATCATAGTAGATTCTAGTTGTTCTAGTGATATTGTTATTATTTCTTGTCTTATCTTCCTTAATTTTCGTGATGTGACATGAGTACATTTCTAGTTATGGATTCTTAGATGTTGTAGTTAGTATAGTATACTTGACAGCGTTCTACCGCCGATACCGCGGCGTAGGCTGGGCGTGGCCCACGTATTCGTACCCATATATCCGGGTGCGGGTCGTGACAGAAATACATCAGTCCTTTATAACAATAAAGATAAAAGAATAACTTAAAGTCTCACAGAGATATACAGAACTTTATTCTCTTTATTGATAATTGAAGAAGAGTACAAGACTTGTATTAAAGTACAACGCTTACAACACATCTCACTTTACATTGAAAGCCATCTGAGCAATGCTATACAGTCTACATTTGATACTTGGATACATTGGATTACAACTCGATATACCAACTTGGCTTACAACTCACTGGTACAACTGATTACAATGTTCCATACATTATGCCCTTTATAAACAGAAGACATCATCTTGTACAAGGAGAGCTTCTGTATGTCCAACAAATATTCGATGCCGCGGAACCAATCCAGCCAAATCTTCGTGTATAGAATATCCCAAGCAAGAGCACCTGCCCACAAAACGTGGGTCAGCACATCATCTATGCACTGGCGAGTAGAATCCAACCCACTCGCATAAACCAACATTTAAAGTGATCATTTAAGCAAGCATTTATTAGAATGGTCTTTCTACTTGGGGCCTAGCATCAGTTTACAGTTCATGGGCAATAATCAGAGTGAAATATGTAAACATATTCTTTGTAGCATTCATGTGGACATATCTTTTTAGCATTCTTGGTGTTATCATGCAAAGACATCATTGAGGCATCGTTAATATTAACATCTTAAACATGTTATAACAGTTCTCACTTCAAGCATCACTTAGCATGTATGTTGTGTTTGAGCAATGATTATAGCATGGCATCTTTCTAGCATACTTAATTTAACATGTTAAGCAGGATCTCATACTGAAAGGCTACATACAGCATCATTTACTTATTTGGAACGTAAGCACGCAAGTTAAACCAACACATATATTGAATTATCACATTTAAGTGATTTCTTACCGATAGCCGACTCCCTCGTACCTGTATAAAATATAGGATAATATGATATTCTTACTCTGTCTGCACAAAACATTCATTAGCATGCATCCTGACTACATGACCACTGGTGGTTGTGCACCATGTCGACGTGCCATATAGGACTTCATAGGGTATGGGATGTGCCCTTCACCAGGTTGCGAGCCCGAATGAGGATCCCAATACCGTGCTACCAAAGCACCAATTCCTCCTAGGCCGACTCGATCCCACCGCCGCGGGTACCGTTCGAGGAAATCCTTGTATACAAGTACGTCTATGGTCATACGAATGCGTGTCCGACCCGATCGTGTTCGAAGTCGTATGATATAATAAGATAAGAAAAAGGCAACAGTTCATCATTTCATCTTTCCAATATTTTCACATGTTCACTTGGTGATCTCAATGATTCCAAGCCTTATCATTTCTCATTGCATCAATCATTGCAACATTTCTCATATCATTCCTTTCTAAGAGGAACAAAATAACATTTCATTCATATCGATAGGACCTGCATCATTTCAATCATATCATAGGGACAATATTCTTTCTTTCATTTCTTATAAGGAAGCAGGCAACAGCAACAGTTATGCAGAAGGTACATGGTTCCAGTGTTTCATTCAATTCTTTGTGTTAATAGCATAGCCAGTTCATTACTCATGTAGCATTCTCATAGCATCTCATTACTCAAGTATTCATTCATTTCATCGACATTAAGCACAAGGGACAATATCAATTCATTCTCAGGCATCAAGTTACATTAGCAGTTCGAGTGTGATTCAATCAGCAGTTCAATATTCATGTCTTGTTCATTTCAATAATTCTCAACATAGGCATCTCTATTATTCAGCAACTAAGACATGGAACATTTAGGGACAATTCATAGTATCATGTTATTCCATTTATTTAGCATGCAGGAATAAGGAGGAAGGAGGACAGTTCTACTTGCCTTGCATAACAGTCTTCCTGCTCCAATCCCACTAAGCGTAGCTCCACCAGCGAGCCACGTTCCAATACCCATTCCGTCTAGCCAGCTAAGAAAGACTGCAATCAGTCTCAATTCTCCTGATTCTCAACATAAGTCGCGGTCCAACATTCTGATAGCATCCAACAAGCCAACCCAAATACCTCGTGCGGAGCGGGGCATTACAGGGGGGGGGGGGGAGAGACACGGTGAACAAGACAACAGATCGGGGGTATTTTTGTCAAAAAATTTGGATCAACCCAGTTGACCGTCCATATTTGACGAAAACCGTCAAAAGTGGGGAGTACCTTACATTGTTGGGGTGCACTGTAAATATGGTAAAAAAGTGGGGTGCCACTCAAAATTTTTCTAACAATTATGCTATTTGGCTTTCAAATTTTTTGAATGATGTCATTTTTCATTATGTGGCATCTGATATGCCAACTGACATGACAGCCGACTTATAATCCTACCCATTTTTTTTGGCATCCAGACATAGAAAATGAATGACTTTTCCTTTCCAAGATCTTGATTTTAAGAACCAAAAGAGGCCTAGCCGTTCCTTTTATACGAACCATGCTTAATTTGTCGATGATCAACAGTTTGAAATGCGAGTTGGGTCGAGTTAAAGTGCTAGCGGATCTAAACTCGACAAACTAGCAATTGAATAGAAATTTAGTTTAACTTAATTATTAATGGGCTTTCTTTATCAAAAATTTGTATTAGTTAATTATTTCATTTAAAACTACCTGTTGGAAAAATACTAAATAATCTTAGAAAAGTTTGTATAATTTTTAGAAACTAGTTTATGCCCTAAGGAGACCATGTGTTAAGTTTGAGACCATATACTATTGCCATATGTCCCTACAAATTTATAGAAACTAGTTTATCTATCAATTATGCAGAGTAGTTGGAGTGCCAGAATATGATAGAGTATGTCAACATAGAATAAAAGGATGGCATGCCAAAAATTTGTCAGGGGAGGTGGCGTATTGATCTAGTAAGCTCGATTATATCTGTCATTGATATGTTCTGGCTACAAGCCATTATGTTGTCGATGGCAACGATTCGAAAAATAGAGAAAGGATGTGCAGATTTTGTGTGGAGGGGGTGGTATGCACCCCCATTGCTTGGTCCACTTTATGTCGTACAAAAGCCGTAGGTGGTGTCGGGTTGAAATGTCTACTCACTCTCCTCGAAATCACTGAAGTGAAATTAGCATCGAAGTTTTTGGAAGACGGCTCACTATAGACCGATTGGACGGCTGCTCTGTATTTAAAAGGGAGGTAATTACTGGACTCAAGAAAGCAATAATAACTGCTCCACCACATACAAAGTAATCATAACAGGACGTTTGGTACGCGATATTTTTTTTATTTTCAAAATAATTTAATATGAAAATCTATTACCACGTTTGTTTGGGTTGTAAAAAATTTATTTCCAAAAATTATAAATATCCGGATAAATAGTTTACCCACAAAATATAGAAATTCTATTCCTTGATAATAGGTAGGTTTTTTTTTTTGCCCGGACAAAAAAAAAATTGTCTAAATTTTTTCTTCTTTTTTGATCAATTTTGATTAGTTTTAAACATTTTTTTTTGTCGTTTTTACCAATTTTTTGTCGTTTTAAGTAATTTTTTGTCGTTTTTACCCATTTTTTTCTTTTTTTATCGCTTTTTGATTATTTTTTGTCGTTTTTATCGCTTTTTTTATCATTTTTTGTCGTTTTTACCAATTTTTTGTCGTTTTTAAGCGATTTTTTTTGTCGTTTTTACCCATTTTTTGTCTTTCTTTTTGATTATTTATGTCGTTTTTACCCAATTTTTGTCCTTTTTGTCGTTTTTTTTGTCGTTTTAAGCAATTTTTGTCGTTTTTGTAGCTTTTTTGTTGTTTTTACTATTTTTTGTCGTCTTTGTCGCTTTTTCGTCATTTTTACTAATTTTATGTCGATTTTTGTCGCTTTTTTGTTTTTTTTACCGATTTTTTGTCGATTTTTGGTTTTTTTTGTCGTTTTAACCGATTTTCTGTCCTTTTTGTCGTTTTTATCGATTATTTTTCGTTTTTGTCGCTTTTTGGTTATTTTTTGTCGTTTTAATCGATTTTTTGTTGTTTTTAACCGATTTTTTGTCGTTTTTAACCGATTTTTTGTCATTTTTGTGTTTTAACAAATTTTTTGTTTTTTTGTCGGTTTTACCGATTTTTTGTCGTTTTTACCGATTTTTTTTATATTTGTTCAATTTTTTCGTTATTATTATTTTTTATTTTTTTCCGGAAATATTTATATTGTCACCAAACATGAGAATGTAATTTTATAGAAAATTTAATTTTTTGGAATTTGATTCCCGGAAGTATAGAATTTTCGGCTATAAAGTATTTCGCATACCAAACACCCCTAAAGAGCAGGCATAAGCTTCAGAGTGTTGGGCGATGGAGACAATACTAATATATGGATGGATATCTCATAGAAGTGTTGTAGATATATTGGGTTGGGGGGAACTGGAATTTTGGGGAAATGAATCTGACCGAGTAAACCAGCCCTTCGTGGGTGGTATTTGGTAGACGGATGCCCACCCGGTTGGAAGAAGGGTTGAGGGCTGAAGTGGAGGAAGCTAAATGGGATCCGACTCTGACTAGAGATGTATGGGTTTGGGACTCATAAACCTCTGGAAAGTTTGAGTTTAACACTGTGTATAATCAGCTACGTACGCTCCACATTCCACTGGACGACTACGAATTTATATGGAATAGCTCCAACAAGATGAACCTGTGTATGTATAAGGTCCTAGCTACAAGGCTGTTTGCTGGATAGGCTACAACGTTTTGGGATTGTGATACCGATCCTCTATGTAAGTTGTGCTTTCAAGAGTCGGAGACGATGAAGTATATTTTCTTTCACTATTAGTTGTCCAGGCATGTGTGGGAACACCAAAGTTCTAGGCTCAGTTTAAACCATCCAACTGGGCTAGGATTCATAGGGTGACCGCAATCCTAAAAAATCAATGAAGCATGGGAGGCACATGGTACATTACAAAATTATAGCTAATTAGCGACGAAAAAAATCCTTCGCTAAACATAATAAATTCGTTGCTAATTAGTAATACTGACAAAAATGAGGCGTCGTTAGATTAGATGTCGCTAAGAAAATTTCGTCGGTAAGCCCTCGTTGCAGCGACAACTTACCGACGAAATTGGCGACAAACTCTCACCGACAGATTAGCAACATACAATTTTGCGACGGATTAATAGCAGAAATTTCTAGAAGGTTACCGACGAAAATTTTCGGTTGTAAGACGTCTGATACATTTCTGGGTATCAGACAGCATGTTACCGATGGAAATTTTCGTCGATAATCAGTGGGTGGCCTACACCAATTCGTCGGTAATTAGTCGCTAGTCAGTCGCTGAGCTTGTCATTATCGCCAAACTAATTGGTTCTTGAATGCTCAAACCTATATTTTATATATATATATATATATATATATATATATATATATATATATATATATATATATATATATATATATATATATAATACTTATTCAATAAACTCAAACAGAAATATATATCACATTAAAGGAAATAGACTCAAACACAAATATTTATACAATCAAATATTTTCTCAAACTATGCAGTAAACGACAAAAAGTACATTTATACAAATACCTCAACTAATACATAAACTCCATAAAGTCATACAAACTGATCCAGTACAACAAAACAAAAATGATACAAAATTCTCCAACATATCAAACCGCTGGTGGAGGAGGTGGCGGAGGCAGAGGCGGCTGTCCGCACACATATAACTGCGTCATCACCAAACCGATAACCCGTTGTAGGTCCTAGGCAGGAACAACGCCTGAAACGGCTGATGCAGGAAGCGATGTAGTCGAAGCAGGATTAGCCGATGCAGGAGGCGCTGTGGTCGAAGTAGGAGCCGGTGCAGTGGTAGTAGGAGGCGCTATGGTCGAATCATGAGTCGGTGCAGTGGTAGCAGGAATCTGACCACAATTGTCTAGAACCTGGGTCATCTTACTCTGTAGGGTTACTAGTATCTATGTAACCTGTTCAAAACTCTAAGTGCTGGAAGTAACCATGGGCTGTGTAGCTACAGGTGGAGGTATAGGTAGCAGAGGAGCTCTTGAGTAAACGGACGGCTGGGATGCCAACGATCCGGTACCGTACACAATGTCGTCTTTCCCTCTTTCGACAGCTTGTATCCACATAGATTATATGTAAATAAGATTATATACAAATTAAAGTAGGGTAAGCATAATTCGCTAGTTCTTGGCCTATCCATTGGTACCACAATTAATGGTTGCCTATTCACAGGTGGTTGCCTAAGTAAAATCAATTAGCTCTGATTAATTGCAAATAACTACTTTTTTTTATGACCATATATGTTTTCTACATTATTTCAATTAGCCAGGAATCCTCAAGCTAATATTAAGTATTTTTATTTCGAAATGATAGTAAAGTATGGAATATTAAATTAATATTTTCTTGTGCCCTAATGCCATAGGCTAGAAATCTAGCACAACCAGCGCAAAATAACCCCATGTACCTAGACCCCTACTAACTTGCAAATCCTAAATCAAACTACCTAATGTGTCTATGTCGTGTGTTAGTGTCTGTGTTGTTTGTCTGTGTCCAAATTCTAAATCAAAATCATGTTGTGTCTGTGTTTGTGCTTTCAACAACAATTTCTTCAACAAATGAAATTAAAAAAATTAAAGAGGAAGGTCATTACCTGTTGTTTTAGAGTATTGGGGCTCCACCTAGACGAGTCATTGGTTGGGGGTGTCGTCGGGTAGGGGTGTCTGGCTGGAGGGGGTTGTCGCTCGAGTGGGGGTGTCGAGGAGAAAATGAGGGAGGCGAGGAGGGGTGCGGGGGGCACCACTACTAAAATATGCTAAAATAGCGACGTATATTAGCGACGGCGGAAATACCCATCGCTGATAATTGCCTATAGCGACTTCTTGTGCTACACGTCGCTGTCCGTCGCTGTGTAGCGACGTTCAGCGACGTAGTATAAGTTACATCGCTGATGGGCGACATGTTGCGACGGACGTCCATGTTACGTCGCTGTATTGCGACGTTTAGCAACGTATCATTTATGCGTCGTTGTTGTATTTCGTATAGGGTTCCTGGCCCGATCGAAATCACAAAATTTTCACCCAAAATTTTTCTTCCCGCTCTCCCCTCTCCCCCTTGCGACCCCTCCCCTCCGGCGACACCCTCCCCCTTCTCCCCCCGGCGACCCCGCTCGCCCGTTGACCCCTCCCTCCGGCGACCAGCCTCCCTCCTCCGACGAAGGAGCCTTCCTCGCCGCCTTCCTCCTCCGACGAAGCCACCCTCCTCGCCGCCTGTCACGACCCGCACCCGGTTTTCGGATATGAGACGTGTCCAAGCCAGCCTACGCCGCAGAGTCGACGGTAGAACGCTGTCAAGCCCGCAAGAAGTAATGCTCAAATAAAACATACTGCTCATTCACATTTCTAGATTTATTACAACATTTACAATGAAAGAAAGTACAAGATTTACAATTAATAAAATTGATACAATGCTTTCTATTTCTAGGTTTGTTTTCAGCATACCCAAGTCTTCCCCAGTGCTAAGAGTGATAGCGGCTAAACCTGAAAAATGTTGGTTATCCAGTCAGGATTGGAACAAGCACACAAACCGACGGTAGTACAAAACACAATAGAATTAACAAGACATGAAAATAGCATATGAGAAGTAAAAAACTGGAAGAATACTGATGTCATAGCACGAATAGAGAAATACACAAGGAAAAACTAATAAAATATCTATCTATCTAGGTGGTGTGAAATATCTGTTTCTACATGTGAACGGCTAGGGGGTAAAATCCGGCATCTACACGTGCCGTGTGCAGATGCTATTGTTCACGAATAGACATCTTGGGATATTTCTGGGTAGTCCACATGTATACTAAGATATTTTCCCTCCCGACAACTCCGTGTGACGAGCGTGTCAACAAGCAGCAAGATATATGTATAGACATGAAATGAAAACACTACTATGAATCGAAAAGCAATCAGAAAGTGCACTTGCCTGAGGTCCTTAGCTGGAGAAACCAATAATAAATACCACTCACGAGCCACAATCAGTCAACACATATAGAAGTCTCCGGATGCTGAAATAAACAGTACCAACGTTCTCAGAATAGTCAAATTAGCTAGGATTGCTTGTCCTTAAGTCCAATTCTAGACACAGGGGCAAAACGGTAATTTCGGGCAAAAACGATGTCCGCCGTTGGACCCACTTTGCACCGAAAAGCGTGCCAGAGTCAAAGGTCTCTAAAGTCGTCAAACTACATGTCTACGGATCCAGTTTTCCGATACGAACCCAACCGTATGTCCAGAGTTGGATTCCGGCGGGCCGTGCACAAAATCGCCCGTTGAGCGGGACCGTGGGGCCCGCAAAACGACGTCGATTTCAACTGTCTCAGAATCGGACCAAACTTGGCATACAGGACCAGAAAAATGATACGGTTCTGTTGGCGCAAGTTTCGTCTCGATCTGACGAGCGTGCACCAAGTTATGACTGAATTTGTATCGGGCGGATACGGGGCGATTTCGACGGATACGCGTCGAATTCGTCGCGCACACGCGACCAATTTGAATTCCGTCAAAGCACACACGACCATGAAGCTGTTACGCAGCTTTCGATGCTTTCGGTGCGCGACCACGTCGCCCGGAATGGCGGGACGGACGTCGTGTGGAGAGTTTTTATGGTTTTTAAAACATGTTTTTCTCCGAGTTCGGGGTTTGATTTCTCGACACACAGTTATCCAAATTGGTTTCTGTAAAAAGGGTTTTCTAGCCCTATATGTTATCTAAAAATCTGTTCAAATAGATTTCTGAAAAAGTTCATGGGTTAACGGCAATTCGCCTCCCAACTTGGGAGTTTGGACTGGTTCGTGCTATGTTTGTAAGCAGGTTTTTCCTCGACTTTGAGTCGATTTTCTGGACAACAAGGTGCGTCTAGACACGAAGTGCTTGAAGAGAATTAAAGACGTATAGGTTGTCGACGTACCTGCGAAGACGACGCGCAAAACGATCACACGTTGATCGAGGAAACGTGCCGCGAAGACCGCCCCGTGGCTGCGGACTGCTGCTGTCCTATGCCTCGCGTACGCGCGCGCGCGCACAGCCTTCCCGGCCAGCGACGGTCGCCCAGGGCGGTGCGCGGGGCTGGGCAGGGTCGCCAGGTTTGGGGGTCGCGTGGGGAAGGTGACGGCGTGCTAGGGTTTTGAGAGTTCTCATTCAAACCTTTCCCGAACATCTCTGTATATATATACGAACTGGTTTGTTACGCAGGGGTCGGCCTTGGTTTCGTGAGGAGACTGTGGGATAAGGGTGCCCGCATCGGCTTGGGCCCAGTTGGGATGGCTCGGGGGGTGTTTTGGGTTTAATGGAATGAGCGGATCGCTGTCCTATTTCGAATAGGACAAAAGGTTAAGGCTCGGGTTTAATGTAATGCAGCTGGGCTGCTCCTTCTCGGGTGGAAGTCCAGGTTGAGCTCGGGTTTGAGCTAAAACGTGGGGAGCTTATGGCTGGGGTCTTGCTGCTTAAGCAGTTGGGGTGCTCGGGATGGGGCCCACCGTGGGGCTGGGTTTGGGATTTGCAGCTCGGCTGCTGCCATTTCTTATTCTTCTTATTTATTTTTTCTTATCCCTTTTTCTTACTTTCTCTTTGCCTTTTTTCTGTTTTTTTTCTGTTTTCTATTTCTTTTCCTTTTCTTTTTCTTTTCTCTATCTCCTTTTTCTTTGTTTCATTTCTATTGTTTATAAAAACCTTTATATATATATATATATATATATATATATATATATATATATATATATATATATATATATATATATATATATATATCACAAGCAAAACATAACGTATAGTTAGAGATAGAGAAAAACACATATATATGTATTTACACATAAATTTCTATATATATAAATACACACATGTACATATATATGTAATATATGTTTATATATACATACACACATATTTTTATACCTTTATAGGTTCATACCTATATATGTATCCATAAACACACAAATACTTATATATATATACGTATACATATAATTATCTACATATATGTATATATACATATTTCTATATATATTATTTCTATTTATATTTACTCCCACATAACCAATTGATATTTTCATACTCACATGTATATATATATTTATATACACAAACACACATATACACTTGTATTTCTAGATATTTATATACATTTACACCTACACGCATACACACCAGATATTATGTATATACATATATCTATATATACACAATTATATTTGCTAAGGAATAAAATGGTAATACTAAATATAGTAAATAATTTATATTTAATAACCACAATAATCATACTAATATTCTATAACCTCAATAAAATAATAATAATAATATTAATAACGAAATATCATAAACTCATAATTAATTATTTATAAAATCTAAAAACCACCATAAATAAAATAAATAATAAAATATAAAAAAAATCGGGAAGGGGAGCTACACCGCCTCCATCCTCCGACGAAGCCATCCTCCTCAGGTAAACCCTAACCCTAGCCCTAACTATCTAGACACAGACACGGACACGAGAACCCTAACCCTAGCTGGGGTGGTCTTTCTGTCGAGGGGGGAGAGAGGGGTGGGGGTGGGTGCAGGGGGTGGGGGGGTCTTACTGTCGAGGGGTGGAGGGAGGGGTGGAGGTACCCGGGGGCAGGGGAGGGTTGGGGTGGGTGCAGGGGTAGGGGGAGGGGGCAGGGGAGGGTTGGGGTGGGTGCAGGGGTAGGGGGAGGGGGCAGGGGAGGGGGGAGGGGGCAGGGGAGGGTGCAGGGGTATGGGGAGGGGGGCTGGGGAGGGGGGAGGGGGGTAGGGGAGGGTTGGGGTGGGTGCATGGGTAGGGGGATGGGTGCATGGGAGGGGGAGGAGGGCAGGGGAGGGGGGGAGGGGGGCAGTGGAGGGTTGGGGTGGGTGCAGGGGAAGGGGAAGGAGGGCAGGGGAGGGGGCAGGAGAGGGTTGGGGTGGGTACAGGGGTAGGGGGAGGGGGCAGGGGAGGGTGCAGGAATCGGTATCGGACTATATGTATACAATGTATATACATGTATATATACTCAAACACTTACATACACACACAAATACATATATACTCACACACTTACATACACACACAAATACATATGTATACATGTATATATATACTCACACACTTACATACACACACAAATACATATATAAATATATATGTATACAATGTATATACACCAAGGTTCACAATATCGGTATCGGACTATTCCTATGAGTATTGGTATCGGCGATATCGGTAATATCGGCGGTATCGTATCGGAGTATCAGACTTTGGTATCGGAAAACAAATAATTATTAATAAATTATTTATATTTATAAACATATATTTTATACATTTAGGCATAATTTTAAGTATTTCAGCGTTATTTTAGTAGTTTTGAAATCATATGAAATAGTAGTCACCCTTACCGATTGGTTTTGCCGAATTGACCGGAACAAAGACCCCCAATGTCGGTATCGATCAATATTTGGTATCGGTCGGTATCAGATCGGAACTTGCCAAACCGTATCGGTATCGGCCGTATCGGATCGGTATCGGTCGATACTTTAAACCATGATATACACACAAATACACATATATATACAATCAAAAAAAACATTTGAAATTCATTTTAAGAATCTGAAATGTTGACGATATATACCCACGGTTCACAATATCGGTATCGGAATCGGTATCGGACTATTCCTATGAGTATTGGTATCGGCGATATCGGTAGTATCGGCGGTATCGTATCGGAGTATCGGACTTTGGTATCGGAAAACAAATAATTATTAATAAATTATTTATATTTAAAAACATATATTTTATACATTTAGGCATAATTTTAAGTATTTTAGTGTTATTTCGTAGTAATTTTGAAATTATATGAAATAGTAGTCACCCTTACCGATTGGTTTTGCCGAATTGACCGGAACAAAGCCCCCCAATTTTGGTTATCGGTCAATATTTGGTATCGGTCTGTATCGGATCAGAAAATGCCAAACCGTATCGGTATCGGCCGTAGGTTGACTAAGGTTGACTATTTTGACTGAAAGTCAAAGTAGAGTCAACTCAACATCTGACCTAGATTGGACTAAGAGTTGACAAAGTCAACTGTAGGTCAACCCTTGACCTAGTTTGACCTTGTTTGACTTTGTTTGACTTAGGTTGACCTTGTTTGACTTTGTTTGACTTAGTACAACTTAGTTTGACCTAGATTGCATATCATTGTTATTAGTAACTGTCCGCTACTAATGTGTGTCCCATAATAAGACATAATATACGAATTTGTGCCTGTTGGATAATGTGTGTCCATCTTTGCAGAATTATTTCCAAATGGATATGAATTACTACTTGCGGAATCGTTCATGGATGTACAATCTTCGTCCTGATGATATGTGTGGTGTGCGGGATGAATACATAGCAGGAGTAGAGCAGTTCCTGCAGTTTGCTAAGGCGTTCCCTCAGTACATGGACGACACCAAAATTAAGTGTCCGTGTGTGAAATGTCATAACGTGAAATATTATCCAGAAGTGGAAGTGACATATCATTTGTACTCGAGGGGTTTCACGCCTAATTACTATCAGTGGACCGCACACGGAGAACTTGTGTCTTTAGCATCAGAGCCGGAGCCTTACGTTGAGCCGTATATGCATGCGGGACCTAATTTTGTTTCAGATAATCATGCATACGACGACGGGTGCGTGAACATAGTTTTCGACGCTGCGGGGCCTAGTTTCGTTCATGATGCACCTGAGGAGGCACCAAACGCCGATGCTGCACAGTTCATGGAGTTGCTGGAGAATGCAAGGACTCCATTGTATCCTGGTTGTGAGGATCATTCACCGTTGGAGGTGGTTACAAGACTGTTGAGCATTAAGTCAGATTTTAACATGTCGCAAGAATGCTACAACCGAGTTATGGAGTTGATTATAGAGATCTTGCCGGCGGGTGCTAAGTTGCCTAAAGACTTCTACCGGTCTAAGAGGATGGTGAGATCGCTCTGGATGGGATACGAGAAAATTAATTCCTGTCGCAATGGGTGCATGTTGTACTACAAAGACGACAAGGACGCAGATGTGTGCAGATTTTGTGGTACTGATCGCTATTAGACAACTAGTACAGGAAGGTCTACCGGTGCAAGAAGACCGACCGATTCAATATACTACTTGCCTTTAACGCCACGGTTGCAAAAATTATTTATGGTGAAAGAGACGGCCGAAAATATGAGTTGGCACATGCGAGAACAGATTGAAGGAGTGTTGGATCACCCATCCGATGGAGAAGCGTGGAAGCACTTTGATCGAGTGTATCCTGATTTTGCTTCAGATCCGCGTAATGTCAGGTTGGGACTATCTTCTGACGGTTTTACTCCTTTTGGTCTTTCGGGATCCCAGTATTCGTGCTGGCCTGTGATTGTCACTCTGTATAACCTACTGCCTTGGATGTGCATGAAGACTCAGTACATGTTTCTAACCGTTATAATTCCTGGTCCGAACAATCCCAAGAGGAACATTGACGTGTACTTACAGCCTTTGATAGATGAGTTGAATCAGTTATAGAAAGTAGGCGCTAACACATACGATGTTTCCAGGAAGCAGAATTTTCAGATGAAGGCAACCCTTATGTGGACCATCAACGACTTGTCGGCCTATGGAATGTTATCTAGATGGAGCACTCATGGCCGTCTCTCATGTCCGTATTGCATGGACCGTAGTAAGGCTTTCCGCTTGAAACACGGAGGAAAACCGTGCTTCTTTGATTGTCATCGACAATTTCTGCCAAAAGATCACCCGTTCAGAAGGAATAGGAATGCATTCCGTGCCGGCGTTGTAGAGAAGGGTGATCCACCGCCAAGGTGGTACAGAGCCACGATATGGGAGGAGGTTAAAGATTTTCCAAGTGCTATCGAAGATCCTACAACTGGGTACAAGTGCGATGGATTTGGTAGAGATCATAACTGGACAAAGAGGAGCATATTCTGGGATCTGCCATACTGGAGTACCAATCTGATCAGACATAATCTTGATGTCATGCATATTGAGAAGAATGTGTTTGATAACATAATTAATTCTGTGATGGACGTAAAGGAAAAAATGAAAGACAATCCCAAGGCCAGGTTGGACTTAGAAAAAATATGCAAACGCCCTGCGTTGCTTTTGATACAGCAGAATGGAAAACAGTTCCTGCCGAAGTCAATTTTCTCGCTGGACAAGGAGGATAAAGTGAGACTTTGTCGGTGGATCCAGGGCCTAAAATTTCCAGACGGATATGTGTCAAATCTGAAAAGATGTGTCGATCCGAAAGAAAATAAATTGACGGGTATGAAGAGCCACGACTGTCACGTATTCATGGAGAGGTTAATTCCGATTGTATTTCGGAAATTCTTACCGCAGGCAGTTTGGGATCCATTGACGGAGCTTAGCATATTCTTCAGGGATTTTTGTTCTAAGAAATTGCTCGTTGATCGTCTAGAAAAGCAAGAGAAGGACATTGCGGTAATACTATGCAAGCTAGAGAGGGTGTTTCCTTCTGGATTCTTCGACTCTATGGAGCATTTGCCAATTCATCTATCCTATGAGGCACGTGTTGGTGGACCCGTCGAATATCGATGGATGTACCCGTTCGAGCGACATTTGAATCACCTAAAAAGAAAGGTGAAAAATAAGGCACGGGTCGAGGGTTCTATTTGTGAAGCCTATGTTCTCGAGGAGATTACAAACTTTTGTTCGATGTATTTCAAGCCTCATGTTGCAACTAATAGAACGAGAGCTTCCAGAAACGACGACGGAGATCATGAAAGTAATGATACAATACTGAAGGTATTCAATGCTCCAGGAAAGCCATCGGGTAAAATGAAGAAGAGATATCTGAACGATGATGAGCTAAGGGCTGCTCAGGTGTATGTATTACTCAACTGCGACGAGGAGGAAGTAGAGAAACTGGAGGGGTAAGTAAATAATACGTCTATATTATTTTAATAGTGTTGAGAATAATACTATTACATTAATTGCACGATGTTGTTTTCAGCATATTTAATGATGATGTGAGGTCAGGTAGGCCACACATAACAGAAGAAGAACTAGAACAAGAAATGAGGCATTATTTTCCTTCATGGTTGAGTGCATATATAAGACTTGAGAATTCTGTAATTACCTTTCTGTATATGCACTTGATTTAGAATGAGCTTAATTGCTTCTTTTGTGGTATTTAGGTCGATCGTCCATACGCAAGACTTGAGAATGAGTCTATTAGAACGCTAGCCAAGGGACCAATTTATGCTGCAAAAATATGGCCAAGCTACTGTGTTAATGGGTTTAGGTTCAAGTCAACAACTTGCCCGATCAGAGACAACTTTGTGGATCTCGACTCCACCAAAAACAGTTGTTTGTGTATCAGATCTTCGAACTACAAAGATGTTGATGCGGGCAATAATTTCTATGGCGTGCTACGGGAGATCGTGGAGCTGACATATAGTTATGGAATAGAGCCTGTTAAGATTGTATTGTTCAGGTGTGATTGGTTCGATCCGATTGAAGGTCAGGGTTGGAAAGTAGACAAGCACGGTCTTGTTGATTTAAACTATCAGCGTCGATATCAAGCCTATGAACCATTTGTCTTATCAAGTCAGGCTCAGCTCGTGTACTTCACAAGTTATCCTAAACGGGGAACAACAAGGTCGGACTGGTGGACAGTATGCAAGACCAAAGCTAGAAATACCTTTGAGGTTGACGATATAGCTTATCAACAGGATGAACTACCTCTTGTAACAAATATTATAGAAGTGGACACGACGGAAGTTCCTCATTACACATCTAATTGTGTAGAAGAAGTAGAATTATCTGAAGAGGAAGATGCATATGAAAGTGAAGATGTAGAGGAGGAAGAAGAAGAAGAAGAAGAAGAAGATGAGCTAAACGAACTAGATGAATTTTCAGAAGAGGATTAAAATCTGTGATGTCTATCATATAAATATGTATTTTTGTAATAATAAATCTGTGACACTTTAGTGACACTTTTATCTGTGACCATGATATTTTTCAAAAATCTGTGATGTCTATCATATAAATATGTATTTTTGTTTTATTATCATATGTTATTATCAGGTATGACTAGACCAGGAGGATGACGCGGAGGATATTACATTAGGCAGTCCAGTCAGCCTCGGCCTAGGGATGGAGGGGGCAGTTCTGTACCCTCATCCTCATCTCCGAGTACGCCAGTGTACCATTCTGTTCCCGGTCCATTATCGGGACAGGGCAGTTCCAGCAGGTTGCAGAGTCCTCTCTCGTCGTCCAGCCTTCCTGATCCCGCGTCCAGCATCCCTGATATCCCGTCCAGTATTCCTCCTGTCGACGGCTCTATGGGGGAAGCCGACGCCGAGCATATGGAGGCCGACGATCAGACTGAACCTGCCCAGGCAGGAGGTGAGAGCGACCCTCCATGCGCTCCCCCGGGCGAGACGCGTATGGAGATTTGGACGGACGGGCCTATGAAGTAAGTTAATTAATTAATATATATTTCTCAAATGATTATATGTACATATATATTCATGAAATTTTTTTATTGTATAGATATCGGCCTTCTGTAGTACAGAGACAGCTGGGGTATTTCTGAGGCAGAACTATGGTGGGCCTTGGCTCAACTACTCAGATGCTCCCGCAGATAGGAAGGCCTTTTGGTTCGCCCACTTCAAGGTAAAAAAATGGTTTATTTTTAAATTTTAATAATCATTTGTGTATATTATACAACTTTTGTATTTTACTTCTTGTAGAGGACCTATTTATATCCACTACACCGGGCGGCGAGGATCGATCGCCAATTTTCTGCCGTCGCAGCCAAGCTCATCCGTGATGCGATCGACGACCAGAAGCGTCGTGATCGTGCCGGACGTCCGATCCATGGTTGGATCACGCCAGATCAGTGGGCTGCGATGAAGGCTAGATTCAGCGAGCCCAAGTACCAGGAGCGGTCTGAGAAGGCCAAGGTGGCGCGGTCGAGCGCCGGTAAGTGGTGTGGTGGCTTTATTCCGATGACGGAGCATTTTTGTCGTCTGGTACGTTTCCTATGACGGACATTAATTTATATATAGTTCGATATAGAATGTTTAATACTAATAATAGATAATATATTTTAACAGGTAAAAAAGGGTGAGGACCCGAACATGGTGACCGTCTTCCTGGTCACACATCGGAGGGCTGGGGAGTTCATTGATGAGAGGGCGACGCAGGCATATGTATGTTCTATTCTTTATATTAATTTACTATAACTTAGAAAACATGAAAATATATATCAATATAGACTTTAGCAAACACTTACACGTTAGCAAACATGTTCTAGGCCGAGTTTGTTCGGCTACAGTAGGAGACGGCTGCTGCTGCTAGTGCGCTAGCAGAGGGAGGGGCTGGCAGTTCCTCCCAGCCGCCTACAGCTCCATCGTAGGACGAGCTCTGGATGACCGCCGTTGGCGGTCTTCAGAAGGGTACGTACTACGTTACGGGATCCTACGGCACGTATTTGGCTTCGGAGTCATCCCGGGCCCCCTCTGTCAGTGTGCAGTCTCCGGCTTCACAGGCGTCGTCACGAGTTGGGGATATCCTTCGTCAGATCGAGGAGCTGTGTCGCGAGTTGCAGCAGCAGATTTCTGATGCGATCGAGCGATGATCCGACCCTCCGATCGTCACCGGACGATTTGATGCGGTCGAGCGCAGTATACAGGAGCTGATGAGTCTGCATCAGGCTACAACTGCCAGCTTGTACACGCTCATCGAGTCTACGTAGCGCACAGAGCATCGACAGGTCGAGCTGGAGGGATCGCAGAGGAGCATGTTTGCCTCACTCACTCAGGTTTCGGCTTCGCTTGAGGCGAGTACTGAGAGGGTGGTGAGATCCCTTGCTGCGCATGGTGAGCGACTGCGAGAGCTGAAGCAGATGCGTCCTTCCGGTACATCGACGGTGCCGACTCCAGACACTGCACTGCCTCCGGCGCCGACTCCAGACATTGCACTGCCTCCTACTGCCCCTACGGTACAGCTCACCCAGGAGCAGTATAACTACATTCTATCCCAGTTGCGTTGCCGGGGTCTGCAGTGATTTTATTAGTTTTTTTATGACTTGACTTGTATGTATTGGCCCTATGGGTAAATTGTTTATTCATACACTGTTGTTTATACACTTGGTGGGAGATTTTTTATCATCTTCCATTTTTATTTGACTCTACTGGATGTTTGTGAGGATGTGTGTCTGTGATATTTACTTTGCACTGCCTCCTGTTTTTATTGTGATATTTACTTTGTGATATCTGCGACGGGGATGACAAATATACCTACGCTGGGTTATAAGCGATGATCTGATATACAAAGGAGGTGCTGCCGAAATTTTTAAAAAAATATTGTGTATTTTTGTTATGTTGTGTGTCTGTATTTACAGTGAATGTGAAATGCAGTGTTCGGAACCATCGACAGTTTCGATTACTGTTGTATGTGTTATCATGGATAGAAATAGCAACAGTTCAGGGTGCACTTCTGAGAGGTTCATTTTCACGTCCTTCACTTTCTCGGGACGTCGTAAAGGTTCCCGAGAAGGTGAAGGACGTAAAGATGAAGCTCTGAGAAGTGTACCCTGAACTGTTGCTCTTTCTATCCAAGATAAAACATAGAACAGTAAGCGAAACTGTCCATGGTTCGAATACTGCACTTCAGACACACTGTAAACACAGACACACAGTATAACAAAAATATCAATTATATTTTTTTAAATTTTTTTATAATATCTGTGACGGTTGGCGGCGTCCTGCGACGGAACGTAGACGTCGCTATACGTCACTAAATAGTGACGTCATGTCACAAGACGTCGCTAATATACGTCGCTACATCTGTCGGTAATCGTCGCCAAGTTGCCTACGTGCCTGCCATGCCATATCATATATAAAGTTTACAGCATCGCAAGTGGTCGCTTTACGTCGCAATGTTGGCGACGTCGTGATACGTCGCTATCTGTCGCTCCATTTTGCGACGTCTAGCGACAATGGACTCCGCGTCGCAAATAGCGACGTTGGGCGACGAAATTGCCATCTACGACTTGCCTATAAGCGACGTCCGTTTTTTCGTCGCTAAATACGTCGCAAATAGGTTTTAGCGACGTATTTTCCCATTTTAACGACGTCTACTGACGTCGCTAAAATGGATTATTTTAGTAGTGCACGGCAGCGCTTGGGGTCAGAAGGAGGGTGTCAAAGAGGAGGCACGGCGGTGCCTGGGGTAGGGAGGAGGGGGTTGGGGAGGGTGGCACACCGGAGAGAGGGGGTCGACGAGGAGGCACACATGTAAATCCCCTAAAATTTTACTATTTTTTATAATTGGTATTAATACGTCGAGGACGAATGCATTATACGAAGCATTTAATTTTTTTTATATACAAAAAGTTTATTATAAGTTTCAATGACTATGAAAATAAATATTTTGGTTCGATATAATACAAGGTAAATGTCTTTATTTGTTTGAATATATGAAATACGTCGCACTAGATTTGCCAAATTTTATTTTATTTTATTGTTATATAAAATATATTTTATTTATTATACAATTATAGGTACTAATTTTGAAAATAATATTTATGTAAATAATTTTTACTAATAGCATGCGAGGTACATGAAAATAAATTCATGTATATTTTGTAAAATTTTGATTTATAAAAAATATTTTTAATTTATTTGAAATTATTTTAAATTATAAAAAGTTGTTTAAATTTACTAGATATTAATGTGTAAATATTTTTTGTGATTAGATATTAAATAATGGTAAAATTTATCAAAAGAGGTTTTAAATTTTTCCTACTCCTTATGTGACTATGAGCTCACCTCCTATATAAGGAGAGCTCCCTTACCCCTTTTTTCTAGAAACCTAAATAGTTCCACATCCAATTATCATCCATCCAAAATTTGTATAGTGCATCGTGTCTGTGTCCAAACTTCTTTGTGTCAACCGAGACGGCCTCGGGTCCGACCTCGGGTGTCTTTTCACTATATTGTATCGTTACATATACAATTCTCTCCCCCTCCGTGTCCGACACACCCAGACACGACTCTGACTCCACTCGTGTCAAGCTGGACACAAACTCAGCCCGGGTCAGACAACCCCGACACGACAATCATCTAAACCCTAACCCTAAACTCTACCCATGTTTGTAAGTACCTTAATTTTTGGAAATTATTTTTTTATTTTATTTGATTTCTATATATTAAATTAGATTTTTACTTTTAATTATGACTATACATGCACTTTTTCATAGCTTCAATTTTTAGAGCACAAGAAGCGCCAATCTTTCGATACGTCCTTTATAAGTTTTGAAGAAGACAACTCCACCTTCAATTTGATATATCATATACCACCTAAACTTATCCTCTAGCATTCTTTTGACTTTGCTGAACTTCGAGTCAATTTAGGTTGTTTGACTGTTTACCGTTATTCTAGACCTAATTTCTAATGTGAGTTCGGAACTCGACATCGACCAAAACCACTTGATCCAATATATGGTTTTGACCCATTTTGATTCTACAACGTACATGCAAATGGTGTGTCACTCAACTGAGTTTTTATGTGTTATTTATTTTCAAATAGCACATAAGTCGAAAATATAGACATATTGGACTCAAATCAATCACAAAAATTCCATCGACCCAAAACTAGTCCAAGTAGGGTTCGTAGAGCCTATTCTAGGATGCCCTAACCTCTTACACCTATTTTAGATTGATTTTTGTGGATTAATATGCAGCCACATTAATTAAATCTAATTTAAATCAAATCCTATAACTACTTTCCTAATTTAGACCCAATAAAATCTCTTTGAGATACATCTTTGATTTAAACCATCAAATCTCCTCTAAATCTTACCAAACTAAATCTAAAATATCCAAAATTCTTTTATCTCATGAATCCCTCAACCCTCACCTTTATTTGTGATGATTATATATGTATGGCTAGAGAAAACCGAGCGGCCTCCTATTTCTTTTTTATTTTTGCACTTTTTATTCCAACCACCAGATGTCCATCTTTTCGACCACCTCCAACCCTTCTACCACCTCAAACGTCTTTCCAAGAACTTTCTCTAAAATCCAGCACCTTCGTGAGGAGCCTCAACCCCTAATTTGGTCGATACGAGGTGCGGAAGGCACCCGAAGTCAACCGAACTTGTGCTGAATTTATCACAGCAGGTTAGTCAACTTGTAGACTATGATTCATATACTTTTTCTCGTCCGGTTTTCCTCAAGCCAAAACTAGAAGTTACCTCTATGTGTCTACATCAATATCTGATTGCTGGATCACACAGTTCCATGCAGTTTGTCTATAGCGTCGATTCTAAGGCTAGGTATCCAAAACCATCGAGATCTGTTGCGAGTAGCTTCGCCTATCTAAGCTCAAATTAAATTGCTCTAATATTTTTATTCAGAAATTAGACATCAAGATATTTGCAATGCATATCTATTTGTTAGGTTTTTAGTTTGTTTGCTATTTTTAGAAATTCTCGATATTTGTCGTAACTCTGTAACTCCGAAAATCTTATGTTCTTTGTGTCCAAAAGTTTCAATACTTCTTAACAATTTCTTGTGCAAGATTTAATGTTGAAACCCTTATTTTAACTAATTTTTGTAGAATATAATATTTTTAATTATTTGTTGTTTCGGGACTCAACTAGTAGGCCAATTGTGATATTAATGATGTAGTATTGACATTGGACTATTATGCTCGAGTTTTCACCATTAAAATAATAATATTAGTAATATAAATATATTTATAAGTATTTTTCAAAAATTAAATTATTATTTTATATTAGTTATAAACTATTTTGATAATAAGGTTTGGTTAAAAAATTAGTTGAAAAACCAAAGAAAAATAATTTTCTAAAACCCAAAAAATACCGATACGGGATCCGCTCCGACAAACCAGACAACTTCGTCGCAGCCTGAGAGCATTGAAAGACGCGTAAGAATGTTACAGACGTGTGAACTTTGTCAGAACTCGAATTGCTTGCGTGTGCGCGACGAATTCGAGGCGTATCGGTCAAGGTATATTGTATCGACCCATTTTCAAAAACCCTAAATACTTTATGCGCGTTCATCACCTCATGACAAAACTTATGCCACTAGACTCGTATCATTTTTTTTTGGTCCTTTGAGCCAAGTTTGGTCCGATTCTGAGAAGGTCAACCGGAACGCTATTTTGGCAGGTCTGCGATCCGACTCAACGGACGATTTTGTGCACGACTCATCAGAATTCAAATTTGGACATACCATTGAGTTCGTATAAAAAATGGATGCGTAGATATATAATTTGTCGACTTTAGAGACCATAGGCTATGTCATGACCCGCACCCAGTGTAGGGACACGAGAAGTGGGTACGTCCAGCCTACGCCGCCGTGTCGGCGGTAGAACGCTGTCCTAGGTCACATACATCTAACAATTATAAGGTACATGTACAGTATATACACTCCAGACGGAAGACAATACAGGGATGTACAGCTCAATCACAGCTGAGGTAGAAGTACAATAAGATAGATAGATAATGAAAATCATCAAATAAAATACAAACATGAGAAGAAGTCTAAGTGTCTAAGATAACATCTCCATAAAATCCAGAATAATAAAAAGATCCTAAATATAAACATAAATTTATCCAAATGAGACAAGACATCAAAATAAGATAGAAGTCTAAGCTAACTAGCCTAAACTATAGGGGTGACATCCTCTACTGCTGATGGACCCTGCTGAAGGTCCAAGTCGCAGGTGTCATCTATGGCAGCTCCATAATAGGTAGGGCAATGGTCCTCGTCATCCTCTGTAATATTTTCAACAGGTCCAGTCAAGACAGGAACGAACACATAATCTCAACAGTTTAATCAAGATAGGAATATAAAGCATGCAATAGAGTAAGATACATGAAACGTTAAATAAAGCACATGTAGTAAAAGAGAGAGAACTGTAATGTAAATAGCTACTATAAGATAGATATGTGAACGACTTGAATTTGCACATGATTACACTAAAGAGTTTGTACAATGACTACAATGAATTTTTTTATATGACTTCTTCTACTCCCCCGTACCGCAATCAATACACAAGGACCCAGATAAGTTATGTTATTGTACAATATTTCACATGGGACCCATAAATGGGTGCACATGAAGGTATATATGAGGGCTCTGTGAACATGAGAGTACATGAATCACAAGAGTGTACATGAATAATAAAAGCACAAGAGTACATGATGAAAGTGAAACGCACATGACATGATGTACCCGATGATCCGAGGGGGATAACATCTCAATGTAAAGATCCATAAAGTACCAATCCAAGTTAACAACATGACAGCATCAAGTAAAGTAATCTAGAGCAAGAATATAAATCCTAACAAGTATGAAATGATCAAAGAATGTACTCGCCTGGTATCCTGAGTATCTGGTAAGTATAGATGTCCAGACAGAGTAGATGAGTCCTATTTAGAGCAACACAGGTCACAACATGTCCAGAATGATAATATTGAACTTTATAATGCATTCTATATGAAGTCTAGGCCATTCTAGACTAAAGTCAACTCTTGGTCAACTCTTGGTCAACTCTAGTCAACTATACTAGTCAACTAGGTCAATCTAGTTAGGGTTTGGTCAAACATGATCAACTTGTCTAGGTTAGTCAACTAGGCCTAGCCAAAACCAAAGCCTATGCATACCAAGTTTACCAAAGTCACATCTACATATCACTAGCACATATATTCCATATATTACACACAAACCAATCCCTAAATTACCATATATATGTACACATCCAACTATATAATCATAGGCTAATACAAAACCTATATATACAATACATATATACATACATGCCTACTTGCAATTTTATATGCATATATAGAGAGAAATGTGTGTGTGAGTATAGAGATGTGAAGTGTGGGTGTCAACATATTGTGAAGGATCACATGCTTAGATGAGTGTGCTAACATGGGGTTTTAAACTGAACAGCAATAAGGGGAATCATCCTTATCATTATCAACACATTTTCCTATATATACATGTATATATATAAGGTAGGTTATATATATAGTGTTGTGTGTGTGGAGTGGCAGTGAGTGATAGTGTGATATATGTGTGTACAGTGATGATATGGAGGGTGTGTGTGTGTAGATAGACAATGATATGATGTGGGGTGTGTGTGTGGTTTCAAGTCCATTTCAGTTTTGTATACATAAATTGACAGTTAATATATATTAAATCAATCTCAGATTCATAACTCCAAATCAGTTCTCGAATACTTTGATTGAAACCCTAACATTTAAACAAAACTCAAAATCAAAAGAACTCCAAAACCCAAAACCCAAAACCACAAAACCCAAGAGTAAACTCAGGTAATCCTGGGATTACCTTGACAGTCTCATGCAATCAAACTCGAGAAAAGTGAGTATCAAACTCAAAACCGAAATAAAAAAACCCAATCAACAAAATTCAAAACATAAAACCTAAAACTGAAATCAAAGAAACCTAAACTAAAACTGAGATACACATCCAATCAAACCTGAGAATGAATTACATGCCTATCCATGTATAACATTACATAGATGCACATACATATCAACACTTAGTATTATGCAATCTCAGTTTCAAACAGTGTACAGTTCATTTGGTATTAAAACCTGAGTTTTACTTCAAACATGAAAATTATAACAGTTTGTAACCTAAATTCGAAATCCAAATATTGAACAATGTTTACAAAACTCAGAATCAAATCTCAGGTAAATACAAATCAATAATTCCCTCATTTCTGAACATTAAAAAATGGAAAAACTCCAAAACTGAAATGATAGTTAATATGGACATATATTCGAAAACCCCAAAAAAATCACAAGTAATCTTGAAGTAAACATAGGAAACAAAGTGTACCGTGTATATGTCAACCCATGTGTCCCCACGAGTCCCACGTGTCCCAAAAACTGGACACGAGGGTGTCAAAATAACACATCAAATATGTATCAGAAATGCTATAAAGGAAGGGCTCGTGGGAATGTGTCGGGTAGCCTAGGACACGACACATGTAACTTCGTGTCACGTGCTCACGTCCATAGGTAAGTGGGGTATAGATCTAGGTGTCTGACACCCAGAATGGTGTCCAAGTGTCGCCGTGTCTCGATACGAAGGCCGTATCAGTCGGCAAAACATACTGTGTGCAGAGTAGTGAAAAATGCATGCAGCTCCAATTTCGTGTCCGACACGACACGCTAGGTCATGAGACTTGGGGGCTGACTTGTCAGTCACCGGCTCCACGTCCACGCCAAGTGGCACGCACCCACGTGGCCTGTGCTACGAGCAATCGACGTGCAGAAGCAGGACACGCGCACGAGGCCTTGTACAGCGCGTTCGTGTCCGATTTGGACACGGTACGAATTCAAATCATGCTCAGATTTAGGCTTCCGTGATCAGCATGTCAAGGGCTATCTAAATATGTAATTTATTACAGAAAACAAGAACAAAAATCCCACAGAGGCATTTCAACAGACACCTAGACCTGAATGATACGTGTCCGATACGGACACCAAACCAATTCTAATTTCTACCAAACTTTACCTACAACTAGGGGACACCTAGATGGATGCATCTATGGAAAGAAATCAAGATTTAGAGGTGATTTGAAGGGTTTACCTATTGAGTGTTAAACTTAATAAAAAAAGCCCCAAAATGTGATGTCCTCTTCCTCAAGCAAGATCTAAATGAGCTCCTCTCCTTGCAAGCTAGCCTCCTTCAATCTCTATTCCAGATTTCAACCCAAATGCAAAAGATTGGGATCAATTTGGTGGAGGAATGGGGAGATTTGATGAAAGGGGAAAGAAATGAGGGTTTCCTACAAGGGAGTGTTCTAAAAGAGGCAAGTGGTCATGAATAGGGATTATATAGGCTGAAATTAGGTTAGTGGGCTGTGGTGGCTGTCCAAATGAAGAGCTAGGGTTAGGGTTTCACATGAATGGGCTTTGGGCCAAGATCATTAGCTAACTAGCTCAACTCCTTAGCTATAAGTCCAAATGAAAACTCTCATAATCCTTCCATGAAACTTAGCCATACTCAAGTCAACTAAGAACAACTTAAGTTAGCTTAGAGTCCCACTCCATTATACCATGCTATCTAAGTCACCAAAGTAAAAGTCAACTCTAGGTTAGTCTCTAAAGTCACAACTAGCAAAAGTCAAAAATAACAACCATCAATCAAATAATTAAAAAATAATTCTAAGAAACCAAAATGACTAAAATACCTCTAGGCCAAAAATAATAACTAACATCCTAATCACATGGTTAGGCTCTAGGTCAAGCAGTCTCTAAGGTTACACCAGCAAAAACACCAAAATCACAAGTTGATGATTTAAATAGTTTTAAAATAATTAAAAATCACCAAAAATTATAAAAATGATTTAAATAACATTATTAAATGATTAAAAATATAAAAGTTCAAAATTATCCTCATTTAGAAAAGTGGGTGTTACAAGTCTACCCTTCTTAGAAGAATTTCGTCCTCGAAATTAAGATAGTCGTACTCTTTCTAGGTCAAACCCCCAACAATCAAGGTTGAAGCTTCTACCAAGCAGCACACAAGGTCAACAAGTAAAATATGGGTAGTAGGCTTAAAATGGGTCATATCCCAAATTTGGGTCGGCAGGTTTGGGTCGAAAAGGTGTCCCCAATTCGAGTCGGAAATAAAAGCGACTCTGTGGGGTAAATTAAGATGGGGTCTTGTGTCAGAAATGTCGTGTGATAACGATGAAGCACAAGATGGCATGTCCGAGTAGGACACGAAGGTTATGGGTGTAGGGTGTCATGTATAGGTCATGTATGTGAAGTTGGTTTCGAGAAAACAACTAATCTTGTATACATAAATTAAAAGTCATGGCAATGTGCATATGATAATCATAATTAAAGTGGGAATGGTCAAATGGCCTAAATTGGACCGAAAGCTGCGATGCAAAAGTAGTACAAGGGAATAAGTTTGAGTGGGACATAATATATCAAAGTGAAGATAATCTTGTCTACTACAAACTTATGAAGGAAGTTTTCAAAGATTTACATATCTAACGTTCCAAAAATCAAAGTCACAGAAAGAATATTCGTCTACCTAGAATACTCTCTCTAGGGTTCCAATCTAGCCATTCTAAGTCATACTACAGCACAAAGCAATCACAAGGTATCAAAAAATACAAACAATGTGGGGTGTATCAATTATCTCAAAAGACATACCAAGGTCTAGGCTGAAAATCTGGGTACTTTTGAGGCTCTAGGTGGAACTGGATACTGCTTCCTCAAGATCTCAGCCTGAACTCTCTATGTCTCTAAAACATCCCGGAGAAGTCCGAATATCTGAGCTCCATCAGAAAATAACCCTCTCGAGAATATGGTATGGGGTACCACTATAGAAGGCAGAAGAAGACTCTCAGTCTCAGGTGAAGCTACAACTATACTCAAGGACAGGCTCTGGTCATGGGTGCCCTACTGGAAGGGATAAAGAAAGTAATAAATCATCAAGGCTGTAAGGCAGACTAACATCCTATATAAAAACGGGTAGGTATTATAAATAACAGAGGAATCATCTACAATGGATTACTATTCTAATACCAATGCTAACTATCATCTCTAGGGTACAGACACTCTACAAGTCATCATATCATTACACTATGAAAGAACTACATATGAATAAGCTCTACAAAACTAAAATATCCCTACTCTTAAGTTATTTGATGATGGAATACAATTTTATAACAACAGAAGGGTACGATAGAGATGATATGTTTAAAAACCTTCTCAAGATACAATCTGATAATCATATGCGTCTATCCAAAATCATGTTACTCAGAATCCTCGCCATGCCAGTAAGCAAGGCTGCGATAAACGATAGATTCCATAACTGGGGTATGCACCTCTATAATCATGTTGTCTAAAATTCTCGCTATGCCGACTAGTATAGCTGCAAAAAATACCAAATCTCATAACCAAGATATGTACATCCGAAGTCATGTATCTACGTTTCCACCACGCCGGCTAATATGGCTGCGATAAACTCCAGATTACATAATCAAGTAGACGTTTTACCATTCCTGTTATTTTCGTCAACATATGTTATCAGAAAATATCGTAACTCAGGCCATAAAATTCATCTCGATAGGAAAATCAAAATCAACAACGATCCATCAAAAATCAAATTCAATAACAAAGAGTGAAGATGAACACAACTAAGGAAGGGATTTCAAATTGAAGTTTAAATAAGATTCTCAAAGATCATCCCAGGAATCTCTCAAAAGTCCTAACTGTAATTGAATAACCTCTCATTCTAACACCTTATGTCACGACCCGGTCCCAAATTATTGGGTCGAATCGGATCATGCCCAGCCTGCACCGTTGTTGAGACGACGGCAGTAAGCTGTATTCAGTAGTGAGACATATGCAGATAAAATTCTAACGAATATAAAATCTTTTATTCAATTTGAAAAGCCTGAAATACAACAAACATTAATACAACATTCAATTATTACACTTATTTCCAAAATAAAAATAAATACTAATCCAGCTCTTAAGATTCTGGGGTTCCAAGTTCTGCGGGACCAGAGTTAGACATCAGATCCTCGACGACGCAATCACCTAAAAAT
Organism: Iris pallida; assembly: GCA_029216955.1. Taxonomy (NCBI): domain Eukaryota; kingdom Viridiplantae; phylum Streptophyta; class Magnoliopsida; order Asparagales; family Iridaceae; genus Iris; species Iris pallida. The sequence goes on along the minus strand of JANAVB010025000.1, from coordinate 2,035,875 downwards.
GTTGGTCTCCAGTCAGGAGGGAGCAAAGTACAATTATGAATATTCAACAATTCAAATAATAATTTTAAAATTTGCAATATTAAACAATTTGAAATACTTGAGCAATATTTTTCAACAATTCTACAACCAAAACAATGTGATTTGAATAGGCAACGAACTATGACTGGCTTGGGATGATTCAATTATATCCTAATGATACGGTCCGGCCTATCCTCGTGTATAGGAGGAATCAGCTCGTATAATCAATGCAATATGGGGGTAATGGTCATAGACGCTACACTACTCCCCCAATATCCTGAGTCAATCAGATTCAATCAATGAGTCAATATTCGAACTCTAGTAAAGAGTTCCACAATCAATACTCTAGGAGAGAGTTTCGTGTAGCAATGTGGTTTAAAATTACAATAAAACAATTACTAGATAAATTACCAAATAGACATAACTGCACTTGCCTTTGTTATTGTGACTGGATCGAGAGTCTGTACCGGGGAACTAGGTCAAACACTTCCTCGAAATCCTACATTTGAGATTCCAGACTTAGAACCAAAGTTGAACCATATCTAGGTGTGCTAGTTGCAATCTCTAGAATTGATCCTAATCAAGTTTTAGTTTAATAATTAATTACCAGAAAAACCGTCTAATGTCATAAGATGCGTTCGTTGTCATTTATATGGAATAAACATGTTACTGGTTTAGTTGGAGAAAAATAACAATTATCGGTTATTTGGCAAAATTTTGTATTTTATAATCTATATAATAAAACTATATTTTTCTTTAAATGAGAAAAACGTGAAACTTGTTTAAATAATAACTTGTAATATTTTCCTAAATTATTTAATGTGAGAAAACAATATTGATTTTCTATAAAATAATTATTTTACTATTTCACGTGTTTACGTCAATCACAATAAGAAAAGAATAAAATTTAACTAACTTATTACAAAACCACAGAAAATAATAAAACTGGGCTTATGCCCTTTACAGACCATTTTACATGAATTTAGATAAGAAGAAAACTTTGGTTAGTCTCTAAAAATTATCCTACAATTGAATTACAAAATAAAATAATAATTTAAATTAAATTGAATTAATTTACGAGTCTCAGATATTGGTCCAATCATCAAAAATAACTAATGCCTCAACGTCCGGGCAAAACCGGTTCGTTTGCACTTAGCTCGGGCCCATTGACTGGTTTGGTCATTGCCCAAAAATCCAAAATAATTTTGTCTTTTTCGAAAACCACTTTAAAATCATATAAATAAATTTTATAGAAAAAAATTCGGCAGTACTTCCTCTATTTTCTGTCAACCCAAAAACTGGGAAGTGTGCCATAATCACCATTTATAAATCCCAACCACCATTTACATAATAATATCACAATCCCAGTCCACAGAACCTTCCCAAAATATTATTCGGAAACCCGAAATGAACTTCGGAAGAAAACCAAAACTCAACAGAACTAAAAATTTCCAACCAACATATATAAGAAACCAAATAAATCTCAGAACCAATACTACCAACTTAATTCGGGAAATCTAAATTCAAAACCGTAACAGAAACTTTTTCGAAAGTTTCTCTAAATTCCGACACCAGCAAATAATTATCCAAACCATCAGAATAATTTCGCATAGTTCTCGGGAAAACCCGAAATGATCAGAACATAGAAAAAACCACAGAACATAAGCCAAGAATGGTTCCGAAATTCCGGGAAACCATAACATAGCAAAATTCTGAATTCTCGTAGAGAGTTCGGGGACCAATTTATCATCACAGACACGTTGGGAGGGACGAACTACTGTGATTATCCAGAAATTACCCAAATCGACGGAATCTGAAGGGTTGCCTCGGACTCGGGACATGCCTCGTCGGGGTACGGCTACGTAAACGTAACCGAAGCTCGGGATCGGACAACAGGTCGCGCACGGAAGCTCGCCGGAGACAGGGAAACTCTGGACAACAGCTGGACGGGCTGGTCACGTGCGCAAGGGGGTCGGGCGGCCCGGGAACGGCGGGCGACGGTGGCGCCGGCATTGGGATCGGCCTCGGGAGGGGGTACGTCGGCTGGAGGGGTCGGTCCGGGGCGGATCGCCGGAGTCGGGTGGTGGTCGGAGTTAGGGCTAGGAGAATTGGGGATGAAGAATAAGATAGGAGTGGTGATGGTTGGAGTAGAGGGGCTTTTATAGGGAGGAGGGGGAAGAAGTTACGAAGTCGGAGAGCCACGCCATCATGGCCGGCCGGCGATGGCGGCGGCAGAAAATCCCACCGTCGACGGGTTTGGTCGGGTTGGAAAGGAATGGACTCCTTCGGTTTATAGAAAGCTACTGAATTAGAATGAATGCTAACATTCATTCCAAAAGTGCAAATGGGTTAATGGCTAAATGAGGATAAATGAATTAAATATATCATTTTCTTTAGGAAGAATTTGTAACTAATAATTTAGAATTCCAAAATTATAAAAATATATTTAGATTCAAAATTGAGTTCGGGTCTGGGCCAGGAAATTAAAAGTCCAAATTATTTAACTTTGAAAAGAATTTTTTCTATTTAACTAATAATAATAATCTAAAAATTACTTAATAACAAACACGTATTATAAAAACATAATTGGAATTTGCGGGTTTCACAACCTTCCCTCCTTAGAAAATTTCGTTCTCGAAATTTAAAGGCAGGGTCAGAGGTACAATCATGCAATCATGCCTCAAACATTCTGAGTATTATTCTTCAATATCTTCATGTCTAACTAGACTTAACTGTCATATATCAATCGTATATTCTTCTCTCCTTAGGAATAAAGTCGATCTCCATGATTATGAGTTCTCGTTTCCATTCCTGAATTGTCAATCACCTTAGAAAATTTATCTTCCATATTTTCACATATCATCTATCTTGCAATATAGTATGTACTTCTTTCAGTTTTCTAACATGTTCAAATTTTTAACTCTATGACTATGTCTTGTCTTACTACTTCAGTATCAAGCCTCGGTACCCAATATCATATTTAAAGCCCAACACTCTTATTTGTCATGATCCGTAAAGTTTTATCATTTCTTACTCATAAGTGATCACTCTTGTGATTTTAGACTAACATGTATATATCTTGATTCCGATTCCTCATTGCTCCTGAACTCCCTATAAAATTTTATTTATCATGATTAAGCTCAAATCCTTCATTTTGCTTTTATTGTATTACTTTGACTAAACTTTTCTCTGTCAAAAGTATATTTTATTACATCTTTCAACTTGTATATTCTTTCCATTTCGGGTTTCTAATATTGGTAACCTTCATCCTTAATTAATTACGCCTTAAATCTAAATTTCTTGTTTTGGTCATCATTTATATATTCTCTGATTTATCATGCATCTTCCTAAAGTGCATCTCCATACTTATCATTCAACAACCTCTAACCTACCATGTCAATATTTGATCTTCATTAATTTTCCTTCTTAGATTTAAGTTCAATCACAAGTGTTATATCTCAAAATTCATGTTCTCCATAATTTTTCTGAAATGGATCATTCCAATTTTAAATCATCTGGCTTACTCAAATTCGAGACATGATTGCTAGATAAAATAAAAACATGTTTTAAAATTATCTGTGATAAAGTTAGAATATTTGTTATGATCAAAATCATTTGAGGCACGAGTAAAATCGAGGTATAAATTAAATAATCATAACAAGTTTAAAGTTTTAAAATGAGATCAAATAAAACAGAAAGGTCAAAAAGAATACGACATCAATAATTTATTTGAGGAACAAAAGATAATGTAATTTTTCGAAATGAGGGACAATTTTTTTTTAATTAAAATTGGGATGAGGTATGAAGTTTGAGACTCAGGAAGAAATCAACAAATTGTATGATTTTAAGATAGTGAAGGTGATTAAAATAGCCATGACAAGAATATAATTCGATAGATCATTTCTGGAAGTGGGAGCAAATGCTAGAATACAAATCCTCAGAATGATTAGAGATAACCATGATATGAATATAGTCTTATTAATATTCGAAAACCACTATTTTCAAGCTTTGTTTCAAATTCATGCCTCGCCAGTGTGCACCTGACTGCAATAAATTTTTTGACTCCATAACTTGAATAATTTAGTTTACCGAGTAATCTTCCAACTTTATCCATTTTATGGCTAAGCAAACATAGAACAAAGTCTTAATAATATTTGGAAACCTAACGCTTACCTGTCATTATTTCAACTTTAGAGTTTGTGCCTTGCCAGTGCACAACTAGCTGCAGTAAACTTGTAGTTTTCTATAATTCAGATAAATGACTATCACGTAAATGTGCGGAGTCATGTTATGTTGCTAAATATTTTCTCAGCTTTGTCCATGTGAATTTCAGAGGAATTTTAAAAATTCAAACGAGTTTAAAGTTCTAAACATGATGAAAAATATAGATGACTGTTCTTCTGATATCAAGGGATTTATCAAAATATGTGTTTGAGATTCAAGAGATTGGGACTAAAATCAAGAGGAGTATCTGTTCTCCGATATTCTTTTCCAAAAATAAAACGATCAACCTTGATTTGAATAATTGAGTTAGACACAAGGTAAGATAGAAGCATCACAGCTTCGGATTAAGTAAGAAAGACCAATTAAAATATTCTCGATAAATCACTCAGGGAATACAGAATTTTAAGAATAATTTCACAACTAAGGAAAATTGAAAATTTGCTGGATAATTGAGAGAAGGCATGTCTTATTGAAAAGAAGTTAAGTCGAGATTGTCTAGCAAAGAATGAAATATCTTTGAGACAACTCAATTATAATCATTTTTCCATGACTAAAGGAAATTTAAGGATAGAATGGATTCAAAATGTGATCAATTTTCTGACCGCTCCTGCTTCATGATCATAGAAGCTTTCTAGGCCTTGATTTGATCAAGAAATTGCATAGAGAGAGTAGGGTTTCAAGATGAATGGAGGAAGTTAACAGATGAGAATATTCTCGGTCTTTGGAATAACTTAGGAGATAACAATCAATATTGAAATTAAAAATAACTCCTTTAAGAGAATCATGAACTGACTAAACTGAACTTAATTCTTCTGGCAATAACTGACCTTGAGGTTTAATGGTCCCAGAAGAATTTAATTCAGGATTGATTCCAAGAAAGTCAGTCAATTGGAAAGGAGATCAAGGCAAAAGATTGGATGATGGTTATGGATATATATTGGGTAGATAAAAATTTATTAGGGTTGCTAAGAGAATTCGAAATTCTACATATCGAACGAATCATGATTTCAATTAAAGGTAGAGAAGTAAGATTTGATCAACCAATGAAGAATTCGAAATTAGGTTTGATAAAGAAGAAGAAGAACGAAGAATTCAATCTTATTCCAAAAAAGAAATGAATCCTAAGGTATACTAGAACCTGAAAATTATGGTAGGAATATAATCTCGAAAGTTAAAGGTATCAAAGGTACAATCAGCTTAATCTAGATAAGGTTTAGGTACAAACACAAACAAGGTATCCTACGAATCTATAAGCAGGCAAAAATAGATATTTAAGTAAATAATTTTTAGACCTAAAATGTAACATGGTGTATATCATCTAAGTGTTCTAGTTGTTTCTAAAGTCTATTTTTTCTAAAGTCTCAACTATCCTTAGGTCAAGTTACAGAACTGCGCGATGGTCTAGACTAAGTTGACGAGACCAATTCATAGATCTGACCTGCATGGGCCACCACTAAAAACATGTCACGACCCGATCCCAAATTGTTGGGTCGAATCGGATCATGCTCAGCCTGCACCGTTGTTGAGACGGCGACAGTAAGCTGTATTTAGTAGTGAGACATATGCAGATAAAATTCTAATGAATATAAAATCTTTTATTCAATTTGAAAAGCCTGAAATACAACAAACATTAATACAACATTCAATTATTACACTTATTTCCAAAAGAAAAATAAATACTAATCCAGCTCTTAAAATTCTGGGGTTCCAAGTTCTGCGGGACCAGAGTTAGACATCAGATCCTCGACGACGCAATCACCTAAAAATGTTGGTCTCCAGTCAGGAGGGAGCAAAGTACAATTATGAATATTCAACAATTCAAATAATAATTTTGAAATTTGCAATATTAAATAATTTGAAATACTTGAGCAATATTTTCCAACAATCCTACAATCAAAACAATGTGATTTGAATAGGCAACGAACTATGACCGGCTTTGGATGATTCAATTATATCCTAATGATACGGTCCGGCCTATCCTCGTGTATAGGAGGAATCAGCTCGTACAATCAATGCAATATGGGGGTATTGGTCATAGACGCTACACTACTCCCCTAATATCCCGAGTCAATCAGATTCAATCAATGAGTCAATATTCGAACTCTAGTAAAGAGTTCCACAATCAATACTCTAGGAGAGAGTTCCGTGTAGCAATGTGGTTTAAAATTACAATAAAATAATTACTAGATAAATTACCAAATAGACATAACTGTACTTGCCTTTGTTATTGTGACTGGATCGAGAGTCTGTACCGGGGAACTAGGTCAAACACTTCCTCGAAATCCTACATTTGAGATTCCAGACTTGGAACCAAAGTTGAACCACATCTAGGTGTGCTAGTTGCAATCTCTAGAATTGATCCTAATCAAGTTTTAGTTTAATAATTAATTACCAGAAAAATGGTCTAATGTCATAAGATGCGTTCGTTGTCATTTATATGGAATAAACATGTTACTGGTTTAGTTGGAAAAAATGGCAATTACCGATTATTTGGCAAAACTTTGTATTTTATAATTTATATAATAAAACTACATTTTTCTTTAAATGAGAAAAACGTGAAACTTGTTTAAATAATAACTTGTAATTTTTTCATAATTTATTTAATGTGAGAAAACAATATTGATTTTCTATAAAATAATTATTTTACTATTTCATGTGTTTACGTCAATCACAACCAGAAAAGAATAAAATTTAACTAACTTATTACAAAACCACAGAAAATAATAAAACTGGGCTTATGCCCTTTACAGACCATTTTACATGAATTTAAATAAGAAGAAAACTTTGGTTAGTCTCTAAAAATTATCCTACAATTGAAATACAAAATAAAATCATAATTTAAATTAAATTGAATTAATTTACGAGTCTCGGATATTGGTCCAATCATCAAAAATAGCTAATGCCTCAACGTCCGGACAAAACCGGTTTCGTTTGCACTTAGCTCGGGCCCATTGACTGGTTTGGTCGTTGCCCAAAAATCCAAAATAATTTTTTCTTTTCCGAAAACCACTTTAAAATCATATAAATAAATTTTATAAAAAAAATCCTGCAGCACTTCCTCTATTTTCGGTCAACCCAAAAACTGGGAAGTGTGCCATAATCACCATTTATAAATCCCAACCATAATTTACCTAATAATATCACAATCCCAGTCCACAGAACCTTCCCAAAATATTATTCGGAAACCCGAAATGAACTTCGAAAGAAAACCAAAACTTAACAGAACTAAAAATTTCCAACCAACATATATAAGAAACCAAATAAGTCTCAGAACCAATACTACCAACTTAATTCGGGAAATCCAAATTCAAAACCGCAACAGAAACTTTTTCAAAAGTTTTTCTAAATTTCGACACCAGCAAATAATTATCCAAACCATCAGAATAATTCAGAATAGTTCTCGGAAAAATCTGAAATGATCAGAACATAGAAAAACCACAGAACATAAGCCAAGAATGGTTCCGAAATTCCCGAAAACCATAACGTAGCAAAATTTCGAATTCCCGTAGAGAGTTCGGGGACCAATTTATCATCACAGACACGTTGGGAGGGACGAACTACTGTGATTATCCAGAAATTATCCAAATCGACGGAATCCGAAGGGTTGCCTCGGACTCGGGACACGCCTCGCCGGGGTACGACTGCGTAAACGTAACCAAAGCTCGGGATCGGACAATGGGTCGCGCACGGAAGCTCGCCGGAGACAGAGAAACTCTGGACAACAGCTGGACGGGCCGGTCACGCGCTCAAGGGGGTCGGGCGGCCTAGGAACGACGGGCGATGGTGGCGCCAGCGTCGGGATCGGCCTCGGGAGGGGGTGCGCCAGCTGGAGGGGTCGGCCAGGGGCGGATCGCCGGAGTCGGGTGGTGGTCGGAGTTAGGGCTAGGAGAAATTGGGGATGAAGAAGAAGATGGGAGTGGTGCTGGTTGGAGTAGAGAGGCTTTTATAGGGAGGAGGGAGAAGAAGTTACGAAGTCAGGGAGCCACGCCATCATGGCCGGCCGACGGTGGCGACGGCAGAAAATCCGACCGTCGACGGGTTTGGTCGGGTTGGAAAGGAATGGACTCCTTCGATTTATAGAAAGCTACTGAATGTTAGAATGAATGCTAACATTCATTCCAAAAGTGCAAATGGGTCAATGGGTAAATGAGGATAAATGATTAAAGATATCATTTTCTTTAGGAAGAATTTGTAACTAATAATTTAGAATTCCAAAATTATAAAAATATATTTAGATTCAAAATACCTTACTTCCTATATTCTATCGCGGGCTCGTAGCAGTACAGAAGTCATTACGCTACTACGATATCGCAATAATGCGACTCTCGACCTGCATAGGCCACAACTAAAAACGTGTCATGACCCGTACCCAGTGTAGGGGCACGACAAATGGGTACGTCCAGCCTACGTCGCAGAGTCAGCGGTAGAACGCTGTCCTAGGTCACATATATCTAACAATTATAAGGTACTTGTATAGTATATACACTCCAGATGGAGGACAATACAAGATTGTACAGCTCAATCACAGTAAGGTAGAAGTACGATAAGATAGATAGATAATAAAAATCATCAAATAAAATACAAACAGGAGAAGAAGTCTAAGTGCCTAAGATAACATCTCCATAAAATCTAGAATAATAACAAGATCCCAAATATAAACATAAATGTATCCAAATGAGACAAGACATCAAAATAAGATAGAAGCCTAAGCTAACTAGCCTAAACTATAGGGGTGACATCCTCTACTGCTGATGGATCCTGCTGAAGGTCCAAGTCGTAGGTGTCATCTATGGCAGCTCCATAGTAGGTAGGGCAAAGGTCCTCGTCATCCTCTGTAATATTTTTAACAAGTACAGTCAGGACAGGGACGAGCATATAATCTCAACAGTTCATATCAAGACAGGAATATAAAGCATGCAATAGAGTAAGATAGATAAAACACTAAAGAAAGTACATGTAGTAAAAGAAAGAGAACTGTAACGTAAATAGCTACTATAAGTAGAGAATTAACAGTGACTAGTTATGTAGAGTACAAGACAGACATGTGAACGGCTTGAATTTGCACATGATTACACTAAAGAGTTTGTACAATGACTACAATGGAATTGTTCACATGACTGCTTCTACTCTCCCGTACCCCAATCAATACACAAGGATCCAAACAAGTTATGTTATTGTACAATATTTTATATGGGGACTATAAATGGGTGCACATGAAGGTATACATATGTCACGACCTGTACCCATTTTTTTGGGATACGAGACGTATCCAAGCCAGCCTATGCCACAGAGTCGGAGGTAGAACGCTGTCACGGCCATGATGATCCAAAATCACAAATAATGCTCTTTCACAAAAATTAATTCAATTTACAATATTCATATGTTTTATATTTGCAGAAAAATACAAACTTGTACAAATACTGGAATGACTACAACTCCGCTATCTAGCTAGTTTATAGGCTTTTGTCTGTAAGTACACCCGTATCTCTCAATGCTAAGTGAATCCAAGGCTAACCTAAAAAATATTGGTTTCTACTTAAGAATGGAACGAGCACAATTCACTGAATGCAATTTCAATAAATAAAAATGACTATACAATAGAGGTTAGACATCAATTACATATTTTTGAAAATCAACAGAAAAGATGGAAAATCAGTAGCAAATAAATAGAAAAATACTTTTCCGACTGTTAGAAGTACCTTTGATATGTGATCAGTCTGGGACACTACACCGCGAGGTTTACGTGGTATACTTGCACGAAAAATAAATAACGTCTACGAGGTCTACTTGCAGAAATTAAACAATGTCTACGAGGTCTACTTGCATAAAATAAACAATGTCTACGAGGTCTACTGCATAAAAATAAATAATGTCTACAAGGTCTACTGCATGAAAATAAACAATGTCTACGAGGTCTCTACTGCATGAAAATAAACAATGTCTACGGTCGGATCACACATCATTGGTACTTCTCATTCCCGACTCAACAATTTATAATAGAATATAAAAATCATATAACCAATGGCCAATCAATAAAATATAGTGAAGATAAATATCGAAATGCAGACAATAAACTGTACTCGTCTGTGGTCCTTTGCTGGAAAAACCGATAATCCAAACCACTTAGTGTGCCAAAATAGTCAAAACTCGTACAACAGTCTCCAGACGTTGAAATAGACATTACCAATATTCTCAAAATAGTCAAATTAGCTAGAATTACCTGTCGTTAAGTCCAATTCTGGACAAAGAAGCAAAATGGTAATTTCGGGTCAAAACAGTGTCCGCCGTTGGACCCGCTTTGCACCAAAAAGTGTGTCAGAGTCAATGGTCTCTAAATTCGTCAAACTATATGTCTACGAATTTGTTTTGATGATACAAACTCAACCGTATGTCCAAAGTTGGATTCCGATGGGCCGTGCACAAAATTGCCCGTTGAATCGGACCGTGGGGTACGCAAAATGGCAATCTGATCAACTGTCTCATAATTGGACCAAACTTGCCATGCAGGACCAAAAAAACAATATGGTCGTGCTGGCGTAAGTTTTGTCTCGATCTGACGAGCGTGCACAAAGTAATTAGGAAATTTGGACAGAGGCCGATACGGTGAAATTCGACGTATACGCATCAAATTCGTCACGCACACGCAACCAATTTGAATTCCGTCAAAGTCCACACGTCCACGAAGCCGATACGCACCTTTTGATGCTTTCGGTTCGCGATAACGTCGCCCGAATTGGCGGGACACACGTCGTATCGAAGGTTTTTTAGATTTTAAAACAGGTTTTTGGCAAACTTTGGGATCCGATTTCTCGGCGCGTAGTCGATGAAATCAACTTCTGCAAAATGGGTTGTGGTGCCCTATATGTTTTCTATAACTGTGTTCAAGTAGAATTTCTACTCTGGCACTAGATCTATCGGAATCGATCTCCAAACGTGGATGATTGGACTATTATTGGTCCTATTTTCGAACAGATTTTTTGTCGACTCGGTTTCTTTTGCGAATCTGGATCATTTCCACACAAACTAGCTAGATGGGTTCCTAGGTGGTCATATGGGCATGCTATAGGATTTTACGGAATCGAATTTTGTTGAGTATACGGGAAGAAATATGATGGTGAAATCTGTACCTTGCTCGCACCTTGCGGTTGTTGCTGCGCTCTGTTCGCGCGCGCGTGGCCCTATTGCGGCGGTGGTCCGACCGCATGTGGTGGCGACGTTGGCGTCGAACGGCCTCCCAAGGTGCTGGGAAACGCACGGCGGGGGTTAGGGTTTGTTTTTTCTCTCGATTCTCTCCACATGTGTGCGCATATATATATAAACGGGTTCTGCGTTCTTGCCGAGCGGGGAAGGTTTTTTCCATTGCTTTGCTGGGGGGAGGGGGGGTTCTGCGATACACATTGTTTTTCCTTTCTCTATTGCTTTCTTTTCTTTATCAATAAATCTATACCTATATATATATATATAAGTGATATATATAATAGATGGGGCTCGCAGGAAGCAGGCGTCGGCCCCGCTCCTCGCCTCTCCGCCCATCTCCCTGCTGGGGGTCTGGTGGCTGGGATGGCCGCTGGGGCTGCTCGGCCCGGCGGCGCCCATCGCGGTTTTCGTCCCCTCCGGCAGCTTCCCCGTCCACCCTGGACGGCCGGGACTCGCCTGGACCCCCCCTCCATGGTTGTCCGGGCTCTGCCAGGGAGGCCGCCCACCGTGGTTGTCCAGGTTCAGCCAGGTGGACTGTCCGCGGCCACGTCGCCACTCTCGTCGTCCTCGGCAACGTCGGGCTCGACGTAGGTGACCCTCCCCTCCGGCCTCCCCCAAGGACCCCCCCGGCCATCCCCCTGCCGGGCTCGGGCCCTTCACCATGCTAGCCTCCCTCCGCTCCGGTTCGTCCCCCCTCGCCGCACCCCTCTCTCACTCTCCGCTCTGGTGCACCCTCCCTCGCCGCACCCCCTTCGGAGGAGGTCTCCCGCCCCCTGCAGTGGCCTAACTCGGCCACGTCATCTATTTGTCCTCCGGCTGTACCCTCCGACGGACCTGGGCTGGCCCCCGCCCTCGGTCTTCCCCAGGCGATGGTCGGCCATCCGTCCCCTCCTGCACCCGACGGCCAGGAAGTGCCCCCTCCCTCTTTCTTCCCTGGCGGCCAGGTAGTGGCCCATCCAGGCATTCTCGTCCTTCCCCCGTCCTCCGTCAGCCCTCCGGCTGCATCTCTCGGCGGCCCGGCACCCCCAGCCTCGGTTTCCCCCCTCACCGTCGTAGCCCCCCACGGCGGTCCCGCCCTCTCCCTGGCGCCGGAACCCCCTCACTCGTCGGCGGTGGCGCTCTCCCCTTTCCCTCCTTCGTGGGCTCACGTGGCAGCGCAGTCGCCAGCGCCGGCCAAACTCTCGCTTCCTGCTTCGGCGCGGTCCCCTCCCCGCCTCGCCATTTGCAGAGGCCTCCGGCGCTCTCTCAGTCACCTGTCGGAGAACCTCCCTAGCCGGGGGTAGGACCATCCCCCTATCCTTGGCCGGCCGCCCCCTCCCCCCCCCCCCCCGTCGGCGGTCGAGACCCCCCCCCCCTCTTCCTCCCCTCAGTTGCCCCCGATACCTCCCGGGATCGCCCCCTCGGCACTCCTCCGATCGTCGAACCCCCTATCTCCACCCCCTGATCGACGTCCCCTCGCCGGAGCCCCCCTCTGTTCCGGTCCGCGTGGGTGTCGCGCTGCTCCGGACCCGCGCACTCGCCGACGCCCTATCCGGTGCGTCGATCCCTCCGCTGGACCACCTTCCCCTCCGCCTGGCCCGGCTTCCCCCATCGCTGAACCACCTTTCCCTTCCCCCCTCCCTCCCCCGCTCTCCGATCCCGTCGGGATGGCCTCCTTAGCCCTCTCGCCGGAGCCCTACTTCCTCTCCCGCGCCGGCCCTGTGCTCCCGCCGCCGGCGCCACCGCCAGCGCGCGCTGGGGGCACCTCGAGCCGCACGCCATCTGCCTCGGGAAGAGCGCCCCTGCCTGCGTGCAGCGTGCCCTCTCCCCTTGGTTGGCGCGCCCGGTCAACTCTTGGGAACATCGCCTGCCATTACTCACCACTGTTTTCTCTAAAAAAATCAGATTATTTTGGAAATTACGGTTTCGTAATTTCGATTGTTGTTGAAATTTCGAAAGTTTGAAATTTTGGCCTCCCGAAATTTTGAAATTTCGAATTTCAAACCTTTCTATTTCCACCTTTGTTTATCGGGACCACTTTTGTGTTTTTTTGGGTTCCCGCGCCTGTCTGTATTTGCTCTTTGTGAGCCACCTTTCCTATTCTATAAATGTCTCCTTTTGTTAAAATATATATATATATATATATATATATATATATATATATATATATATATATATATATATATATATATATTATATATATATATATATATATATATATATATTCCTACTCATATAGTACTCTCCACCAAAGATCTAAATAACACCTCAATATTATCCATTCCTAGCGTCGAGCCTATTTATATAAATATGAACATATATAGTAACATTTATTTGACAAATATAATATAACCAATAATAATAATATATAATAATATACTCAATAAAAATAATAATAATAATAATAATAACGGAATTCAATAGCCCAACAATGATGTATACACCACTATGCTCATTTAATAATCCCAAAATTGTACAAGGACCTATTTTACACAAATAATGATATTTATAATATGAATATTTAGATAATATTAAATACAACACACTCATACCAAAAATACATCAACACGATTGTCATTGGACGTCCCGTATGACTACATTGCTTGGGATCAGTTCGGGTCCAGTCCGGACTAAAATGGTATAACTAGCTTCCCTAAACTCAATAATATAATTAATAAATAAATAAATCTTCGATAAGGGTTAAGTCACAAGTTGGCCTGGTTTTCCTAGTTAGGACATCACTATGGCTCGGCCTTCCCTACCGGGGCTAATACACTAGCTAAAGCACGCCATGGCACTATCCGTGCCACGATTTCTAGTCGCCGTGAACTCCAAAACTCCACCATGGTTAAAGTCATCTACCGTAATAATTAACTAAATAATTATTTATAAAATAATTCTAGAAATTACCATTTAATTCGAATAAATAAATAAAAATATATTATCAAAATTCCGGGAAGAGGGGTTACAACATGAGGGCTCTGTAAACATGAGAGTACATGAATCACAAGAGTGTACATGAATAATAAAAACACAAGAGTACATGATGAAAGTGAAATGCACATGAGATGATGTACCCAATGCTCCCGAGGGGGATAACATATCAATATAAATATCCATATAGTACCAATCCATGTTAACAACATGACAGCATCAAGTAAAGTAATCTAGAGCAAGAATATAAATCCTAATAAGCATAAAATAATCAGAGAATGTACTCGCCTGATATCTTGAGTATCTGGTAAGTGTAGATGTCCAGACAGAGTAGACGAGTCCTATTTAGAGCAACACAGGTCACAACATGTCCAGAATGATAATGTTGAACTTTACAATGCATTCTATATGAATTCTAGGTCATTCTAGACTAAAGTCAACTCTTAGTCAACTCTAGTCAACTATACTATTCAACTAGGTCAATCTAGTTACGGTTTGGTCAAACATGGTCAACTAGTCTAGGTTAGTCAACTAGGCCTAGCCAAAACCAAAGCCTATGCATACCAAGTTTACCAAAGTCACATCTACATATCACTAGCACATATATTCCATATATTACACTCAAACCAATCCCTAAATTACCATATATATGTACACATCCAACTATATAATCATAGGCTAATACAAAACCTATATATACAATACATGCCTACTTGCAATTTTATATACATATATAGAGAGAAATGTGTGTGTGAGTATAGAGATGTGAAGTGTGGGTGTCAACATATTGTGAAGGGTCACATGCTTAAATGAGTGTGCTAACATGGGGTTTTAAACTGAACAGCAATAAGGGGAATCATCCTTCTCATTATCAACACATTTTCCTATATATACATGTATATATATATATATAAGGTAGGTCATATATAGTGTTGTGTGTGTGTGGAGTGGCAGTGAGTTATAGGGTGATATATGTGTGTACAGTGATGATATGGCGTGTGTGCGTCTGTATAGATAGACAATGATATGGTGTGGGGCGTGTGTGTGTGGTGTCAAGTTCATTTCAGTTTTGTATATATATATTGATAGTTAAAATATATTAAATAAATCTCAGATTCATAACTCCAAATCAGTTCTCGAATACTTTGATTGAAACCCTAACATTTAAATAAAACTCAAAATCAAAAGAACTCCAAAACCCAAAACCACAAAACCCAAGAGTAAACTCAGGTAATCCTGGGATTACCTTGACATTATCATGCAATCAAACTCGAGAAAAGTGAGTATCAAACTCAAAACCAAAATCAAAAACCCAATCAACAAAATCCAAAACATAAAACCTAAAACTGAAATCAAAGAAACCTAAACTAAAACTGAGATACACATCCAATCAAACCGGAGAATGAATTACATATCTATTCATGCACTACAAAAATTTGTCAGATTAGTGACGTTCCAAAATGTCGCTAATCTCGGCCAAAATGTCGCTAACCTAAATTAGCGACGTTTTGGAAACGACGAAAAAAAGCGTGTCGCTAATCGAGAAAATATCGTAAAACGTCGCTATGGCGACGTTAGTTAGCGACGTTCATAACGTCGCTAATTTGCGACGTTATTTGCGACGTTCTCAGGTGGTCGCTAATTAGCGAAGCAATTTGCGACGTTATTGTGTGGTCGTCGTTTAGCGACAATTTTGTGATGTTTTGGCGACGACGTGCTGACATCAGATTCGGTGCCACGTGTTGCCACGTCAGCAATATAGCGACGCTTTTAGCGATATTCAATAACGTCGCAAAAATTTAGCGACGCTTATTAACGTCGCTAAAAACGTCGCTAAGTTAAAAAAATATAAAAAACAGAATCCATAATGCAAATGGAGCTGGAGCTTGAGCCAAAATATAGAATCCAAAATACAGAATCCAATCCCTGGGTTCGCCGACCCCCTCGGTGGAACACTCAACACCGACACGCACAATACATTCCAGAATATACAAAAAATATAAAGAAAAAATAATATCCTCAACGAACAAAGTCAATATTATCCTCAACGAACAAAGTCAATATCCTCAAATACGTACAAAGTCAATATCCTCAACGAACAAAGTGAATATCCCCAAATACGTACAAAGTAAAAAAAATATAGTATAGTCCGAAAATACAAAAATAAAACTACTGATCGCCTGGAGCTGGAGCTGGACCCGGAGCTGGAGGAGGAGCGCCACTAGAAGACTGTCGTCGCAATGCTAGAATCGTCTGATACTCCTCCGGTGACAATAGGTGGACGAGCATGTCCTCTCGTGCACCGCCGGATGTAGACGATACTCCCGGCATACCAGCAGACGGTCGCTCCGTAGCCATCTCCTGGAACTGCTGCATCTGCTCGACCAACCGCTGCGTAGCCTCCTGCGTAGCACAGGTCATCTGTCACAACGCCTCAGTAGTCTTCTCAAGCCTCTCAAAGCATAAGATAAGCGTAGAATCATCTGTATGCGGCACCACCATCCTCTGCAGCTTCTCGTCACGCAGAGCTGCGATATGTGCATCGACACTCTGCTGGTGGAGGAGCGACTCCTCAGTCTGTGCGGGGCCAGGCACACTAGTGGCGGTCGTAGAGGCCTGTGAAGCGATGAAGGCACCATAGCAGCCCGTACCATAGTACGTACCCCTATGCATGCCACCAACGGCCCTCATCCACAGCTCGTCATCTGACTGAGCTACGACAGCCGGGGGCTGCTGGGAAGTGCTAGCACCAGCTCCCTCTGACCGTGTCGGCCCGGCCTCCCTAAGCCTCAAAAATACGGCCTAGAAATAACATCTATATGAATTCTCTACGTAACTAAAAATTAATATTAATGAACTAGCATTAAGTAAAACTTCAAAACTCGGCCTAGAAATAACATCTATATGAATTCTCTACATAACTAAAAATTAATATTAATGAACTAGCATTAAGTAAAACTTACGTAGGTGTCTCGGGCCTTATCGTCGACGAACCGCTCCACCTTCGTGTAGTGATCCGCTCCGCCCTAGCGGAACGCTGATTCAAACGGCAAGTGCAACGACTCAAACGAGCCGTCGACTCGAAGAGTTGGCATCGACCCGATGAAGAATCCATTCAAGACTTACATTTGCCCGTCAAGGATGAATCCAGGCTTAGACTTTCAAAGGCGCGCTCGGAGTATCGCTCGGCCGATGCGAACATCGCTAAGGTGGGTGGCTCCGATGAACCCATCTTTGCAGAGCCTAGACACTTAACAATATGGACACTATTGCTAGAATCGGTAGGCGATAACACTGCGCATGCTAATAAATTACTCAACGCACCTAGCTAAGGGAATAATCCCGTCTTGTATGCTTGTTTAGAACATAAAAAAGAACTCAGAAAATATAGGGACTCTCGTACCGCACCCCACGCTCGTGCTAAGGCACAAGCTTACATTCAAGTTCCCTATGCGTTCAACAATGAAACAATGAATGGTTTACAATAATAAAATGAAAGACTATCGACATAGTTGTTCCGAGTAGAATATAGCAACATTGGAAAACTTCGGGACCGATGGGTCACCAAGATGACTCTCGCACGGGGAGTTGCATAATGATGAATGAAAGAAAGAATGAACGAATAAGTGAATGAATGAATCAACGAATGAATGAATTAATGAATGAATATGTGAATGAATCAATGAATGAACGGACAAGTGAAAGAAAGAAAAGAAAGAATGAATAAAAGATAAGAAAGAAAGGAATGGTTAGCGACATGTATGACGGGAACGTGTATCGGGGCTCGCTACCCGCGTTGCACGGACGTCGCCGCCAACCTGGTTGATAACGTATTATGGCTAAGGGTTAGCCTACGGCTCAGAGACAGCCGTTAAGTTAAAATGACAAACAATACGAAATGGTCGTGGACAATCCCATCGTATACAGGAGGTAGACAGTATAAGAGATTTTACGGCACGATCAAAGGGAGGATCGTGGCCGGCCTAGACAAAATCATGGCTTACGGGCTGCTTGGGTGTGGGCTCGGACATTCCAAATAGACGTAAGTGTGGGGTATTTCAAGAGACTATCAAGGTGTACCAGCCATCACGCTATGATAGGTGAGAATACCAAAGGAGAATATGTCCAAATTGGCTTGTGGTGCCAGTGATCGGTACATATAGATTAAGTGGACTTTGCTGGTGGCAATCCACGTGCAAGTCCTTGCATTAAAACAAAGTAGTCTAAGTTTACTGAATGAAGCGCCTCCTGAACAGGCTCGAGATGTAACACACCAAATAATAAAGAGTACTTCATGCAAATGAGTTAGAGAACATGCCTACGACGTGCTAGAATCTGAGGCAGGGACACGCCCTTGACACTAAATGTTCACATAAATTACGTTAAGTTGTTATGTATGAATTATTGACTAACTTGGTTTACTTTAGACAGGGAAGGTCAGACGGTAAGTATGTGTAAGTCGTGCATGTATTTCCATGCAACACATTGAAATCGGTAACACGAGATAGGTCATGAAAAATGCCATGAAACTGACCCTAAGGAAAGATTAGCAAGACAATGAATGATCACTACCAAAATATCTCGATTTAGCGACGGTCAGATCCGTCGCCCATCCGTCGCCAATTTGTATTAGCGACAGATCACTGACGGATCTTGGTCAAAATAATCCGTCGGCAATCAGCTCGTCGCTAATAATGATCCGTCGCTAAGTAGTCGTCAAGCGACGAAATAGCGACGGCTTTTGTCATCACAATACGATACATTAGCGACGACTTTTTGACAGTCTTTCGTCGATTTTAAGTATTAAATACTAAACTGTGTAGAAGCTAGCGACGGATAATCCGTCGGTAAACCGTCGTAACAGCGTATCAGAGGGTATCGTTCCGTCGCTATTCTGTCGAATGTCGTCGTTAACAAAGGACGGATTAGCGACGGAATGCTGACGGATAATCCGTCGACCATGTTCTGGAAATGCTTGGCATTTCCAGAGCCACGGTGACGGATAAGTCGTTGCTACTCCGTCGCTCATCCGTCGATGAAGCGACGGACTAGTGACGGATAATCCGTCGCCATTGTTCTGAAAATGTCATACATTTTCAGAACCTTGGCGACGGATGTTCCGTCGCTATTCCGTCGAACTATGTATTTCCAGAACCCTAGCGACGGATTTTCCGACGCGAATCCGTCGGCCACCCGCCGCTAACTGAAAATAGTTTCAAATCTCTAGGTAGCGACGAATATTCTATCGAAAGGTAGTCGAAAACTGGAAACATCCGTCGCTAAGCGGTCACTTGTCCGTCGCTAACTGAGTTTTTTTGAAAAAAAATGCAGAGCTTTCCCTGTTCAGCATAAACCAAACCAATATATAACGCACACCAATTATCCAACAATTACATAGACCAAATATATAATGCACACCAATTATCCAACCAATCACATAGACCAAATATATAGTCCACATCAATATAAAATTATCACAAATATTCTGAAATCATAAACTAATATCTGTCGCCAATAATTTAAAATTCCCACAAATATTCCAAAATTCCCACAAATATTCCAAAATTCCCACAAATATTCCAAAATTTTAATTACAATACTTTAAGGATGATGTCACGACCCGCACCCTAGCTTTAGGGCATGAGACGTGGGTACGTCTAGCCTACGTCGCAGTGTCGGCGGTAGAACGCTGTTCTAGGTCATAATCACTTCTAAACAATATGCTATACTCTCCAGACGGAGGACAAACACATAAGGATACTATCTCAATCACAACTCTAAAGATAGGTAACAGCACGATGAAATAGAAAGATAATCCACAAGAGAGAAAACCAGGAGTGATAGTAAAATAATTCTATTAAACAACACAAGATTTCTAATACAACTCTAAGACAAACAATACAGAAAATGAACAACCTCTAGGTAAATACTCCAAGCTCTACCAGTGTCCTCTAGGCTAACTGTGAACTCCAAGTACCTGTAAAATTTTATCAACAGGTCCAATCAGGACAGGAACGAGCACATATCTCTCACAACAATTCATATCAGGAATGGACATATAAAGCAAGCTATAGAAAATTATACATGAAACGCTGTAAAGAGAAATCAACATGAGAGAATATATAACTGAGATATAAATATGATAAATAAAGAATATAACCTTCTACGTGAAACAGAGCATGAATTGGTTATGTAAACAGCTTGGGTCGCACATGGATACAACTACGGAAAGAACATGGATAACAACTACTGGGGATAATGATCACATAACCAACTACACTCTCCCTGCCCCCAACCAATACACAAGGATCAAAGCATGTTATGTTATTGCACATGGATAACAACTACTGTATACATGGAGCTCATATGGTCATGAGTGTACATGAATAACATATGAGTGCACATGGATAAAAGTGAATACATGGAGTACATGATGAACATGATAAAGTACATGAAACATGACATACTCAATATATCCGAGGGGATAACATCGCATGAAAAGATCCATAGGGTACCGATCCGTGTGAATGTCGTGTCAGCATCAAGTATACTAGTCTATAACAAGAGTACATGTCCAAAGAAGTATGAAAAGTTCAGAGAATGTACTCGCCTGGTAATCTAAGCCGCTGATAAATGTAGATGTCCAACTGGAGTCACAGTGTCCTATTTAGAGCAATCACAAGTCACAAAAGAGTCTAACATGAAATAAAAGTAATCTACAGTGCATTCTAGACAGTTCTAGGTCCCTCTAGGTCAAAGTCCAATCAACAAGTCCACTAGGTCAATTATAGTCAAATAGAGTCAACTAAAGTCAATTAGAGTCAAACTAAGGTCAACTAGTCAAGTTCTAGTTCAATCCGGTCAAACTAAGTCAATGGTTGACCTATAGTTAATTTTTGGTTAAAATAGTCAACTTGGTCAAAGGGAGATCAATTCTAGTCTCTAAGTATTGAACTATGAGGTTGTACTAATTCCGAATTATGGAAAAAATAGGATTTGATTAACTAATGGTGACACCTAGAGAAAATATCTACAAACATTGTCGGATGATAAAACAAATATCACCAACGTGTCCAGAAGGGTCAAATCAGCTTGGATTACCTGTCCTTAAGTCCAATTCTGGACACAGTGGCAAAACGGTAATTTCGGGCGAAAACGATGTCCGCCGTTGGACCCGCTTTGCACCGAAAAGCGTGCCAGAGTCAACGGTCTCTAAAGTCATCAAACTACATGTCTACGGATCCAGTTTTCCGATACGAACCCAACCGTATGTCCAAAGTTGGATTCCGACGGGCCGTGCACAAAATCGCCCGTCAAGTGGGACCGCGGGGCCCGCAAAACGACGTACGATTCGACGGTCTCAGATTTGGACCAAACTTGGCATGCAGGACTAGAAAAACGATACAGTTCTGTTGGCACAAGTTTCGTCTCGATCTGACGAACGTGCACAAAGTAATTGGAGAATTTACAACGTGCACGATACGGGGAATTTCGACGGATACGCATCAAATTCGTCGCGCACACGCGACCAATTTGAATTCCGTCAAAGCCCACACGACCACGAAACCGTTACGTAGCTTTCGATGCTTTCGGTTCGCGACCACGTCATCCCGATTGGCGTAACGCACGTCGTGTGGAGCAATTTTCAAGTTTTGAAAACAGATTTTTGGGAAACTTTGGAATTCGATTTCTCGACGCTGAGTCGATGATTTCAAATTCCGCAAGAAGGGTCGTGAAGTCCTACATGTTGTCTAAAAGTCTCTTCAAAAAGTTTTTCTAATAAGGGACTGGTTTGATCGGGAACGATCCTCGAACATGGGAGTTTGGGCTGAAGTAGGTTCTATTTTTGGACAGATTTCTCGCCGACTTCGCGTCGATTTATCGAGCGACATAGGACTCTACAATTACATCTAAATGAAGGGACTTGGAGTCGGTCATGTTGGCTTTCCAACGCAATTTACGGGTCGCTAAAAAGTGGAGTATTGAGATCGAAAACATACCTCGAAGTGGGGTTGTTGGCTGCCCTGTGCTGCCACTGCTCGCGCACGCACGCGCGCGCTCGCGGCCAACTCCGGCCGGCGGCGGCCGCCATGGCGGCGCCGAGGGCGCGCGCAGGGGTCGCCCAGGGGTGGCGCGGAGTTTCGTTTAGGGTTTACGAAAATTCGATCTCGTGTTCTCTCCCTCGCTCTCTTCGTTATATATACTGTCGAGGGGGTCGGGCGTATATGCTAACAGGTTGGGAAGGCTACGGCTAGCCTTGGTTAAGGCTTGGGGGTCCAGTCTCGGCTGGGCTCGGGAGAGCCAATGGGTTGGGCCGGGCTGTGGGTTGGGGTTGCTACTGTTCTTCTTATTCTTTTTTTTTTTCTAATTCAATTCTAGTTATTATATATATCCAGATATATATAATATCTATATACCATTATACAAACGTATATATATACGTATATATATATATATATATATATATATATATATATATATATATATATATATATATATATATATATATATATATATTATATACGTATATATATATATATATATATATATATATATATATATATATATATATATATACACATATACACAATATATATAATATATATTTATATATATAAATACATGAATACACATTAATACTTATATATATATATATAAATACACTTGCGTATATATACAATATATATTTTATATATATACACATACACATAATATATATGTATATATTTTATATATATACACACATACAGATTAATATATATATTTTATATATATATACATACACATACACATTTATATATATATATATATATATATATATATATATATATATATATATATATATATATATATATATATATATATATATATATATATACATACACATTAATATATCTATATATATAATCTCTCTATATATCTATATATTCTCTCTCTCTCTCTATTTTTTTTTTTTAACAAAGGGAATTTTATTGACTAAAGCAGGAAACAGAAAACGGCACCGGCCCAACACAACTCCAAAGGGCCAGACCAAGACCACCAAAACGGAGCCGGACGCAAGGCCCACAAGCGAGCTGCTTCCGGTCCAAAAGGCCACCCGAGAAACGCAGGACGAAGCCCCCCCAGGCCAGACCCGCGTGGCCCGACCTCAGACAACAAAATTCAAAACAAAACCAACAAAAAAAGGGGGGGAAAGCGTGGCGCCCAACGCGCGTGGGGGGGCACGTGGCGGTCAACACTGGGCCCGAGGCCTGGCAAACACGGGGCCCGAAAGGGGCAGGCCAGAGCGCGTGGGCCAGCGCGCGGCCTGGGGAATGCGTGTCCCGAGGCGAACGCGGGGGGGGGGGGCCAGCGCGAGCAAAGAAAGACGACCGCCTGGGGAGGGGGTGGGGCCGCGGCTGCGCCTCCAAGCGAGGGGAGGGGAAGGCGGCGGAGCCGAGGGGGCTCGGGAGCCCCGCGCGCTGCCTGCGGGGAGCCAGGCCGGGGAGGATCCGCCGGCGGGATGGGAGCGGCGCCGGAGGCGGCGGCTCGAAGGTGCCGAAGACGGATGCGCCGGAAGGATCCGCCGGAGAGGGGGAGCTGCTAGGGGACGGCTCCACGGTGGACGGCACCAGCGGCGATTCCACGGCGGGGTAAGGGAGGAAAGGAGCAGCGACAAGGGGGAGGGAGCAGGCCATCTCCTGGCCACAGCGGGGAAGGCCACGGCGCGACGCAGGGCAGCGCTGCGGCGAGGAGAGACGGGGAAGCGGGAGGGGGCGGAGAGTGATGGAGTCAGGGAGAAGAGGGGGAGGGGAGGTCTCGCGTCTACCGAGAGGGGGCGGGTCGACGCCAAAGGGGAAAGGGCAAAGCCGCGGTGGCGAGGACCGCTGGGGATGCCTGAAGAAGACCGTCCGGCGCCAGGAAGCACGGCGGGGATGACCGCTGCGGCCAGAATGCAGAGGCAGGGAAGCCGCTGCCCCTACGCCGAGGCGGAGGGGGGATTGGCTCCTCCGAGGGCGGAGGCGAGCCACTCGAGCGCTTCCGACTGAGTGGGGAGAGCGATCCAGCGCCACTGAAGGGAGGAGGGGTCCTGGGAGACCCAGAACCACCGACGGGTGACGGGGTCTTGGTAGTAGGACCCTGTCGCCGCCGAGGAGACGGGGACCGCGGCGGCAGCCTGGACGACGGGCAGGAGAGGGGGATCCGCGATCGAAGAGGCCGAGACGAGGGGGTACGACGCAGAGGCGGAAGGGGGGCTCTCTGATGCGGCGGGAGGGGAGGCTGGGGGGGGGCGGGAGGGGGCGGCTGCCATGGCGGGGGGCTCCTCGGCCGTAGGAGCCGCGGGAACCGAGCCCGACGGAGGATCCGGAGGCGCCGAAGGGGGCGAGTCCACCGGAACGGGGAGAGGGCCCGGAGCCGCGGGGACGTCGAGTGCCGGAGGCTGGAGGGGATCCGGAGCGAGCGCTGCCTGAGACCCGGCGGACCGGGGCAGGCCGTAGGGAGCTGGGGCTGGAGCGGCGACCGAGGGGGCGGGCGGCACACCCGAGGGAACGGTGGCCAAGACGCGTTGCCGACCGGAGAGAGGAGGTGCCTTGACGGGGAGGACGGCCAAGCCGGATCCTGGTCGCGCAGCGCGAGAGGCATCCAGGGGGACCGGCGGGGGTCCGAGAAGGGAAGGGGGCTGGGACGGCCGAGGACGGCGCGAGGGGCGAGGCCAACTACGGCGACAGCGGCGTCTGCGCCGGGGGGGAGGGGGCAAGAGGGAGGGTCCGTCGCATGCCAGGCAAACGCCGGTGGGGAGAGCGGGGGGGTCTCCCCACGGTGGGGGCGCCCAGAGGGGGCTCGGCCGGCCACCCAAGAGTCCGGAGAAGGACGAAGCTGCGCGGCGGGGGGGGGTGCCCCCGGCCGGCCGGCCGTCGGCCAGATCCAAGGGAGGGGGGGATCCCGAGGAGCTGGGGAGCTCCATCGGAGGGAAGCCACACCAAGGCCCAAGCCATCTTCATATATATATTCTCTCTCTCTCTCTCTATATATATATATATATATATATATATATATATATATATATATATATATATATATATATATATATATATATATATATATATATATATATATATATATTCTCTATATATATATATAATCATCTATATATATATATATATATATATATATATATATATATATATATATATATATATATATATATATATATATATATATATATATATATTCTCTATATATATATATAATCATCTATATATATATATTCTATATATATATATATATATATATATATATATATATATATATATATATATATATATATATATATATATATATATATATATATATATATATATATGTATATATATATATTCTCTCTCTCTCTATATATATATATATATATATATATATATATATATATATATATATATATATAGAGAGAGAGAGAATATATATATATACATATATATATATATATATATATATATATATATATATATATATATATATATATATATATATATATATATATATATATATATATATATCTGTATCTATATATATACACAAATACACTTTAATATATATTTATATATACATACCAATAAATATAATATATTTATGTATATATACAAAGATGCATGTACATCATATATATTCATACACTTATACATTATATTTATTTAGACAATAAAATAATATAACCAATAAAATAATAATAGATAACAATCTTAATAAATATAATAATAATAATAATAATAATAATAATAATAATAATAATAATAATAATAATAAAACCCATTGTATAAATAACCAAATATTCTTAAGTCTATCCAAAAAGCTTGGAAATATTTGTACATACCTAAAAGTAGGTCTACATAGGCTTGGGCTTAGTTTGGGTCCCATTTGCACTAGTTTGGTAAAAGTGGGTACCCTGAAACTAGATATTATAATTAAATAACTAAATAAGCTTCGACAAGGGTTACGTCGCAACTTGGCCGGATTTTCCTAATTAGGGCATCACTATGGCTCGGCCTTCTCTACCAGGGCTAATACACTAGTCAAAGCATGCTACTGCACTACCCGTGCCATAATTCCTAGTCACCTTGTACTCCAACTCTCAACAATAGCTAAAGTCATCTACCGTAATAATTAATTAAAATAATTATTCATAAAAATCTAAAAATCACCAATTTAATTAAAATAAATAGAAATTTTCAAAATTCCGGGAAGGGAGGCTACAGATGAGAAGGAGTTCGATTGTCCGGTGGTGGTAATCCCTGCTGCGATCGACGAATATACTGCTCCATTAGGTACGGCGGCAAGTCGTCGTAGACGCTGCTTGGAAGTCGACGTAGCTGCTCTGGCGACATGAGATCAAAGAGTATCGTCACAGTTGGAGGCGGTGCCAGAGGGGCAGCAGGGTTGAAGGAAAGATGACCGACGAAAGAAGGACCGGGAGCAGCAGTCGACGGACCGGCACCAGTAGAAGACGGACCGACACCAGCAGCAGACGGACCGGCAGCAGCAGACGGAGACGAAAAGTACGTGGTAATTTGCTCTCATAAGGACGACACCGTCTCGTGCAGCTGCGTAAGCTGCGACCTAACATCATCGTCTGCCGGGACCGCGGGAGGAGGCGGTGTCGGTAGAAATCTCTGCGTCGCCATGTGATACGGTCCTAGGAAGCCAACTCCGTATAGGTTCCCTTTCTTAAAGTCGCCGACGGTATCTACGAACAAGTCGTTACGAACGGCCAAAGAAGAGGGCGTCCGGGCGGGCGTCGCTTCACCGCTATCCTCGGTCTCAGTTAACTGAGCCCGACTAAGGGCCTCACGATACGCAGCCTATCAAATGAATGTGTTTTTATTATAAGATTTACCTAAGTTGTAATCTAAATCCTATGTTTCACTAAGCCAAGTGTGAATCCTAAGTTTACCTAGGTTATAGTCCGAATACTTTTAATTATAACGTAAATCTCATAAACATAAGTACTTACATCAGTCTCCTTGGCCCTCTTGTCGACGAAGCTCCCGTCCTGCCGTCTCTTGTGCGTATGCTGGAAGACGTTGTGCATGGTGACCGATTCTGGTGCCCTTTCCTTCTTTACCGCCCGTTGGGTCTGCATACGAAATTTTCGTAGAACTTAATTAACTTCGTATATTAATAATACCTAATTCGATAGTGAAATGAATTTACGGTATCTCACCAGATCTGCAAGCATCACTGCGTGGGGCCTGGATCCCCCCGTATGAAGCCCCGCGGCCCATCGGTTCGCCTTTGCCTTCTCCGATTTCTCCTTGTACGTATGAGTACTCATCATATCTAGGAGGTCCTCATAATAGTCCTGCCGGATCCAATTTGGCCTCGTCTGCCCCTTTTTCAGGTCATGAATCATATCCCGTATCTTCTTCGAGACAGCACTTTTGTAGGCTCTGCGGATCGCGTCCTCGTGATGGGGGGCCACCAGTACGTCGTCTAACATACAAATTCAATTATCACGTAATTTAAAAAATGGTTGATTAAAGAGTAACTAATAATTAACTAGAAAATATAGATATATACCCTCAACTCGTCGAGCCAGACGTACTTCAAGTTTGGGGGCACCGACGAAAAGTTGAGGTAGGGACCATGGAAGTTAGCCCCTGATAATTTCTCCAAGAGCCCTGGCAACATTAAACGAAAAAAATCTACAAGGAAGAAACGATTGGATTATTAACTTGAATAAATGAAAAAAATTTAATAAATTATCTTAAATTTACTTACGAGGTCCCCGCGGGCTATAGCTCTCGTCGGAACTCGACTCTCGGCCTCTCTGGTGCCGTCGGAGGATTCGCGGGTCCGTGCATGTACTCTCTAGTAACCGGATGGAACCGAGTATGGGGGTACTCTGGGGCCCACTGGGCAGTAACTGGGGAATCTACTGGTGGATCCGCTGGTGGGTCCGCTGGTGGGTCCGATAGCGAAATGGATCCGCTAGCAGATCCAGACTTATGCCTTGATAAAGTAGTCGATCGACGGCGGGATGCGTCTGTGCCCGGGTACTCTCTGGGTCGGGCTCGCTGGATGGGGTCACATCCCGGGAAGATTGAATACGACCACGACCACCAGCACCACTACGACCACCACCACCACCACCGCCAGCACCAGCACCACGACCACCACCAGCATCACGACCACGGCCAGCCATCATGACCTGTAAATAGAACACATAAACATAATTAACAATATAAAAGTGTAAATGAATATAAAATTCTAAACTAAAATATATATACCACCAGTAGGGAGACGAGTGCCGTCGTGACGAAAAAAACTAGGAGTGCCATCTGCAATAAGTAAATAATCGAACGAAAAAAATATTAATTCACGTAATTGGAAGTGTTTTTAATATACAACAATATTTAACCTAATCATCGTCTTCGTTCTCATCCTCGGCCTCGTCTTCATCATCATCCTCCTCCTCATCCTCATCCTCATCCTTATCTTCATCGTCGATTTCATCTGTATCCTCATCCCCATCAAATTCGTCTTCTTCTTCTTCTTCTTCTTCCTCCTTAATATTTGGGACAAGATGCCTCTTTCTCCCCTGGTTGACAGCTAAGTCTTATGTATCAACCTCTTCCTTCCTTCTATTTTCCTCAACAATATCTTCAACATCCATTGTTTTCGAGTGTTATCCCAAGTATTGGAACTTTTCGATTTGGTCCTCTTGGTATGCTGGATCTCCAACATTGAATGTATTTCTAGATTTAATCTTGCATACTATCCACCAGTCAAATCGATCTCTATGACGCCTTGGATAGATTGTATAGTAGACTTGAACAGCCTGATTTGCTATCGCAAATATATCGGACCCTTTATACCTCTTGCGATGATTTATATCGACAAATCCAAATTTTTTATCGATCCACCAACCGATATTTGGTGTCGTATCGAACCACTCATATTTGAACATCACAATATGCATATCATAAGGGCCAGTATATTGTAAATCTATAATATCCCGAAGCACTCCATAATAGTCAAAGTCCGGTTCGTCGTCATAGATGGTGCCTCTTATGCAAACACCAGAATCCTTGGTACTGATGCCGTTATTAATAAATTCGACATTTATAGCATTCTGAGTTGCCTTAAACCTGAAGCCATTAACGACATAGCCTGGCCAAGTCTTTGTTTGCTTCTTCGGTCCCAATTCCAGATAACGAACACTCTCATTAGTGAGTATTATTTCAGGCAATAAAACCTGTAAATAAATATTTATAATTTATATGTTTTAGATTATATATTTCTAATCTCAGTTACTTATGTATTTTATAAGAATATATAAAATCAACCTCAATTATAATCTCAGTTACTTACGTATTTGTGAAACCATGACGGAAATGTACAATCAACCTCTCTTTGAAGTCCCTCATCGGTAATATCGGGTGTTCTCATTTTGACTTCATCTCTAAATACACTATTAGAGAAAATAAGAATATATAAGTATAGTCACTTACTTCATCAAATTTGAGATTATAACGAGTACAAGTGTACTGATTTACTTCTCCAAATATCTCACTTCTTGTATGTCACAGTTTAACAAGACATATCGGTGAGCGGCATCGTACTCGTCGTCAGTCAACCACCGTTTTTTACTAGCCCCAACAGGCTTGCCCCTTACATTGAATATACCTCCATCCTCAACATCCTCGTCATTCCTTTGAGGTCTATTTTGATTTGTCTTAACATGAGTATCGAAATAAATGGACCAGAAGTTTGACACCTCTTCGATAAGATATGCTTCGCATATCGAAGCCTCTATATGCTCATTACCAACTTTCTTCTTTAGATGGTGTAGGTATCTAGAGAGACAAATTATCTTGAGAATTAAGAATAAATTTTAAATCCTACTGAAATTCAACTTAAATTATATCGATTTTTATGTACCTTTCAAATGGGTACATCCTTCGATAATGAACAGATGCACCGACACGGGCTTCGTATGCTAGATGAATCGGTAGATGCTCCATGCTGTCGAAGAAGCCAAGTGGAAATATTTTCTCCAACTTGTAAATTGTTAAGATAATCTTTTCCTCAAGTTCAACCATGTGTTGCACAGTTAACTAGTTGAACAAATATCCCTAAAGAATATTGATAGTTCGGCCAACGGAACCCATACAGCAGAAGACAACAACTCTTTCAAAGCAATGGGCAGTAATCTTTCCATAAACACGTGGCAGTCATGACTCTTCATATTCGTTAGCTTGCGTTCACTGAGATCAATGCATCTAGACAAATTTGATACATAGCCGTCGGGAAATCTTAAAGTAGATACCTACTTGTAGATTATTAATCTATCTTCCTTGCTCAATATGTATTGTGCTATCGGCTTAGTTATTTGTCCACCAGCTCCCCTTTGTATCAAGTTCAGATAAGGACGCTTGCATATCTCGGCAATGTCTTGTCTTGCTATTGGATTGTCCTTCGTCTTTCCTTTAATATCAATGACGGTATTGAAGACATTATCGAACATAGCCGATATACCGATACTAATCTGCTACGATCGATACTAAGTACATATGGATACCGATACCGATACCGATACCGATAGTTTGATACCGATACCGATACCGATAGTGCGATACCGATAGTTCGATACCGATACCGATACCGATAGTTCAATACCGATACCGATAGTCCGCTAGCGATACCGATAGTTCGATACCGATACCGATAGTTCGATACCGATACCGATACCACTAAGTCCAAATGATTCCTCTTAAGCGTCGAGCATGTTATACACGGTTCAACTTGACGAGTCAGTATTATATATATATATATATATATATATATATATATATAATTCATGGTTTAAAGTATCGGTCGATACCAATCCGATACGGCCGATAACGATACGGTTTGGCATGTTCTGATCCGATACCGACCGATACCAAATATTGACCGATGTCGACATTGGGGGTCTTTGTTCCGGTCAATTCGACAAAGAAAATTAAACAGCATAGGAATAGTCCAATACCGATTCCGATACCGATATTGTGAACCTAGGTTGAAAGCATAATAAGGTTGTAAAAGCATGTAAAAGAATCCGATACTACCGATAATTATTTGTTTCCCAATACCAAAATAACCAATAGATGGGGACTGAACCTATTGCTCAGATATCAACCTGAACTCAAGGTAGAGTAAAGCATTTCAAATGCAGGACAAGTGTATAAATGAAAGTATGTGACTGAATACATTTAGGAATGTAGTAAATTTTTAGGCTAGGGCAGGACTAGCAAGGTAAGCAGGGATCTAATGCAAATGCAGACAATGACTCATTTGCATTCATAAATTCAATATGAATTGGTCCATGATAGCAATGGATTGATCAACTAAAATAGCTAATGCATCTGCTAAATAATCCCAAGTGAATTCATGCAGGGAACTAAAATCAAGATGGATAGAACCATGGACAAGGTAAGAAGACTGATACTCAAACATGTATCAGAACATGCAAGGAAGGGAAGAAATTATCCATACCATATAGACTGAACTAAGGTGAAGATGAGGGCAATAAATCATAGGCTAGGCAGTATAGATATGTACAGTGAATAAATAAGGATTTGAAGGTTTAGACAATGCAGATATTAAATGAAGGCATGACTTATCTACTATGTAGGGCAGTATATTTGAATGCAGTGCCATGGTGGTGCAGGACAACTATACATGTGCAGTGAATGATATATGGTGATATAGTTAGGTAACAGAGAAATGTAGGTAATAACACCACATTATACCTGGTATTTCAAGATAACCTATTTGCAGTTAATGAGAAGGATTGCAATCATACAGTGAATGCAAGGCAAAATCTAAGGTGCAGGACAAGTACATATATAGTGATACCTCTGTAGGAGGAATGATATCTCCAGTACACATCTCATACTCTAATGCCAATATATATACAGGTCATGCAAGTACATATGATACTCCCCTATTACTTGTAACCCGAGCCCTAGGCTTACATGTCCTCTTGACTGTACATAGGCTGAACAATAGAGAAAGGAAAAGGATTGGCACTCTAATCTGGACTGATACAAATTTATGCAGTGACTGAACAACAAAATAAGGGCTGAACAACAATAGATTTAATACAGAGAAGTAGGGGACTGATAGAGATAGTTTAACATATGATACTCCCCGTTGCCCCCCGTTGCCCGCCGCAGCCTCGCGCGCGGCCGCCGCAGCCCTGCGCTGCCCCGGAGCGTGCTGCCGCCCACCGCAGTCCTGCGAGCGTCCGCTGCAGCACCGCGCTGCCCCGTGCATGCCACCGTCGCAGTCCCCGCCGCCCACTACAGCCCCGCACGCGGCAGCCGCAGCCCCATGCTACCCCGGAGCGCGCTGCCCCCCGCCGCCCACCGCAGCCCCGCGCTGTCCCGCGCGCGCCACCCCCGCAGTCTTCGCCGCCCCCGCAGCCCACGATGCCCCCGGCAGCCCAAGACACCCACGACCATCGAGAGAGAGAGAGATATTACCTTTGGGAGAGAGAGAGGAGAGGTCGTCGATCACCACCGCAGGAGAGAGAGAGAGGAGAGTGAGGTCGCCGACCGTCGCGGGAGAGAGAGAGAGGAGAGTGAGGTCGTCGACCATCGCGGGAGAGAGAGAGAGAGAGAGGAGAGAATGAAATTTGGAGGGAATGAAAAGTTCCCCCCGTCGTTTCAATTTAAGTCTGGAACGTATATTTAGCGACGGACTAGCGTCGAATTTTATCCGTCGCTCTATTTGATACTTGTCGACGGACTATTAGTCGAAGAATTGTCCCGCCACTTCTCCCAACAATTTCCACCAAATAGTCGACTGCATAGCAACGGCTGTGTATCCGTCGTTATATCTCCGACGACCTATCGACGGATGAACGACCTTTTCTTCCCCTTAAAATAAAATAAAAAATATATCGGCATGTCGTCGCCCATCCGTCGACTATTTGCGTAAATCTGTCGCTAACGCCGACGAAAATTTTTTATCGCTAATGTGTCGTCGCTGATTTACGGTATTTTGGTAGTGGATAGACGGTGCACAAAAGTAAATAGAACGTGTTTGTTAATGATAGCATTGTGGTGTCACCTTCGGTTCCCGTATTTCGTATTTCTGTGCGCATTTGGAATTTTCTTGAATTTTCTGGTAATTATTTTCCTGTAGTTCCCGTATTTGGTCTTGGGCCGACTTTATTAACTTATTGATTTGCATTACGGATTTGGGTTTAAATTTTATTATTATTATTATTATTTCATAGGAGATGGGCCCTTGGAGGGTTCGGCCTGGCTTGCTTTGGTTGGAATTGCTATGGATCACTTTAACCTACACTATTCCTTACCTCCACCACACCACCACCCATTAATAACCTTACCTACCATTCTCTCTCTTCATTAACATCAACACCACCAGCATCCTCTTCTTCTTCTTCCTCTTAAAACCCTTTAACTCCACAATAGGCAAGTGCAACTTGCCATCAAGAGAGAACCTCGAATTTATTGTTCATAAGTATTAATTAGTTGGTTGGGAACAACATTAGAACTTGAAATTTCCTGATTTGAAGAAGGGATAACTCTAGATCTAAACTTATTTTCGTTTTGCTGGTTTTCCTTAGATCTACTTATTAAACATTGTTCTTTTGGTTGTTTTGAGGTTTCCATGTTGTGGAGAATCCAGTTTTGAACAACTTTGGTCTTTGCAAAACTTGATTTTGTTTTATAATGGTGAAGATATGAAATTTCCAAGTTTTAGGGCTTGGTGTTCTTCCTCTCAGCCGAGGTAGGGAAGAACACAGCCTCCCCTTCCTTACTGGCCACACCTGAGGTGTTGTGCCCTCCCAACTGCCGCTTACGCGCGCGTTTTCCGATGCACTGCCTTAC
The DNA here is from genome assembly GCA_029216955.1 of Iris pallida. NCBI lineage: Eukaryota > Viridiplantae > Streptophyta > Magnoliopsida > Asparagales > Iridaceae > Iris > Iris pallida. The sequence goes on along the minus strand of JANAVB010025000.1, from coordinate 2,001,643 downwards.
GCAGCATGCACGTGGCTCCCCCTTTCCCCCATTTCCTGCTGCATTAAGCGAGCTGCAGCTGCTGCTGAGCTATACGCGGCTGACGCGTAGCACAGGTGGGGCCCACTCCCTTTTTTTTTTTTTCTTCTGCATTACGCAGCCTCCCCTGCCCCCATTACGCGGCACTGTGTGTGGGCCCCCTCCTTTCCCCTATACGCAGCCATTTTTTTTTGCACGTGGGTTCCTTTCCCCTGTACGCACGTTGCTGCTCTAGCTGCTATACGCATGCCCGCTCAGCCCTTACGCGCGCACTTTTGCATATCCTGCTCCTCTGTGATTTTAACGTTTTCTCTGGAATTTCTAAATTGGATTTATTGGAGCTTTTAATAATTAATGCTCACTACATCACTTGACTGGGCCTGACACGCTTGGACACAGATTGGAGTTTTCTTGTGACTTGTATTTATTCCTTGTTAACTGGTAACTCGTAACAACCTGATAACTTGGACATGGTAACTTGCAACTATATAGTGGCCGTAGCGGCGCACTCTTGCCTAGTAACATGTAACCTGACAAGATAACTTGATAAATTAATAAATTGAGCTACTGAGGTAGGCTCACCTGACTGCTACTTGACATGACACCGTGGGTGTGCGTCCCGTGCTTGTCTAAATTACCTGTCCAGTCTTGCATCATGCCTAGGACGTGATCCCCTGGGTACCACGGCCAGGGATTCACACTAAAATTGGACTAGGTAATGAGTAGACCAAATTAGAACATGGAGAATTCCCGGTCACAGGCAGTCTCGTTATCTGGAGGCATTAATGGACTTGTAGCTTGCCGACGAGTAGAGCACATTTCCAGCACACTGTCATGTGTTGCACCCTCTAAGTCACCTAAGGGTACATTTGTCTCCCGGGCGATGTACCCACCTATAACTCTCAACCCGCGGAAGGATAACTGGATGGTCTGCAGGGCTTGGGACTGGGAGTTTCTCACTTGCATCTTGTTAGTAATTAGGCTTGTGATAACCCTAGTTAGTTAAAGTAGTAAGCCGTAGTACTTGCTTGGCCGATTGTGAATGAATGGTGTCCAGCCCCGTCTAAGTCTTGTCTAGCCCTTGTACCTGGAACTCTTGATCATGATTGTTTTACTTATCTCCAACGATAAATGGGTAGAGACAGTGAACTATTCAGGCGAAGGGGTACAATCCCGGTCCTTGTTTGGTTTAAGGATTGTAACCTGGCTCCCGGAATGGTTCCACGTCCCTAGTCGTTTATCGCCCTGGAACTTTACTACTTGCACTTTCTTTTATTCTTTATATTCTGATATGCTGGCTTTGGTTCTTATTGTGGCCTCCTTTGTGGCACTTGCTCTTTCTGGGGTTTGACCCAGCTGGTTTTGTGTGGCCAGATTTCGGAGCAGCACCCGAGGATCTACCAAGCTTCCAGCCCAATGGTGAACACTAGACGGAACCCGGGCTACGAGTGGGTTTTCCCTTTTTGTTTCACCCACTTATATGTAAATTTATTCTTTTGAGGCGTTTAGCCGACGAGCACCTGTTAGCTCGATGCACATTTACTTACTGTCTGCCTACGGGCTGTAAACATGATTAACAAATCCTAGGGTTGATCATGTACGACTGAACTCTTGCTAGTCCTATCATTTTGTACGACTAGCTTCATGATCATCCAATATGTAATATTTGGGACGCCTTATATATATATATTTGATGCTCTAACATCTTGTAACTCTGTTAATTGCTTGAGATTGAGACAATAGGCTTGACCTTAAGAGACTGCTGGCTTGTAGTAAACCCTCATATCTAGACAGCCGTGACCGTGTAGTTGAGATGTATTCTATTTCAATATACGTAGCTGGCTGTGTCCGCCCCCGCTCTCCAGTATTCTGGTTCTGGGGCGTGACATGTGGGCGAGCTAGCCTCCCCACCAGTGCATAACAATGTACTGATAACCCCACAGATTGCTTGCAGGAAGCAGGAGATGTCGTCGGGTGCGGCGCTTTCCTAGAACGTGCTAAGGCGCGGAGCTAACTCTGGAGCCTTGGAGTGTTGCAAGGAGGTGGAGCACCGTATACAGAACATAATGTATCGGAACATCGCCATGAATCATTCCATGTTGTAAGCCACTTGGCACGCCTTTTATGTTTCAGAGAGAGTGAGAACTTGAGCGACTTGTAATCTCGACCTAGCGCCGCTTGTAAACTTCTTGAAAATCAATAAAGAGTTTGAATTCGCTTCAACTTATGTTCATTTACTTTTCGCTGTAAATGGGACACTCTGTGCAACTTTGTGGCCTATATCAAATCGGACGTTTCTGGAGATTAGCCTTGCGCGGGCACAACCTAGGCCCGTGCGGCATCACGCCTTAGCGAGGACGATCACTCATACGGGAGCGGAACGTGACAGATTGGTATCAGAGCACGGCTTTACGTCCTTGGACTTTATTTTGATTCTCTCAGTTTTGAAAGCTCGTTTGGAAATAAAGAAGTATACGCTCTCTCTCGTTGTGCCTTGGGATGTTCCATACAATAAGTCTAATATTTTCAAAAGCTCAAACAAGTACTCGATTGAATGGGATCGATAGGCGAAGGCCTTTGTGCCAAACCATGACGGACTTGAGTCGAAAGAAAACCAAAATAATAAAAGTTAGCAAATGCAATGCGTGCTTGAATAACCCTACGCTGATAATAGCGAACGAGTACACGAGACTATTGGCCCATTGGTCATATGGTCAACCTGATTTTAATAATTGATCAAAACTCTGTCTGGATATACGAAGCTTGTTGGGACATCTCAGCTTCTTGGACATAAGCAAGATTGGATATTCACTCCGTTCAAGACTGAAGAACTGTTTGCCTACTTGAGTCTGTATTTCCTATGCAATGTAATTTTCACTTTATTTGAGTCTAGGAATACGTTGTACACCGAGTCGTACTGGCAAATAGGCTATCCCCAAAATAGTTCAAAATGCTTTTAAAATGACCTATCAAAATGTTTACAAAAAGGTTTTCAAAAAGGTTTTCAAAAATCACCAAAAACTTATTTTAAAACCCTAATCTAACCCTGACAGAACTCGGCCAGAGTTCGGCCAGAGTTCGGCTAGAGTTCGGTTGGTGGCCGTCTTGATTTTTGAATTCTCTGGAACTTGGTCCTCCTGCAGTTGCGGATTTGACCGAGATTTGCTCATAGAGTTCTGCCCGAATTCTGCCCGAATTCTGACAGAGTTCTCCTTTTGGAATTCCTATAAATAGAGAAGTATTTCGATCATTTCAATTCACTCATTCACTTTCAATCTTCTCTCTATCTAAAAAGCTTTCTGCCTTACAAAGAGTTTTCTAGAGCTTTCATTTTCAGATCCCAAGCCAGTTACAATCCTCTAGTCGATTTGCCAGTACGGTACGGTCTAGAAGTTTCTGAGAGATTGTAATCAGAAGGCTTGATTGAAGAATACCTCTTCACATTTGAAGTTGGACGAGTTCTTCGTATCAAAGCTCGCGTTGTAGAAGTTGCAAGGACTTCGTAAGAAAACTTGCGGTTTTTCCTATAGTGGATTCAACTGGTAGCAAGAGTTCTACCGACTGGATTAGTCCTCAACAGAGGGATACCAGTATACATCGCTGTCTTTGCGTTTGCTTTCTGAACTCTGCCTTTACATTATTTCAACTGTGATTATATACTGTGATTGTGTTGCTAACTTTTTTAATTAGCATTATTCCGCTGCCAACTCTATTCATCCCCCCTCTAGAGTATTACGCTTTACTATATCGTTCCTACAATTGGTATCAGAGCGGGTGTTACAGGTAAAGCAAGGTAACAGTGCTATTATTTATTCATTATTTATTAAATCACAGCACATCACATGGCTACTATGAAATTCACAAGTGAAGGTCAGGCCACAAACAGACCCCCTCTGTTTGATGGTACTAACTACACTTATTGGAAAACACGGATGAGTTTCTTCTTGAAATCTCTTGATTTTGACTTATGGGCTATTGTTCTTGATGGCTATCAGAAGCCACCTCGTATAAATGTCGAGGGAGTTTTGGTTGAAAAACCCCAAAGCAGTTATACAGAGGAAGAAAAGAAAAAGGCCAGTCTTGACGCACGTGCCATTAATGCTCTTTTTTGTGCCTTAGACAGAACAGAATTTAACAGGGTATCTACATGCACAACGGCAAATGGTGTGTGGAAGCTTCTCGAAGTTACACATGAAGGCACGACTCAAGTCAAGGAGTCAAAAGTCAGCAGACTTACTCAAGAGTACGAGGCGTTCAAAATGAAGCCAAATGAAACAGTCACACAAATGTTCGAGAGATTCTTGGATATTGTAAACCCTTTGTCCTCCTTAGGCAAAGAAAACAGTAACCACGAAAAGATTCACAAACTCTTGCGAGCTCTCACCAAGAACTGGATTCCGAAGGCTACAGCTATCATTGAAGGAAACGACCTCACCACAATGTCACTTGAAGTACTCATGGGTAAGCTACTCACTCATGAACTGGAGCTACAAGATTTTGAAGAGCCTGCACCAAAGGAGAAGACTATCGCCCTCAAGGCTCAGCACAGAAAAGCTGCTGAAGATGACTCAGACAGCAGTGGATCTGACGCTGAAGATCAAGCTCTCCTTGCGAGGAAGTTCAAAAGATTCATGAGACATGAGAAGAGAGTCAAAGAGAACAACAGCAACAACTGGTACCAAGAAGATGCTGTCTGCTATGGCTGTAAGAAGAAGGGACATATGAAGAAAGACTGTCCCATCAACTCATCATCGAGCAAGAAGAACAACAGGTATGAAAAAGGCAACCTGAAAAGATCAACGTCTCGAAAATATGCCAACACCAGCATATGGCATGAGAGTGAAGCTAGCGACTCAGAAGATGAACATTCAGAGGACGCTGCAAACATCTGCTTCATGGCAATCGATCAGGTACCTACTGAACCTGTAGAAACATATGATGACTTTACCTTTGAGCAATTAGGAGATGCCTTCAGTGACCTGATGCTTGACTATAGGAAACTGCGTAGTAAATATCAGACCGCTGAGAAGGTACTCAAAGAGTACAAAGGAGAAATAGGAAGACTTACCGACCTACTAGCTGAGGTTAGAGCTAATGTTAGTGAGTCTGGTGAGCTTTCCTCTATAAAGCTCTTATTACACGAGACTAAACAGTCATCCGAAGAGAAAGACAAGATTATAGACCAATTGAGAGAAGATCTTTCTAAAGAAAAGAAAAGTCTTCAATCTGCACAAATCAGAATAGAATAACTCACTTCTGATTATACTAAGTTATATGACACTTTCAAAAGGTTGGAAATTAGGTTAGAAAAACAGCCTGAGCCTGCTGCTTCCTATCCTAACACGTGTCACTTACCGAGAAATCGGAACATTCCCAAGCCAAACACTGTCAGACCAAACCATATAAAACCTTTACCCCAAAAGGTTAAGCCCAAACATGATCATAGGTATGCATTCTTCTATACTAGAAAACCCAAACCTACCAACCATGCATACCACACAGCTTTCAACACTCAATATGCACAATGTCATTATTGTGGCCTCATTGGTCATATATCATCTGCATGTAGAATGAGAAAGCTTGTAGATTTAAATGTTTATGCTTGGATACCTAAAGCTAACAATTCAGGACCCTACAAGAAATGGGTACCAAAGGTTTCATCTGCAAACTGTTTTGTAGGTGGAACACCCTTCATATGCTAGAAGCAAATGGATCCTCGACAGCGGTTGCTCACGACATATGACCGGTGACGCTACTCTATTTGCAACACTGTCGAAGAAGAAGAAGGAAGGTTATGTTTCCTTCGGTAATAATTTGAAAGGGTATATTATTGGTATCGGTGATGTTGGTAAGTCTCCCTATCCCATGATTAAAGATGTCTGTCTGGTTACCGAGTTGAAACATAATCTGCTCAGCATAAGTCATCTGGCTGATCATGGTTATGGTATCAACTTTGGCAAAGACAAATGTACTATAGTTGATAGCTCAACTGGTAGTACTATCTTTGAAGGTATCAGGGAAGACAATATATATGTTTTCTATCTGCTGGAAGAAGCTAACATTTCAGGTAGATGCTTAATGGCCAAAAGTGATGAGAGTCATCTATGGCACATGAGACTCGGTCATGCAAATATGGATACAATTTCAAGATTATCCACAAAGAAGATAGTACGCGGTCTACCAGACATAACATTCAAGAAGGATTCGGTATGCAGCCAATGTGAAAAGAACAAGGCTACCAGATCTACATTCAAGTCTGTAAACACAGTATGTACTACTAGACCTCTACAATTGCTACACATGGATTTATTCGGTCCTAGCAGAGTTGCTAGCCTCGGAGGTAAATTATATGCTTTTGTAATTGTAGATGATTTCTCTAGATACACGTGGGTATATTTTTTGACACGCAAGAATGACGCATTATCCAAATTTGTCGCCTTTTGCAAGAAAGTACAAAATGAAAAAGGTTACATGATCACTCGTATTAGAAGCGATCATGGAGGCGAATTCGAGAATGCTGATTTCGAGCAATTTTGTGACACACACGGTTATATACACGAGTTCTCCTGCCCTAGAACTCCACAACAAAATAGAGTTGTGGAACGTAAGAACAGAACTCTAACCGAAATGGCCAGAGTGAGGTTAAATCAATTTAGCCTACCCAAATACTTCTGGGCTGAAGCTGTCAATACAGCTTGCTTTGTGCTCAATAGAGTTCTTATTCGACCCAAATCGAAGAAGACTCCATTTGAGTTATGGTTTGATAGAATTCCTTCAGTTTCATACTTTAAGATTTTTGGCTGTAAGTGCTTTATTCTTAATACTAAAGACAACTTGGGAAAGTTTGACGAAAAGGCCGATGAAGGTATATTTCTAGGTTATGCGGCCAAGAGCAAAGGGTACAGAGTCTTCAACAAACGTACCATGATCATCGAAGAATCAATCAACGTCACTTTTGATGAAATGAACCAAATGACTCTCGATGACAGTGATGAAGATCTGCCTACATCAAGCTCAACATCAGCTGAACCTGAACCAAGCTCTGCACTAGCTGAACCCCCTAGAGGAGATCCAGGAACCAGCTACCTACAGAGTCTACCGAAGAGGTTAAAATTCACAGCTGATCATCCACAAGATTTGGTAATTGGTGACATTACCAAAGGAGTAAGTACTCGATCATCCAGTAGAGATATTGTTTCTAGTGTTGCATTTATTTCACAGCTAGAACCTAAATCTATTGATGAAGCATGTAGTGATAGTTTCTGGATAGATGCCATGCAAGAAGAATTGAACCAATTCGAACGGAATCAAGTTTGGGAACTTGTTCCCAAGCCTATTGATCATCCGGTCATTGGCACCCGTTGGGTATTCCGAAACAAACTGAATGAGGATGGTTTAGTAACTCGTAACAAGGCTCGACTCGTAGCTCAAGGATACAATCAAGAAGAGGGTATCGACTACGATGAGACTTATGCCCCAGTTGCGAGATTAGAATCCATTCGCATGTTATATGCATTTGCATGTTTTCAAGATTTCAAACTTTTTCAAATGGATGTAAAAAGTGCTTTTCTAAATGGCTTTATAAAAGAATAAGTTTTTGTAGCACAACCTCCGGGTTTCACGGATTTCAAAAATCCTGACCATGTTTTCAAGTTGAAAAAAGCCTTATACGGTTTGAAACAAGCCCTTCGTGCTTGGTATGATCGTCTAAGCTCTTTTTACTTGACAACGGTTTTTCAAAAGGAAAGGTTGACACTACACTTTTTATTAAATCTTTTAATGGTAAGCTGTTTTTAATTCAGATCTATGTTGATGATATCATATTTGGATCCACTGATGAATCTCTTTGTCAAGAATTTTCTAAGTGTATGCAGAATGAGTTTGAGATGAGCATGATGGGAGAGCTAAAATTCTTTCTCGGATTGCAAATCAAACAAACCGACAATGGGACGTTCATTAATCAAGCCAAGTACACAAAAGATTTGCTAAAGAAGTTTGATCTGGACAATGTCAAACCTATTGGCACTCCGATGGCAACTTCAACAAAGCTTGATTCTGATGAACAAGGCAAGCCAGTCGACACACGTAAGTATCGAGGTATGATTGGTAGTTTACTTTACTTAACTGCTAGTCGTCCAGATATAATGTTTAGTGTTTGCCTGTGTGCACGCTTTCAAGCTAACCCAAAGGAATCACATCTGTCCGCAGTTAAGCGTATCTTTCGATACCTTAAGGGCACTTCTTCTGTCGGCTTGTGGTATCCCAAAACCAAATCCTTTGACCTTATTGGTTATTCGGATGCAGATTTTGCTGGATGTAAGGTTGATAGAAAAAGTACTAGCGGTACATGTCATTTCTTAGGCAAGGCTCTAGTCTCTTGGTTTAGTAAAAAGCAAAATTCTGTAGCCTTATCAACAACAGAGGCTGAGTACATCGCCGCAGGACGTTGTTGCGCTCAGATTTTGTGGATGAAACAAACCTTAGAAGACTTTAATTTATTTTACACACATATTCCCATTTTCTGTGATAACACTAGCACCATTAATTTGACTAAGAATCCTGTATGTCACTCTCGTACTAAACATATCGAGATTCGGCATCATTTTCTTAGAGATCATCATCAAAATGGAGATATAAACCTTGTGTACATAGATACTGATAATCAATTAGCTGACATCTTCACTAAACCTCTAGCGGAAGATCGCTTCAATTATTTACGTCGAGAATTAGGAATTTTGGACGTCAGTAATATAAATTAATTTTATTTTTATGATTATATATCATTATGCATAAACTGTGTTAGAGACAAGCTAATAAAGAGTCTGTCTGTCACCACAACTACGGTTGAAGCGAAGCGGTATTTAAGAGTTCCCCGGTGAACCTTCGCCAGCTGGGACAGTACTCCTACAGCTAATCTAAGACAGTTGCTGTGTGACGATATCTAATTTATAAAATATTATTAATTATGTTATTTGAAGACTAAAATAACTAATCTTTGAATTAAATATTTGAAACGAGTCAATGAAAAAGAAGTAGCAAAAATCAACCTGAAAGAACCCTAGGCGAATTCGGCCAGAACTCTGACCGAATTCGGCCCGAGTTCGGTTGAGGGTGTCTGTGTATATATACACAACCCGAGAGCCTCTTCTCTTCCATTGCTTCCATACTTTCAAACAGCGGCACCAGCCGCCCGAAACACCTCCAAACCCTAGGTATTCACCAACCCATTGCTCCCTATCTACTTGGTGAAATCCTTCCAAACTTTGGAATCGTGCGGAGATCATCCTTCTCTACAACATATCCAATTTTCGTGAGGTATAACTCCCTCTTTCTCCACTTTCAAATTAGTGCTTATTTATTTCAATGGCACCTAGATTTAATCTGTCTAAGAGGAAGAAGACCACTCCTAGTGAGGAAGGGTCCTCTTCGAATCCTCACACGGATTCTTTGTTTTCGTAGGTCCAAAAGAGCGACGGTGCTTTCGATGGGTTCTTCTTTCAAACCCTCGATCAAGATTTATTATGGTACGGTGACTTTTCCACCCGATCCATATGCAGCGGCGCTCCGATTAAATGAACGGTATTCCCTGATCATCGTCACTTATTTGAGGCATTAGGGTTACACTTACTTGTTAAACTGTGCTTCCCAATTGCTACTAATGCCATTAGATTGTTCTATTGCAATCTCGTAGTTAACACTTTTGACGTGATCACACGTGTTGGAGGCATAGACATTGAGTTCAATGATGTCCTCCTAGCGGAGATTCTTGGGATTTCCAATGAAGGTGAACCGCTAGTTGATATCACGGAATTCGAGTTTCCCGAAGGCACTACACTCACGAGTTTCAAAACGGAACTCTGTGCACCTGACAGAGTACGTTCTGGAAAGTTCAAGGCTAACAACCTGAACTTGTTTAACTACGAATTGCATCGCATCATCTACTCTACTCTACTTCCAAAATCCACTTCTAAGGATGTTGTGACTTCGCTTGAGCTGTCCGCTATGTATCATCTTATCAAGGGGATTCCTTTTTCCGTCTCCAAGACTATTATTCAGATGATGGGACGTTGTCGTGCAAGAGATCGAAATCTCTCTTACGCGATGATTCTCCCTCGTATCTTTCAGCGCTTCGAGATCGATCTATCGACTTGTACTCAGGACTCTGAGCCCAAGTTACTCCAGCTTTCTCGTCGCAGCCGGACTGCTTCAGCTCCACCTCCTGCTCCTCCTACTGTACCATCTCCACCACATCAGCCGTATGCCATGACTTTTGAGGGCATACATCAGCACTTATCAGGTTTGCACGTCTCGATGACGGATATGGCTCGCGAGCGTGAGTTCCGCGATGTCACCCGTTACCAGGCGATGGCAAACTCCTTGGCTGATCTTCGGTTCGCTCATACTGGTTATTCAGCCGCTTCCATCCCTCGAGATCCAGCTTTTCGGGTTACCGCTGTGAGGATGAGGCTGTCCATGCCTACTTCCAGCCAGGTAACGCCTATGATTGGTATCGTGCTCCTCGAGATTATGTTGGCGAGTTCTATGCTGGCGCCCCTACTCATCCTACTGGCGCTGGTACTTCTGGTGCTGGTACTTCCGGTCATGCTGGCCGTGCTGTTGATGATATTGATGAGGATAGTGATGATGAGATCTGATCTGATTATTACTGACATTCTACTGTATACTTGGAAATGCTCCGACATTCCAAGTTTTTATCATTTACTTTTAATTAGTATTTTATAGTTTGCTATCAGTACTTTTTATCTTCATGGACATGTTTATGATGTTTCATTTATGACATCTCAGTTTATTTCAGCATTTTTGTTTAGCACTATCTCTTTATACTGCTTCTCCATTTTAAACTGCCTGTGAAATAGCATGCCTGAGATTTCTTTTATATTTATGAAGCAATACATGCCTGTGATGATAATTTTTAGAAATATTACATGCCTGTGATGCTATATCTCTAATTTTTATATTTCTTTTATTTTGTTTTCTCACTATTTGTTACTTATGCATTGATTGCGGGGGAGTCTTCTGCATTTAATGCGGGGGAGCCTTCGCTTGTGCAATTATTTTGCTAAGTGACAAAGGGGGAGAAAATTAAAAATGATCTAACATTTTTTTTGAGTTAAATACAGGTTATGAACAATTCCTACTTTTTGATATTTTTCGAACTAGCTTAATGTTATATCATTCATAGTTTGTCAATTATCAAAATGGGGGAGATTGTTGGCCCATTGGTCATATGGTCAACCTGATTTTAATAATTGATCAAAACTCTGTCTGGATATACGAAGCTTGTTGGGACATCTCAGCTTCTTGGACATAAGCAAGATTGGATATTCACTCCGTTCAAGACTGAAGAACTGTTTGCCTACTTGAGTCTGTATTTCCTATGTAATGTAATTTTCACTTTATTTGAGTCTAGGAATACGTTGTACACCGAGTCGTACTGGCAAATAGGCTATCCCCAAAATAGTTCAAAATGTTTTTAAAATGACCTATCAAAATGTTTACAAAAAGGTTTTCAAAAAGGTTTTCAAAAATCACCAAAAACTTATTTTAAAACCCTAATCTAACCCTGACAGAACTCGGCCAGAGTTCGGCCAGAGTTCGGTTGGTGGCCGTTTTGATTTTTGAATTCTCTGGAACTTGGTCCTCCTGCAGTTGCGAATTTGACCGAGATTTGCTCATAGAGTTCTGCCCGAATTCTGCCCGAATTCTGACAGAGTTCTCCCTTTGGAATTCCTATAAATAGAGAAGTATTTTGATCATTTCAATTCACTCATTCACTTTCAATCTTCTCTCTATCTAAAAAGCTTTATGCCTTCCAAAGAGTTTTCTAGAGCTTTCATTTTCAGATCCCAAGCCAGTTACAATCCTCTAGTCGATTTGCCAGTGCGGTACGGTCTAGAAGTTTCTGAGAGATTGTAATCAGAAGGCTTGATTGAAGAATACCTCTTCACATTTGAAGTTGGACGAGTTCTTCGTATCAAAGCTCGCGTTGTAGAAGTTGCAAGGACTTCGTAAGAAAACTTGCAGTTTTTCCTATAGTGGATTCAACTGGTAGCAAGAGTTCTACCGACTGGATTAGTCCTCAACAGAGGGATACCAGTATACATCGCTGTCTTTGCGTTTGCTTTCTGAACTCTGCCTTTACATTATTTCAACTGTGATTATATACTGTGATTGTGTTGCTAACTTTTTTAATTAGCATTATTCCGCTGCCAACTCTATTCACCCCCCTCTAGAGTATTACGCTTTACTATATCGTTCCTACAGAGACCAGAGTATAGTTCGAACGGGATGGTTATGCACGCAGCCTTTTGGCTAAGTTGTGCGGAGTATCGCGTACCTAGACCTTCTGGTGTGAACGAGTTTGCGAGCGAGATCTACTATCGCTCGGACGAGAATAAGTGAGACTTAGAATGTTTGTCGATAGATATGCTACTTGACCAACGCTAAAGCAAACACGAGAATGATTCTTAGAGTTTGGGGAAACAGACGAACGCACCTTCGAACATGTCGATCGTGAGTCGATTGACATTTTGAGGATTTGTAGAATGACTTGACCCTGAGTGGTGTATGTGATGGCTTCGAAAAAGAATAAGAGTGAGTGTCGACGACCAGTTGAGTAGCTCGAACCCTGAGTGGTGTATGGATGTTATAGAAATTGTTCGAGCGAGACTAAAGGATTTATGGATAGAACGAGTATGTCGACAAGCGATGATATCGCGCAGAGCCTTAGAACGAGTAACGCTTAGTTGGTTTTGACTTCGACAGTCTCAAACGAGATATCGTTCGGACGAATTAAGAATGCATAGTGCTAATTACGAAACGATTGAATGGAGATTCGAGACAATAAAATAAAGTAGATGTTTTGGTCGAGGAAACGTAGTGGATCGTACATGTGATTTTTAATTTAGTCGAATGGATTGAAACTTGAGTTAAGACCAAATACTCAGATAAAAGCAAAGTTAGCATGATTGGAAGATAGCGCACATAGAAAACGTTGGTTTGGAGATATGAGAATGACTAAGGATTTGGAATAGATGTTGCTCGATGACGGGATAGCATGAGACAATGCGAATTGAAGAATTAAGTTGCACGACTCGAAATTTATTACAAAAGGAAGATCGTCAGGTTATGTACATCATCGATGGTATTGAGGCGTATCAAAGATCGATGTACGAAAACTCGGGGGTACTCTGATTCGACGAATGAGTGAGTTAGTCTTAGCCTATGACCCTTGCGTTTGATAAATTACAACATGCCTTGTGTGACCATTACAGCCCCGCAACAGGGCACAATAGCAACCAAGTCGAAGAAACACGACGATTGAATAAGTACCATCAAGTCTAAAATGAATGAACAGTCATTCAATAAAATTCACCAAACGCATGCAATATAAAACTTAGAAGAATAACCGAGCATAGTTCGATGCCATCGAGCGATAAAGCCATTCGATAGAAATTGTCTAAGGTATGCACACGACATGAGTTAAGGAATGATAAGACGACTTGCACTCAGGAAGTCTCGAGGACGAGACTTATTTTGAGTGGTGTATTATGTAGTGACCCGCTCCGCCCTAGCGGAACGCCGATTCAAACGGCAAGTGCAACGACTCAAACAAGCCGTCGACTCGAAGAGTTGGCATCGACCCGATGAAGAATCGATGCAAGACTTACATTTGCCCGTCAAGGATGAATCCAGTCTTAGACTTTCAAAGGTGCGCTCGGAGTATCGCTCGGCCGATGCGAACATCGCTAAGGTGGGTGGCTCCTATGAACCTGTCTTTGCTTAGCCTAGATACTTAACAATACGGACACTATTGCTAGAATCGCTAGGCGATAATACTGCACATGCTAATAAATAACTCAACGCAACTAGCTAAGGAAATAATCCCATCTTGTATGCTTGTTTAGAACATGGAAAAGAACACAAAAAATATAGGGACTCTCGTACCGTGCCCCACACTCGTGCTAAGGCACAAGCTTACATTTAAGTTCCCTATGCGTTCAACAATGAAAAAATGAATGGTTTACAATAATGAAATGGAAGACTATCGACATAGTCGTTTCGAGTAGAATATAGCAACATTGGAAGACTTCGGGACCGATGGGTCGCCAAGGCGACTCCCGCACGGGGAGTTGCATAATGATGAATGAAAGAAAGAATGAATGAATAAGTGAATGAATGAATCAATGAATGAATGAATGAATATGTGAATGAATCAATGAATGAACGAACAAGTAAAAGAAAGAAAAGAAAGAATGAATAAAATATAAGAAAGAAATGAATGGTTAGCGACAGGTATGACGGGGACGTGCATCGGGGCTCGCTACCCGCGTTGTACGGACGTCGTCGTCAACCTGGTCGATAACGTATTATGGCTAAGGGTTAGCCTACGGCTCAGAGACAGCCGTTAAGTTAAAATGACAAATAATACGAAATGGTCGTGGACAATTCCATTATATACGGGAGGTAGGCATTATAAGGGATTCCGCAGCATGATCAAAGGAAGGATCGTGGCCGGCCTAGGCAGAATCATGGCTTACGGGCTACTTGGGTGTGGGCTCGGACATTCCAAGTAGACGTAAGTGTGGGGTATTTCAAGAGACTATCAAGGTGTACCAGCCATCACGCTATGATAGGTGAGAATACCAAAGGAGAATATGTCCAAATTGGCTTGTGGTGCCAGTGACCGGTACATATAGATTAAGTGGACTTTGCTGGTGGCAATCCACGTGCAAGTCCTTGCATTGAAACAAAGTAGTCTAAGTTAACTGAATGAAGCGCCTCCTGAACAGGCTCGAGATGTAACACACCAAATAATAAAGAGTACTTCATGCAAATGAGTTAGAGAACATGCCTACGACGTGCTAGAATTTGAGGCAGGGACACGCCCTCGACACTGAATGTTCACATAAATTACGTTAAGTTGTTATGTATGAATTGTTGACTAACTTGGTTTACTTTGGACAGGAAAAGCCGGACGGTAAGTATGGATAAGTCGTGCATGTATTTCCATGCAACACATTGAAATCGGTAACACGAGATAGGTCATGAAATATGCCATAAAACTGACCCTAAGGAAAGATTAGCAAGACAATGAATGATAGACGGTGCACAAAAGTAAATAGAACGTGTTTGGTAATGATAGCATTGTGGGCGAGCTAGCCTCCCCACCAGTGCATAATAATGTACTGATAACCCCACAGATTGCTTGCAGGAAGCAGGAGACATCGTCGGGTGCGAAGCTTTTCTAGAACGTGCTAAGGCAAGCTAACTCTAGAGCCTTGGAGCGTTGCAAGGAGCTGGACACCGTATACAGGACATAATGTATCAGAACATCGCCATGAATCATTCCATGTTGTAAGCCACTTGGCACGTCTTTTATGTTTCAGAGAGAGAGAGAGAGCTTGAGCGACTTGTAATCTCGGCCTAGTGCCACTTGTAAACTTTTTGAAAATCAATAAAGAGTTTGAATTCGCTTCAACTTGTGTTAGTTTACTTTCTGCTGCAAATGGGGACACTCTGTGCGACTCTGTGGCCTAGATCAAATCGGTCGTTTCTGGAGATTAGCCTTGCACGGGTGCAACCTAGGCCCGTGTGACATCACGCCTTAGCGATGACGATCGCTCCTGCGGGAGCGGGGTGTGACACTTCGTGTGCATGGCGAGGAACAAGGTTACCATATTCGGGTCCTCTCCCGATTCAACCTGTTACGAAATTATTATATAATTTGTCAGTTAAGTTGAAAGAAATATATTACTATAAAGTATTAATTATGGGTATACAGCGAGATATGTACCATATGAGTGAAGAAATACATGATGGACCGTGACCCACTACACCACTGTGATTCCGTCTGTCATGCTCTTTTAGATTTCGCAGACTTCTTCCTGTAGGTTTTCTCCTCGAATCTCCTCTTCATTGTCGCCCAGTCAGCGGCAGAGATCCAACCCTGAATAGGCTCTCCCCGGTACTCATGATCCTTTTGGTCGAGGATCGCGTCCCTAATGAGCTTGCTGGAAACGCTGGAAAAAATAGACTCGACAGCAACGGCGCGGTGGGGAGGGAAGAAGTAAGTCCGCTGAAAAAAACATAGAAGTACGTAAGTTATAACATAACATACTAAATGTTAAAAGGAAATAAACTTTTATGTACCGAAAAGTGCTCAAACCAGAAGGCCTTCTTGTCGGCTGGGACATCCCTCCAGTTGATCCAGGGCCCCCGTAGTTCTGTCGCAGGAATGTACCCAGCGATCGGTGTACGAAGGAGGGATGATACCTGTAAAATGGAAATTAAAATATATTAAACAAGTTTATAATAAATTTAAACAAATTAAATACAATAATTTTACTTACCGCCTGGTCCGAGTACAGTACAAAATCTCCAACCTCATATCCCCCTCCGGACGACACGGAGGATCTGTCTCAAATGGGAGCTGCAGCCTGCCCCTGTCCCCCCGCCCCTACCCATGCTCCTGCCCGCAGCCTACCCCTCGGCCTCGTCCTCGCCCTCGGTATGGGCCTCGCCCTCGCCCTCACCCTCGCCCTCGGCGTGGGCCTCGCCATCGCCCTCGACCTCGGCGTGGGCCTCGGCCTCGGCCTGCTCCTCAGTAGTGGGGTCGGCCTCTGGAATACTCGACGGTACTGGCTGCGTAGAAGAAGAAGGCCCTAGCCTCAAACTGCTAGAGGCGGGTATGGAGACACTGCCGGCGACTAGACCGCTAGTGTATACTGGAGTGCAGGGGGATGAGGAGTCGGTAGGAGGAGTGGTAGATGGAGACTGTCAGCCTCGTCGACTCCCACCAGCACTAGAACCAAAGGATCCACGTCGAGCCATATCTGAAAAAATATAGAAGTAAACCATACTACATCTGGAAAAAAATAAAAGTAAACCATACTGCATCTGAAAAATGACAAAAGTAAACCATATTACATCTGAAAATTAAACATATTCAATCCTCTTCTGAAAATTCATCTTGTTCCTCTTCCTCTTCCTCTTGCTCTTCCTCTTCACTTCTATCAACTTCCTCTTCCTCTTCTGATACTTTTATCTCTTCCAATTGATGAAACATGTCATGAGGAACTTCCGTTGAGTCCACATCGACAATATTTGTAATAATAGGTAGTTCGTCTTCCTGATAAGATATCTCGTCGACATCGAAGGTATTTTGAGCTTTAGTCTTACAGACTGCCCACCAATCTGATCTCCCGGCTCCTCGTTTTGGATAGTTGGTAAAGTAAACTAGCTGAGCCTGGCTTGCTAGAACAAACAACTCATAAGCTTAATATCGACGGCGATAATTTATGTCAACAAGACCATGTTTGTCAACTCTCCAACCTCGACCTTGGATCGGATCGAAGTCATTGCCTGGGTCGACGTATTTGTAGTTTGAAGATTTTATGCACAAACAGCTATTCTTCGTAGAATCTAAATCCAAGAAGTCATCTCTTATTCGAGCATTTGTTGACTTGAACCTGAAGCCATTTACGCAGTAACTTCGCCAGGTCTTTACCTGATAAATTGGTCCCTTGGCTAGAGTTTTAATATACTCATTCTCAAGGATTGCCTCCGGACGATCAACCTAAATACCAAATAAACGATGCTAACTTAATTATTCTGTGCAAGTATATACGTACAAAAAAAGTAAATTGT
Organism: Iris pallida; assembly: GCA_029216955.1. Taxonomy (NCBI): domain Eukaryota; kingdom Viridiplantae; phylum Streptophyta; class Magnoliopsida; order Asparagales; family Iridaceae; genus Iris; species Iris pallida. The sequence goes on along the minus strand of JANAVB010025000.1, from coordinate 1,983,955 downwards.
GAAGATATCCGTACATATGCTCTCAACCAAAAAGAAAAATAAAGTCTCATTTGCTGTTCTACTTCCTCCTCGGTTGCGTACGGATTGTTGACGTTACCTCATCCTTAAACATGCTGAAAAGTAATGAAGCATAGGTATATTAGTTATATTGAGAAGCAACGAAGCACGCAAAATAATTTTACTTACCCCTCTAGCTTGTCCACTTCTTCCTCGTCGCAGTTGAGCAATACATATAACATTGTAGCGCTAACCTCGTCGTCATTTAGATATCTTTTTTCATTTTACCAGATAGTTTTTCGTAGACAGTAAATACTTTCAGCTTTGCCTCAATACCAACTTCATAGCCGTCGACATTTCTGGGAGCTCTTGTTCTGTTTGTAGCAATATGAGGCTGAAAATACATGGAACAGAAGTTTGAAATCTCCTCTAGGACATATGCTTCACAAATAGAACCCTCCACCCGTGCCTTATTTTTCACCTTCCTCTTGAGGTGGTTCAACTGTCACTCGAACGGGTACATCCAACGATAACCGACAGGTCCGACAACAAGAGCCTCATGGATAAGATGAATCGGCAAATATTCCATTGAGTCAAAGAGTACAAGAGAAAAAACTCTCTCAAGTTTGCAAAGTGTTACCACAATGTCCTTCTATTGCTTCTCTAAACGATCGACGAGCAACTTGCAAGAACAAAGATCTCTGAAGAATATGCTAAGATCTGTTAATGGATCCCATACTACCGGCGGTAATAATTCCCGAAATACAACAGGAATTAACCTCTCCATGAATACGTGGCAATCATGGCTCTTTATTCCAGTCAGTTTACACTTCTTTATGTCGAGACATCTTCTTAGATTAGAGATGTGTTTGTCCAAAAATTTCAAGTCCTGGATCCATCTACAAAGTCTCACTTTGTCCTCCTTGTCCAGCGAGTAGATTGCCTTAGGCCGCAAAAGCTTTCCCTTTCTGTTGTCTATCACGTGCAATGTAGGGCGTCTGCATATTTCGGCTAAGTCCAATCTAGCCTTCTGATTATCTTTTGTCTTTCCTTTGACATCCATTACAGTATTAATTATGTTATCAAACACGTTCTTCTCGATATGCATGACATCAAGGTTATGTCTAATCAGATTTGTGCTCTAATATGGCAGATCCCAGAATATACTCCTTTTGGTCCAATTATGATCTTCGCCAAATCCTTCGCAACGGCTGCTCGTTATAGGATCTTCAATAGCACTTGGGATTTCTTTTACTTGCTCCCATGTGTCCTCTTCGGACCAGATTGGCGGCGGATCGCCCTTCTCCATAGCTCCAGCACGGAAAGCAATTCTGTTCCTACGGTACGGATGGTCTTTCGCCAAGAACTGCCAGTGACAACCAAAGAAGCATGGCTTTCCTCCGTGTCTCAAATGAAAAGCCTTAGTGCGGTCATGCAATACGGACATAAAAGCCGACCATGAGTGCTCCATCCAGATAACATTCCATAAGCCGAAAAGTCGTTGATTGTCCACATTAGTGCTACCCGTATCTAAAAATTCTATTTTTTCGAAGCATCATATGTGTACACCCCTGTTTTCCAAAGCTGCTTCAGCTCATCTATCAACGGCTGTAAGTACACGTCGATGTTCCACTTCTGTCACACCCCAGTACCGGAATACTGAGACGGACTAGGCCAGCTATACCGTATGAGGTATATAAACGTCATACGGCGATCGTGGCTGTCAAGAGACAAGGGGTGCATGCTACAATCAGGTCTCCTATGGTCCCACAGAGCATCTATGTCTCAATCAATCAAATCAACAAGCAGTAAATAATGATCATATAAGACAAAGCAGTAAGGCGTCCCCGACGCTTCATCCAAATGATTCATGAGTCTAGCTAAACAAAATGATGAGCTAGTTCCGAGAGTCAATATTATATAACTATAGTCAGCTACAGTCTGATTTAATTACAATTATGTAAAGGAAACTAATGTCCAGAACTGTCGGCTAAACAAGTGCCGGTGGCTAAACGCCAAGTACAAAATAGAAGATATCAGAGCGGTGAAGAAGAAACCCACTCATGGCCCCTGGCGCCCATACTCCTGGTGTGCACCATTGTTCGGGTAGAAAGTTGGATCCTCTGGAGCTGTTATGAGATCTGGCCAAACAAAACCAGTGGGGTCAGGCCCCGAATAGCAAGTACCACAAGGGAGCACAAAAGAGTGAGATAAAACCCAAGCATAATAATAAGACCTGATTCATGAGTTATAGGCTTATACCATATCATCGAGACAATACGACACCCTTACAACCAAACAAGGACAAACGGTGCCAATATCATGCCGAGATAAGATCTATCCTATAACCATGGACAGATGAAGGGCTTCTGATTGCGACTTCGGTCCATAGCCTATCGCAGCACAATAGCCCAATCCAACAACCAAACAAGGACATGGGTTGGACCACGCACCATGATAGTCCATGTTCCTCAGTTGCTAACAGAAGAAAATATATCACAAATAAGTCAGCTTACAAGCGGCCAATCAATCCTACGACTTTCTATGATTTGTCTGGATTATTCCAGTAATGCAAATTATAGGAATCCTCAGATCGTGTCAACCCAACAGGGCTAGATAAACCATATAATATACATATACACATAGAACTTTGAGTATGCACCGGCCCCCCGTAAAGCCGTCATGCTAAAACATATAACACATAGCACGTCGGACTCGGATATAGTCATCCACTATAGGATCCGTGGCGGCCAACCCGACATGTCAGGACAGGAACCGGGGTGGCCAGTATGGCACGATCTCGGGATTCTTCCCACCCAATGCATCTACCAATTTGAGTTTCTTAGATTAACCCTATCTTGATAAGGAATTACATGTCGTGGTCACATGGTCATCCTCCTATTTGTCGTACCATAGTACGCGTACCCTAAGTATGAATCCACATCGATCTGATCTAGATCCATGCTTAGTGTAATGCTTCAAACAACAATCAACATACCACGACACTATTACTGACCAATTACCATGACTGTACTGGAAGGTACACATGTATTGATATATAACACGAACGATCACTTGGCATGTAGAGTCATACCTCAGTGCACACATTAAATGGCACCGCAGTACATACTAATATTGTATCTCAATACACACTTAGAACATGTACCAGCACGTATACAGGTAAACAGGTCAGGAACATGGTCAAGTCAGGAAGTCACTCGGACTCCTCGTGACATAAAAGTCACATATGAATTCTGGTTAAAGTGAGACATGAGAACCCTTGAAGCCAATACAAAGATCTACAACTTTCATGTTGGGAGTTGGGAGAAATTCTGGACACAAATCAGTCAAATAGGACATAAAACAACCAAAATAGGCACTATGCGGCACTATACAGCACTATGCGTCACTCCCATATGAGGCTGGACACTATGCGGCACTATGCAGCACTCTCATGCGGTTGGGCACTATGCGATACTGTGCAGCACTCTCATGCGGCTGGACACTATACGACACTATGCAGCACCCTTATGCGGCTGGATACTATGCAGCACTCTCATACGGCTGGGCACTATGCGGCACTATGTAGCACTCTCATACGGCTGGGTACTATACGGCACTATACAGCACTCTCATGCGGCTGGGCACTATGCGGCACTATACAGAACTCTCAAGCGGCTGGACACTATGCGACACTATACAGCACTCTCATGCGGCTGGACACTATGCGGCACTATACAGCACCCTTATGCGGCTGGATACTATGCATCGTCCCTGCCAAAACCAGGGCAGATCACATAGAAAATGTCCAAATATTGTTTTAGCCATAACTTCCTCAAAATAAGTCAAAATCTAACTTTTCAAAGGTCAAAATTGGGTAGAATTAAATTTCCTACAACATAGGACCATTCGTTTTCGAAAAAAACCAAGTTTGATAGATCAAAACCATGGAACTCCATAAAACCCTAGTTATAGAAACTTAGATCTACACCAAACTAGACATTAAAATTAAAAACTCCAAGAACTAAACTTGTAGAGAATGAAGAGAAGAACAATATAGACAAATAATATCTAAAAAATTAAGAAATAAAAAATGCAAGAATCTCTCCATTTGGTGCAAGATGTACTTGCCTAAATGTTGTTTGAGCAAAATAAATGAAAGAGTGAATTAGGGGAGAGAGTGTGGAAGAGAATATATATAGGGATTGGGTTGACTCAAAAAAACCCTAAGCTTAAGCATGTTCTTAACCATGTGACTAATGACATGTTAATTGCTACATGATACAACTAATTAAATTAATTAAAAAAATTCTAACCACAACACGGTTCAGAAATCCTATCATCGAAACAGTGAACCACGCCTACAACCAAACAAGTTCAAGGGGTGGCACACTAATCCGCGACGAGATACTGTTCCGTGCCATGGCCAGTTTCAAATACAGGATATATGCAATAAAGATATAGGTACCAGATACCATATACATGAAAAATCAAAAATTTACGTATTCCGGGAATAGGGAATGACATCTCTACCCTCCTTAGAAAAATTTCGTCCTCGAAATTTAGATAAGGCTAGTCGAGCGTGCTCTCTGTAACGCCCCGGTCCCAAATACTTGAGACTAGATACGTATCATACCAGATGTATACATACGTGTAAATATACAACTCGTATATATACATAAGCTGTAAAATGTAGAAAGCCCAAACACTAAATCTCATCCATAAAGATAAATAGTAATATAAAGCAACTTTGAGTTTGTCATGTACACAATAGTTGGGCGGAGACAAAGTCCACTACCAACCAAATTAAATATGGAAAATATACAAGGAAAGAATTTAGTAAGCGAGAGCAAGTGACGAATCCAAGAGTAATCATCATGATGGAATAGAGTGCAAGTCATGGCCTTAGCTAGAGCACCTGCAAGAAATCACGAAAACACACACCTGGGAAAAAACCAGGTCCTCAGAGGGACGTAACAAGACACATAATATCATGCCGATAAACTGAATAAATAAGCTCAATAGAAAAGTATGCATGAGTAAAGGTTTCTACCCATTCTATGTGATATGCACTTTGAGGACAACATTCTACGCAGGGGTTGTAACGTATTCACGCAAGCAAGTAATAGAGAGTGGCCAGCAAGTAGCGCTCATCCGAGACGCTATCGACCTGGGCAGAAGGTAGTGCTTATGAGAGTCACCCTCGACCCAAAATGTGTGTAAAAATAAAATGTAGCCCCTACGCTAATAACTGTCCCCTCCCCCTAATGATACTATACATGCGTCGTCTCCACGACACTGTTTAATCCTTAAAAACTGCCAAGTCTTCTACACAATCTATTGACAGTTATATCCTAACACACGGCCTGTACGCACCAATGATCAGTCAGCAAGCAAGTCCGTATCTATATGCGACTCACAACTCACACATAATCCGTGGCACATCGTGACAGTTTATGAGATGCACTAAACCTACGGTGGTCCCTTAACTCTAAGCCAATTGCATAAAATATAATAATTTGCATATATGTATAATTTTGAAAGAACAACATAAAAAAAAGCATGCATGATATTGAGCAAGAATTTAAACAGTAAAGGCAAGGTGTCTTGCCTGGTGGTGTTGCCTGGGGTGGTGCGATGTTCCGTCAAGTTCGAGTAGTCCATTAGCCATGACTGATGAAAAAGGTCCAAATTTCCCAGAGGAATTAGGAGCAGGTATTAGTCGTGAATAGGAATTAGGTTCGAAAGAATTTGTAGAATAACTATTTCGGAAATATTCGTAATACTTTAAAACTTACACATACTTGGAATTCAAATAAATCCTTTATAATACTTTTAAAAAATATTTATTTTTAAAAATATTCTAGGGTTGAAAACTAGCTTTTGTCAAAATAACTACATTTTCTTTTATTCATAATTTACAAATAAGGGCTTGAAAATTTTGGTTTTGTATTTAACACAAAAATATTTTATAATAAGATATCTTCTTTTTTTCCTTTAAATTTGAAAGTCAAAAATGTTATTTTGTTATAATAAAATTTCAAAAATAATAAATACCATTTTCAAGTATCTAATAATAATAATACAAAATCCTAATAATAATAATGATAATAATAATAACAATTTGGCAAAACTAATTGATACTACTAATAATTTGGAAAGACTAAGGATACTACTACTAATAATAATAATGAATAAAAATTCTAATAATTTAACTGTAACAATAATACTAATAATAATAATAATAATTTATAATAATGATAAAAAATTTGTTTTTATTAGAAACCAAGAAATACACTTTTTTCTTTCTTCATCTTTTTTTTAGAGGTGACGGCCCATAGGGCTCGCCTCAATCTATCAGATTGGAAGAATGCAGAGAGCTGGAGGGAGAGAGAATAAGAATTTGAGGGTTCTTCGAGAGGTAGAGAAAGAATGAGAGTGAGAGGAAATAGTAAGGAGAGTGAGAGAGATTACCAAGGCGCTGGCGGTTGGCAGCCGGATGCAGCGGTCGGGCGCTGGAGGAGTGAGCGGCGGAGGAATAAGCGGACGTGTGCGGTCGCGGCCGGGATCTCGTGGCGGCAACGGCAGTCGGAGGAGTTCAGGCGGAGATGCGGCGCTCGGCGGGACGGACGCCGGGATGCGGCGGCCGACAGCGGAGGAGGTCGTGGACAGCGGATCTGGTGGTCATCAGTCGTCGTGGAGGCAGGGCGCTCCCAGATCTGGCAAAGTCGGGGCTCTCGACTACTGGCGGCATTCGTCGGACGCACGACAGCGGAAGCGGCCGGTGTTGTCCCTGAGGACGGGGCAACGGGGCAAAACTGGGTACGGCGAAGGTGAGGGTTCGGTTCTCCTCTTTCCTTTCTCTATTGTGTGGTGGTTGTGGTGTTTGGGCGACGATGGCTGAAATTTTTGGAGAGACGACGGAGATAGTTTTACTGGATTGGGGTGGAGCGGTTTTGCGGTGGTCGGCCGGAGTGGCCGGGATGGTGGTGATGACGGTGGACACGGGGGTGCTGCTATTGGGCTGATGGTGGTGAGGCGGTGACGGTGATCGGGGTTGTGGAGTCGGCGAGGTGGACGGAGCAAGGTGGTGGTGGTTGCCGAGTGCTGCCGGCTTTGTTTATTATCATCGTGTCCGGGGTGTGGACACGACGTGGATGATTGTACAAGTTTGGAATAAGATTTGTGGTGGTCACAGACACGATGCACGATATTACTGTGGATAGAAAAACTTGGAGGAGTACCTCTCCTATATAGGAGGTAGAAATTTCAAGTTGGATAGGGATTGGGATTTATTTAAATCCCCAATAGATAATCATCTCTTAATTCAAAATAATTCAATCCAAATAAAATCCAATCCAAATTAATTCTATACTTAATTTAAAATATTTTAAATAGAGTCAATAAAATCTTTTCAAATTTAAATTACCTTACTTAATCAAATATTAGAATTAACAAAATCCCAATATCATTTTCGTAATTAAATAAATATGGTAATAATTAATTTTGAAAATCCCGATAAATACTTAAATATTAATTATGAACTAGCTTTTATAATAACAAAATATATTAATAAGTAAATATCACATTTCACAAATCTTTTGAAAATATTTCATATAAACCACAATTTTTCAAATCACCGCTCATTTTTAAACGACGACAAATAACTCTTTTTAGAAATTAAAAATATCACATATTATTTGAACATGTACCTTTCCTATAAAAATAAAATTTATTAATAAAAATATTTATTTTCTAACATATGCACCTCGACACATATTCACACACGTCGAGAAATTATGAAACGTAAATCTCGCACGTTACGCAAAAATGTGAACTCGTATGCAACGTGTAAATACGAAGTATAAAAATATTTAAAAAAATCGTAGTAGAAATTTAGGGGGTTTACACTCTCAGATCACGAAATACACTCATGACATATAGCAAGCACAATTATCAAATAACACATGGCATATGAACAGTTTAAGAAAGCAAGAATAAATAAGTAAGAGCATAAACAATAATCATACCCTAGAAAGAAATGATCGGAGACATACGAATAAAATATACCTCTCAAGTCAGGTAGGAATTCATCCTCGCGGTCCTACACTGACATCCAAAGTGGACAAGGGTCAACGCTTGTGATAAGTCGGTACCAATGACTAAATCAAGAACGAGACTCTGCCCAGGACGTACTCTCGTAATCAAGACACATAATGAATATCACGTATCACATGATACAAGAGCAGATGAGTGAGACGAGAAAGTCGCCTTCACTCTTCAAATATAAAACTCAAGGAATTATAATAAATAATACTCAAAACTTACCCAAAATCTGACCGCCTTCAGCCAACCTCTGCTCTAATACTCCAAATTCTTCTTGCCTTTGTCCATGTCTTCCCTGGCCCTGCTGTCCAACCTGATGTTGCGCTTGTCGATACATCTGAGCTTGCATTGGTAATAGGTGCTGGGATAGTGGCCTCATTGCTAGTGCTGGCCCTTGATACGGTACTACCTCTGGAGCTGGCAACGCTGGAAACCGTTGAGCTGGCCCTCCAGGCTTCTGCATCATAGGACAATTGGCAATCCCATGATCTGGAATGCCACACCTCAAGCATAATCTATTAGCTGAACGACACACATCCCTAATGTGCCCTCCCTTACCATAGTAAGTACAACCCACTGGTGCTTCCTGACGCTGCTGCTGGTTCCTCTGTTGCTGCTGTCGAACTGGTGCCTCACAACTGTCATGATCGGTGCTACATCACGAATACGGATGCTAGGCACTGGTGCTGACGTCCGAGGTACTGCTCCTCCCCCAGCACTTTGCGTATGAGACCTCTTTTGGCCCCCAGTCCTTGCTGATAACCTTTAAATTATAAGCTCGTGCCTCCGAGCCGCCGTCAATACTGCATCGAATGTCTGGTAGTCGTGCCCCTCGACCAGCTGCAAAATCTCTAGGTGAAGTCCCTGCTGGAACCTCATTGCTCTCTCTGGCTCTGTCGCTACCATCATCCGAGCAAACCTACTTAACCTGCAGAACTCCGCTGCATAACCATCCACCATCTTACCAGCCTGCTTGAGACTGATAAACCTCTGCTGTAGCTTATACCGTGCTACCACGCCAAAGTACTTGGTCTTGAATCTGGTACTGAAGCTATCCCAGGGAACAGGACGCCTCATTCCAATCTCTTCCGATGCCCACCAATCGCGGGCGAGATCCTGAAGTAAAAGTCTGACCTGGTCGATCTTTTCTTCTGTTGGAACCTTTGCTGCGGTCAATATGGCCTCTGTATCCTGAAGCCAAGCATTCACCGTGATGGCATCCTCCGTGCCGTTAAATATCTCGGGTTAAGTCGACAAAACCTTCCGGACGCTCCTGAATCATTCCTGACACTTCTCTCAAGGGCTAATTGCAGCCCCTGATTCTGTAGCACATTCTATTCTTGCTGTCGGGGTTGTTGTTGCTGTTGGGCTGCCGTCTGGCGTTGTTGGGTCTCCAATAACCCTCTAATAATCTACAATAGTACCGGCGCATCTAGTGCTACTGGTACTACCGGCATCACTGGAGGTACGGGATCCTCTGGCCTCTGTAGCTCAACTGGCTCATGCTCGATAACGTTCTCGATGTGAATCTGTCCAGGTAGAGGGGCTACCCCTTGCTGATCTCCAAATGGTCCCTGATCTACTGGATTCTCTCCCATGCCGGCTCCTCCAATAGCCGAGAATGATGTGACCCTAAAGGAAAGGATACAAGGTATCAAAAGACAGGACGGAAAAGAATCGAGGATGACAATCAAGTTAGCAATCAAGAAGGGAGAAAGAGAAAATTAATCAGGAGATCAAGGGGAACATGTTTTGATTGAGACTCCTATAATCGCAACACCCCACAAGTCTGAAAAACAGACCTGCATGGGCCACCAATAAAACCTTGTCACGCCCCAGTACCGAAATACTGAGACGGACTAGGCCAGCTATACCGTATGAGGTACATAAATATCATACGGTGATTGTGGCTGTCAAGAGACAAGGGGGTACATGCTACAATCACGTCTCCTATGGTCCCACAGAGCATCTATGTCTCAATCAATCAAATCAACAAGCAGTAAATAATGATCATATAAGACAAAGCAGTAAGGCATCCCCGACGCTTCATCCAAATGATTCATGAGTCTAGCTAAACAAAATGATGAGCTAGTTCCGAGAGTCAATAGTACATAACTATAGTCAGCTGCAGTCTGATTTAATTACAATTATGTAAAGGAAACTAATGTCCAGAACTGCCGGCTAAACAAGTGCCGGTAGCTAAACGCCAAGTACAAAATAGAAGATATCAGAGCGGTGAAGAAGAAACCCACTCATGATCCCTGGCGTCCATACTCCTGGTGTACACCATTGTTCGGGTAGAAAGCTGGATCCTCTGGAGCTGTTACGAGATCTGGCCAAACAAAACCAGCGGGGTCAGGCCCCGAAAAGCAAGTACCACAAGGGAGCAGAAAAGAGTAAGATAAAACCCAAGCATAATAATAAGACCTGATTCACGAGTTATAGGCTTATACCATATCATCGAGACAATACGACACCCTTACAACCAAACAAGGACAAACGGTGCCAATATCATGCCGAGATAAGATATATCCTATAACCATGGACAGGTGAAGTATAGTGCCTCGTCCCTACATCGTGCCCCGTACTTGTCCATGGGGTGTGCGAGAAAGGAACACTGTCGCTATCGATTCGATCGAGACCGATAGGTCGGGATCGACCGAGTCGATCGAACGAGAACGGTTGAATTAAGATCCATTCCTCGTTATGGAATGTCTTCTTCGGAACCAAGTCCCATATTCAGCGGGTTACGCCTCGAGTATTGGCTCTGTGGCTGAGTCGAAAGAGACCTCCTGTTGCTCTGCTTTTCACGCCGCTTGCGTTGGTTTTGGCTTTGTTTTCAGAATGCATTTTCGTGAATATTTTCGATGGTTTTTATGGCTTGCATTTCGAACTCGCATTTCCTATCGAACTCCTTGAATAATGCAGTGTTCTAATCGGTTGCTTGTGTGATTTCAGGTAATCGCGTAGGCGACGTCTAGCGCGACCAACAAGTTCTCTCGCCAAAGTAAACTCAAGGTGAGTGGCTAATCCTTCTCTTTTTGACCCCTTCTTTGGTAAATCGATAGTGTTGTTGCGGATTAAAGATTGAATGCAAGGGCACGGGCACGGTAAAATGATTGAGTTTTTAAAGAGAATATAGGCTATGTCTTAATAACTAAAAGAAGAAAATGGTCTTTACATGGTCATGGACAACTTGTCGACAAGGTGAGCGTTTCCCCGCACGGCAACCTGAGGCCATGGGACCGTTGCGGGCACAAAGGGAAACAAATAATTAGATGTGCTGGGCACGGGTTAGGCGAGGACTTGCAGCGGGGCTCGCTACTCACGCTGAAAGGACCCCGTCTAACAAAAGCTAGAGGAGTCCACGATGGCTCTGGGAGCCAGTGACCAACACACGAAATATTGCACTTGGTATGAAAATGATAATAATTGACAGAAAAGAACATGGTAAGTTTCATAAGGCGCGGCGCGGGCCGCCGTTGGTAAGTTTCAACGTAAATTTTATTATGCTTGTCATATGCTTGTTTGAAATTCATTAGGATGGTTAGAAACATTCATACTTTAAGTCATATAAACTCTTCAACCAAATGAGAGCTTGGAACTTAAATAGCCACACACCAGTACAAAGTGTAATGTACTGATCCTCGCTCTCCACGCAGTTACCCTGAACCACGAAGGGCGTGCCACCTAAAAGCTCAAGACGACGTGAACCCTTTTGAAGCCTCGTCCGCGTGTAAAGGCTTGTTTCTAGATTCCTTTTGAAGAAGACCCGCACTCAGTCCAAATGAAGATGACGACTCGACTCGCCTCGATAGCAGGTGGAAATGTGTAATGGTTTTTGCTTATAAAAAGGGATGTAATGTATGGAACGACTATCTCATCGACGTTCATTTTGTAAGTCGAGTCATGTTGTAGCCCGCGCGGCAATGATTGTAAAGGAGTCTATGTAAAGTTTTTTATCATCAATAAAAAAGTCTATTTCTATTTCAAATGTGTCATTCAATTTCTCTGCGTACTCTATCTTGATGTTGTGTTTCGGATAACCTTATGACTATGCCTTGTGCGATCGCAACTTAGGTTCGTACGGCATTACGTCCGGGGGACGACTATCGATTCTACGGAATCGGGACGTGACATAATGGTATCAGAGCGCGGCTTTACATCCTTTGGCCTCGCGTCTAGAGTTCCAATTGACCTCGCATCGATGAGATAAGTTGTTCCATACAATGAGTCCGTAATAATTTATGACTGGTGCGTTTGCCTTCATATCGCAGAAGTGACGGAACCCACGGCCGAGCAAGAATAAACCGCTTCAAACAGCTCTAGTAGTTCGTATCGTCCGCGGGCCGGGCCTTCTAACGATACCATCGAAAGGATGCTGCGCATGATGTTGGCACAGCGGAACCAGTCCGAGAACCGACATCAACAAGTAGAGGAACGACAGGCCCAGTTCGAAGCTCGCTTTGACGCACATGCCAAACTTCAACTAAAGCAGTTAGATACCCTGCAGCAGATCGTCCAGACAATGGCGACCAACGGAAATTCTGTGACTGCGCCTACTGTCACCGTACCGGCGATCCAACCCATTGAAGTTGACACGGAGCATCCCGAGCGTCAACCAGCGGCACCGAAAAAGTACAACTTTGAAGTGTCCGAATTCAAGAAGGCGTGCCGCACTTTCTTCAGCGGTACCGAGGGTTCTTCCATGGCAATCGACTGGTTGGAAGAGCTGGAAGATCATTTCGAGCTTCTCGGCATTGAAGAATCGAAGCAAGTCGCCTGCGCACAACTTCAACTACAGTTGAACGCGTACGACTGGTGGGTCGTGCGCAAGCGAGCGATCCGACCGGACAACACCACCACGCCGATCTCTGGGCCACATTCCGCAAGGCTTTTGAAGTCCAGTACCTTCTATCAGCCGTTCGTCAAGCGAAGGAGAATGAATTCATGCAGTTGAAGTAAGGAAGCAGGACAGTGGAACAGTACGTCGCAGAATTCAACAAGTTGTCTAACTCTTTGCTGGCCAGTTTCTGCCTACTGAAGAGTGTCGTGTGCGATGGTTCGAAGTGGGTCTGCGACACTCTATCGGTGCGTATATCGGGGTCCCGGAGTACAAAACCGTGGGCGAGGCTCTGAATCACGCCCTCCGCCTTGAGAACCTGCATCCTTCCGGTGCTGACGACGTTGTGCGCCACTCCAATCACAAATGTCCTAGCCATACGGGAGGCAACAACGACGCGTCAAAGCGTCCAAATAACGGCGGCTACAAGGGTGAGAAAATGATACTTAAGTGCACCAATTGCGGACGACTTGGACACCTTGAACGTCACTGCTTTTACCGCAATGTTGAATGTTACACTTGCGGACAAAGGGGCCACTTCGCTCGAGATTGCACAAACCCCAGACTGACTCGCAACGTTCTACCACAACAAAATCGTCAAGAGAATCAAGGACAGGCGCCTCGACCTCCTCCGCCCACTCAACCCGTATCGCAAAATGGTCGAGACCGTCGCCCCAACACTCAGGGCCGCGTCTACGCCATGACTCGGAATGAAGTGTTGGCATCAAATACAGTAGTGTCAGGTATACTAAAATTCAATAATGTGCCTGCTCGTGTGTTATTTGATTTAGTCGCTTCACATAGTTTTATATCGGCGGACTTTGCCGTTGAGCACAAATTTCCTGTAATATCATTAGATCTCGACCTTAACGTAAGCACGCCTTCGGGCACACCAATTCTCATAAACTTAGCTTGCGCCGACGGGATTATCTGTATCGGCGGTCAAAAGATCGGTTTGGATGTGATAGTTCTTGACATGAAGGACTTTGACATCATTCTGGGTATGGATTGGCTCGGGCCGTGCAACGCAACCATAGACTGTACTGAAAAGAAGGTCACATTCCGCATACCTGGAGTGCCTAAATTCTGCTACTCGTGTGGTGAGGCGTCGCCGACCTGCATGGTGATCTCCGCAATATCTGCTCGACAGATGCTGCATTCCGGGTGCGAAGGCTATCTAGCTTCTGTTCGAGACATACGACAGGATGGTGCAAACGCGGGTCAGACCGACGTTGTGACAGAATTCCCAGACGTGTTCCCGGATGAGCTACCCGACATGCCGCCCGATCGAGAAATAGAGTTCACCATCGATACATTTCCTGACACCCGGCCGATCTCGAAGGCTCCGTACAGAATGGCCCCTGCAGAATTGAAAGAATTGAAGGCACAACTTCAGGAATTCCTCAACAGAGGGTTTATCCATTCGAGTGTCTCACCGTGGGGTGTGCCCGTGCTATTCGTGAAGAAGAAGGATGGATCGATGCGGCTCTGCATCGACTATCGGAAATTGAACAAAGCTACCGTCCAAAACAAATACCCCCTTGTCCCGCATCGACGACTTGTTCGACCAGTTCTAAGGTACAACGGTATTTTCGAAGATTGATCTGTGATCGGGTTATCACCAACTCAAAGTCAAGCCAGATGATGTGCCAAAGTCTGCCTTCCGTACTCGTTATGGCCACTACGAGTTCTTGGTAATGCCATTCGGTCTGACAAATGCCCCTGCCATCTTCATGGATCTAATGAATCGGGTGTTTCGTCCGTTCGTTGACAAGTTCGTAGTAGTCTTCATCGACGACATCCTTGTCTACTCGAAGGATCGAGCGCAACATACAGAGCATCTGCGGACGGTACTCCAAATCCTTCGAGAGAATCAGTTGTACGTGAAGATAAGCAAGTACGAGTTCCGGCTGAACAGTGTCTCATTCCCTTGGGCACATCATCTCCGCCTGGGCATCGCAGTCGATCCGAAGAAAGTCGAGGCAGTTGCTGATTGGAAATAACCCACATCAGTTAGCGAAAATCGAAGCTTTCTAGGCTTGGCGGGATACTACCGACGCTTCGTGAAGGACTTCGCAAAGATTGCATCGCCGTTGACTCGCCTCACCCAGAAAGGAGTCGCATTTAAGTGGTCAGACGACTGTGAAGCTTCCTTCCAGGAGCTTAAACAACGACTCATTTCGGCCCCATACTTGCTCTTCCTGAAGGGACGGAGGGATTTCAGATCTTCAGCGATGTTTCTGGCCAGGGCTTGGGGTGTGTGCTCATGCAGCGGGATAAGGTGATATCTTTTGCTTCCCGGCAGTTGAAGCCGCACGAGAAGAACTACCCCACGCACGACCTAGAACTAGCGGCAATTGTGTTCGCGTTGAAGATGTGTCATCACTATCTCTATGGCGTGTCGTGCAGGATTGAATTTGCGGCAGAGGCGATGGCTCGAGCTGATCAAAGACTATGACTTATCAATCGACTACACGTCGGGCAAGGAAAATATGGTAGCGGATGCGCTGAGCCAGAAGTACTTAGCTTCGCTATGCATCAACGATCGACTGCTGCGTGACTTGGAAGGAATGGACAATGAACTCTGAGTTCGTTTCAGAGACGTGAAACTAGCGCAACTGTGGGTAGAACTGATCCTACTGGAGAGGATCAAGTCTGCACAGAAGGACGACCCATACCTGAAGAAGATGCGGAAGCTGATATCGACAGGAAAAGCGTCCGATTTTGCAGAAGATGAGTCGGGAGTGTTGCGCGTGAAGGGACGGCTATGCGTACCGGACGACGCAGAACTTAGAAAGGAGATAATGTCGGAGGCGCATTATGCAAAATATTTCTTGCATCCTGGCATCACCAAGATGTATAAGGACCTCCGCGTTGTCTTTTGGTGGCACGGCATGAAGAGGGACGTAGCGCTCTTTATG
The DNA here is from genome assembly GCA_029216955.1 of Iris pallida. Lineage (NCBI taxonomy): Eukaryota > Viridiplantae > Streptophyta > Magnoliopsida > Asparagales > Iridaceae > Iris > Iris pallida. Next base: position 1,968,088 of record JANAVB010025000.1, on the reverse strand, counting down.
TCAAAATATATGGCCTGTCAGCAAGTCAAAGCCGAGCACCAGCGACCGGGCGGGGAGATGCAGAACCTCGCCATTCCAGAGTGAAAATGGGATCACATCACTATGGACTTCGTTGTTGCCTTGCCGAGGAAGCCGTCTGGGTCATCGTCGATCGACTAACCAAGTTAGCGCACTTTATCGCCATCAAAGTTACTTGGAGCGTCGACCGCCTTGCTCAGATATACCTTGATAAAATAGTTCGGCTGCACGGGGTCCCAGTTTCTATCGTCTCTGATCGGGATGGACGGTTCGTAGCGCACTTTTGGAGTAGTCTTCATTCAGCACTGGAGACCAAGTTGAAGTTCAGCTCAGCTTATCATCCTCAGACTGACGGCCAAACAGAGCGGGTGAACCAAATTCTCAAAGACATGTTACGACTCTGTGCGATCGACTTGAAGTCAAGTTGGGACGTCCATCTACCGCTGGCCGAGTTTGCATACAACAAGAGCTATCAGTCCAGCATCCAAATGGCACCGTATGAAGCTTTGTACGGCCGAAAGTACAGATCGCCCATTTGCTGGGATAAAGTTGGGGAACGGCAGATACTTGGTCCGGAGCTGGTGGAGCAGACCGTGCTGAAGGTCAAGTTAATACGAGAGAGATTGAAGATAGCACAAAGCCGGCAGAAAAGCTATGCCGACATGCACCGACGCGCCCTCGAGTTCTCGGAAGGCGACCATATATTCTTGAAAGTCATGCCCATGCTGAGAGTTTCCAGGTTCGGTGCGAAGGGGAAATTGAGCCCAAGATTTGTTGGTCCGTTCGAAATATTGAAGCGAGTCGCCCCGGTAGCTTACCAAATTGCCTTGCCGCCTGCGTTGTCAGAAGTACATGACGTCTTCCACGTATCGCAATTGCGGAAGTACGTGCATGATCCGAGCCATGTTGTGGATTTGGGTAAGCTGGACCTGAAGGCGGACTTGTCATATGTCGAAGAACCAGTGCAAATTTTGGAGCGCAAGGATAAACTTCTCCGCAACCGTGCTATTCCCCTCGTCCGTGTCCTCTAGAGGAACCACTCGGTCGAAGAGTCAACGTGGGAGCTTGAGTCGGAAATGAAGGAAAAGTTCCCCTCATTGTTCTCGTAGAGGTAGGTTTTATTTTAAGTTTCGAGGACGAAACTTTTTTAGTTGGTTATGGTGTAGTGCCCCATCCCTACATCGTGCCCCGTACTTGTCCACGGGGTGCACGAGAAAGGAACACTGTCGCTATCGATTCGGTCGGGACCGATAGGTCGGGATCAACCGAGTCGATCGAACGGGAACGGTTGAATTAAGATCCATTTCTCGTTATGGAATGTCTTCTTCGGAACCAAGTCCCATATTCAGCGGGTTACGCCTCGAGGATTGACTCTGCGGCTGAGTCGGGAGAGACCTTCCGTTGCTCTGCTTTTCACGCCGCTTGCGTTGGTTTTGGCTTTGTTTTCTGAATGTGTTTTCGTGAATGTTTTCGATGGTTTTCATGGCTTGTATTTCGAACTCGTATTTCCTATCGAACTCCTTGAATAATGCAGTATTCTAATCGATTGCTTGTGTGATTTTAGGTAATCACATAGGCGACGTCTAGCACGACCAACAAGTTCTCTCTCCAAAGTAAATCAAGGTGAGTGGCTGACCCTTCTCTTCTTGACCCCTTCTTTGGTAAATCGATAGTGTTGTTGCGGATTAAAGATTGAATGCAAGGGCACGGGCACGGTAAAATGATTGAGTTTTTAAAGAGAATGTAGGCTATGTCTTAATAACCAAAAGAAGAAAATGGTCTTTGCACGGTCATGGACAACTTGTCGACAAGGTGAGCGTTTCTCCGCACGGCAACCCGAGGCCACGGGACCGTTACGGGCACAAAGGGAAACAAATAATTAGCTGTGCTGGGCACGGGTTAGGCGAGGACTTGCAGCGGGGCTCGCTACTCACGCTGAAAGGACCCCGTCTAACAAAAGCTAGAGGAGTCCACGATGGCTCTCGGAGCCAATGACCAACACACGAAATATTGCACTTGGTATGGAAATGATAACAATTGACAGGGAAGAATATGGTAAGTTTTATAAGGCGCGGCACGGGCCGCCATTGGTAAGTTTCAACGTAAATTTTATTATACTTGTCATATGCTTGTTTGAAATTCATTAGGATGGTTAGAAATATTCATACTTTAAGTCATATAAACTCTTCAACCAAATGAGAGCTTGGAACTTAAATAGCCACGCACCAGTACAAAGTGTAATATACTGATCCTCGCTCTCCACGCAGGTACCCCCGAACCACGAAGGGCGTGCCACCTAAAAGCTTAAGGCGACGTGAACCCTTTTGAAGCCTCGTCCGCGTGTAAAGGCTTGTTTCTAGATTCCTTTTGAAGAAGACCCGTACTCAGTCCAAAAGAAGATGACGACTCGACTCGCCTTGATAGCAGGTGGAAATGTGTAATGGTTTTTGCTTATAAAAAGGGATGTAATGTATGGAACGACTATCTCATCGACGTTCATTTTGTAAGTCGAGTCATGTTGTAGCCCGCGCGACAATGATTGTAAAGGAGTCTATGTAAAGTTTTATTATCATCAATGAAAAAGTCTATTTCTATTTCAAATGTGTCATTCAATTTCTCTGCGTACTCTATCTTGATGTTGTGTTTCGGATAACCTTATGACTATGCCTTGTGCGATCGCAACTTAGGTTCGTACGGCATCACGCCCGGGGGACGACTATCAATTCTACGAAATCGGGACGTGACATGAAGGGCTTCTGATCGCAACTTCGGTCCATAGCCTATCGTAGCACAATAGCCTAACCCAACAACCAAACAAGGACATGGGTTGGACCACGCACCACGATAGTCCATGTTCCTCAGTTGCTAACAGAAGAAAATATATCACAAACAAGTCAGCTTACAAGCGGTCAATCAATCCTACGGCTTTCTATGATTTGTCTGGATTATCCCAGTAATGCAAATTATAGGAATCTTCAGATCGTGTCAACCCAGCAGGGCTAGACAAACCATTTAATATACATATACACATAGAACTTTGAGTATGCACCGACCCCCCGTAAGGCCACCGTGCTAAAACATATAACACATAGCACGTAGGAGTCGGATATAGTCATCCACTATAGGCGGATGAAACTGTATCCGTGGCGGCCAACCCGATACGTCAGGACAGGACCTGGGGTGGCCAATATGGCACGATCTCGGGATTCTTCCCACCCAATGCATCTACCAATTTGAGTTTCTTAGATTAACCCTATCTTGATAAGGAATTACATATCGTGGTCACATGGTCATCCTCCTATATGTCGTACCATAGTATGCGTACCCTAGTATGAATCCACATCGGCCCGACCTAGATCCATGCTTAGTGTAATGCTTCAAACAACAATCAACATACCACGATACTATTACTGACCAATTACCATGACTGTACTGGAAGGTACACATGTATTGATATATAACACGAACGATCACTTGGCATGTAGAGTCATACCTCAGTGCACTCATTAAATAGCATCACAGTGCATACTAATATTGTATCTCAATACATACTTAGAACATATACCAGCACGTATACAGGTAATCAGGTCAGGAACATGGTCAAGTCAGGAAGTCACTCGGACTCCTCGTGACATAAAAGTCACATATGAATTATGGTTAAAGTGAGACATGAGGACCCTTGAAGCCAATACAAAGATCTACAACTTTTATGTTGGGAGTTGGAAGAAATTCTGGCCACAAATCAGTCAAATAGGACATAAAACAGCCAAAATAGGCAATATGCGGCACTATGCAGCACTATACGGCAATCCCATATACGGCTGGATACTATGCGGCACTATGCAGCACACTCATACGGCTGGACACTATGTAGCACTATGCAGCACTCTCATGCGGCTGGGCACTATGTGGCACTATACAGCACCCTTATGCGATTGGATACTATGCGGCACTATACAGCACTCTCATGCGGCGCGGCACTATGCAGCACTCTCATGCGGTTGGGCACTATGCGGCACTATTCATCACTCTCATGCGGCTGGGCGCTATGCAGCACTCTCATGCAGCTGGGCACTATGCAGCACCCTTATGCGGCTGGATACTATGCATCGTCCCTGCCAAAACCAGGGCAGATGACATAAAAAATGCCTAAATATTGTTTTGGCCATAACTTCCTCAAAACAAGTCGAAATCTAACTTTTCAAAGGTCAAAATTGGGTATAATTGAATTCCCTACAACATAGGACCATTAGTTTTTGAAATCAACCAAGTTTGATAGATCAAAACCATGGTAATCCATAAAACCCTAGTTATAGAAACTTAGATCTACACCAAACTAGCCATTAAAATCAAAAACTCCAAGAACTAAACTTGTAGAGAATGAAGAGAAGAATAATATAGACAAATAATATCTAAGAAAAATCAAGAAATAAAAAATGCAAGAATCTCTCCATTTGGTGCAAGATAGCAAAATAAATGAAAGAGTGAATGAGGAGAGAGAGTGTGGAAGAGATTATATATAGGGTTGGGTTGACTCAAAGAAACCCTAAGCTTAAGCATGCTCTTAACTATGTGACTAATGACATGTTAATTGCTACATGATACAACTAATTAAATTAATTAAAAAAAATCCTAACCACAACACGGTTCAGAAATCCTATCATCGAAACAGTGAACCACGCCTACAACCAAACAAGGACAAGGGGTGGCACACTAATCCGCGATGAGATACTGTTCCATACCATGGCCAGTTATAAATACAGGATATATGCAATAAAGATACTGGTGCCAGATACCATATACATGAAAAATCAAAAATTTACGTATTTCGGGAATGGGGAGTGACAACTTCTGGTTGTTCGGACCGGGGATGACAATAGTTAAGAACATGTAAGGTGTCTTCATGCACATCCAAGGCGGTAGGTTGTACGGAGTGAGGATTACCGGCCAGCATGAATATTGGGAGCCTGAAAGACCAAATGGGATGAAACCATCAGAGCAGAGCCCCAACCTTATATTACGCACATCAGAAGCAAAATTAGGATATGCTCGATCGAAGTGCTTCCACGCTTCTCCATCAGATGGTGATCCAACACTCCTTCGGTCTGTTGTCGCTTGTGCCAACTCATATTTTCGGCAGTCTCTTTCACCATAAACAACCTCTGCAACCGCGACGTCAACGGCAAGTAGTGCATTGAAGCAGTCGGTCTTCTATACTTGCCTGCAGCAGTTGGCTTGTAGCGATCAGCACCACAGAATTCGTATACTACTATATCCTTGTGATCTTTGTAGTAAAGCATGTATCCGTTCTGACAGCAATCGATCTTGTCGTATCCCATCCAGAGGGATCTCACCATCCTCTTAGAGCGGTAGAAGTCTTTCGGTAACTTGGCACCCTCCGGCAAGATATCGATAATCAACTCGAGCACTCTATTGTAGCATTCTTGCGACATGTTAAAGTCAGACTTTATGCTCAAGAGCCGAGTGATCACCTCTAACGGTGAATGGTCCTCACAGCCAGGGTACAAAGGAGTCCTTGCATTCTCCAGTAACTCCATAAACTTTACGGCATCGGCATTCGGTGCCTCCTCAGCTGCGTCACGATTGTATGGATCAAAACTAGGCCCCGCAGCGTCAAAGACCATGTTCACGTACTCGTTGTCGACACCAGTTCGGTTGTGGACATTCATATAAGGCTCCACATAAGGTTCAACATAAGGCTCCACATAAGGCTCCGCTTGGAATGCTAAAGGTACAAGCTCTCCGTGTGCGGTCCGTTGGTAGTAATTTGGAAGGAAACCCTTTGTGTATAAGTGATACGTCACATCCAATTCTGGTCGAAACTTCATGTTCCGACATTTTGCACACGGGCACTTAATGTTCATGTCGTCTATGGATTGAGGAAACGCCTTCTCGAATCGGAGGAATTGTTCTACTCCGGTGATGTATTCATCTCGCATATCGCACATGTCATCTCGAATGCGGTTGTACATCCATGAACGGTCTAGCAGATACATGGATATACCTATTTCTAGATATCTACAAATACGAATAAACTTCAAAACTAAAACGAATATACTACATACTACATACATACATATATGCTGCGAGCCCCTAGGGGCCCCATCCTGTGCAGCAGACCCTCCAACCCCACGAGCAGCAAGAAGGTCCTAACCCGACGTACGGCCGTGATCGGGACCATTCATATGAGTATCGGGATAAAGGAAAATAGACGAAGGCATTAGCCAACCAACAAAACTACGTGTTATAAATATCGGCACTATCGGTGGTTTCGAATCGGAGTATCAGATTTTTTGGTGTCGGAAAACAAATAATTATTACTAAATTATTAGATTTTTCGGCACTATCGGTGCCCCTGACCCAGTCCCCCCGTAACCCTCCCCCCCTACACCACCCCTAACCCTAACCCGAACCTTATCCCCAACCCCCCCCCCCCCCACCAGCCCCTCCTCCCCTCTCCAGCCCCCGCACCCCCCTGCTCCCCTCCCCCACCAACCACCCCTAACCCTAACTCGAACCCTAACCATAACCCTCCCCTCCCCCCCCACCCCCCCCCCCCCCCCGCCCTCACCCCCCAAACGCCCTCACCCCCCTCCCCCCGTCCCTTCCTCCCCCATACACCTACCCCTAACCAGAACCCTAACCTTCCCCTCCCCCCAGCCCCCCTCCTCACCCCCAGCCGACCTCACCCCCTGTCCCACCCCTCAAGCCACCCCCAACCGTTCCTCACCCCCAACCACCCGCACCCCCCCCCACCTGCCCCTCCCCTGGAGCCACCAGCACCCCCCAACCACCAACAACCAAAATAAAGAGAGGGAGTCACGTATAGGAGAGAGAGGAGAGTCGTCGGAGAGAGTGAGAGTCGCCAGAGAGAGTGAGAGCGTTGGAGAGAGTGAGAGTGAGAGCGCCGGAGGGAGAGAGTAAAATAGGAGGGAAATGAATCGGAGGGCGGAATTTAATTTAATTAAAATTTAGCGACGTCCATACTAACGTCGCTAAATGAGTCGCTATTAGCGGCGTCATAGCGATGTTTCGCGATGACTAGCTCATGTATGTAATATACGTCGTTGTCACGTCGCTAGTTTCGTCGCTAGTAGCGACTGTCTTTTCAATTATACTTCGCTAATGTCCACAATTTAGCGACTTTTTACGAACGTCGCTAAATTTACGTCGCTAATTGAGCAGATTTTAGTAGTGATGTATAACATTACATAGATGCACATACATATCAACACATAATATTATGCAATCTCAGTTTCAAACAGTGTACAATTCATTTGGTATTAAAACCTAAGTTTTACTTCAAACATGAAAATTATAATAGTTTATAATCTAAATTCGAAATCCAAATATCGAACAATGTTTACAAAACTCAGAATCAAATCTTAGGTATATACGAATCAATAACTCCCTCATTTCTGAACATTCAAAAACTGGAAAAACCCCAAAACCGAAATGACAGTTAATATGGACATATATTCGAAAACCCCAAAAAATTACAAGTAATCTTGAAATAAACATAGGAAACAAAGTGTACAGTGTATATGTCAACCCCATGTGTCCCCACGAGTCCCACGTGTCCCAAAAACTGGACAGGAGCGTGTCAAAATACCACATCAAATATGTATCAAAAATGCTGTGAAGGAAGGGCTCGTGGGAATGTGTCGGGTAGCCTAGGACACGACACACGTAACTTCGTGTCACGTGCTCACGTCCACAGGTAGGTGGGTATAGATCTAGGTGTCTGACACCGTGAATGGTGTCCAAGTGTCGCCGTGTCTCGATACGAAGGCCGTATCAGTCGACGAAACACACTGTGTGCAGAGTAGTAAAAAATGTGTGCAGCCCCGATTTCGTGTCCGATATGACAAAATAGGTCATCAGACTTGGGGGCTGACTTGTCAGTCACCACCCCCACGTCTACGCCAACTGGCACGTGCCCACGTGGCCTGTGCTGCGAGAAATCAACGTGCAGCAGCAGGACACGCGCGCGAGGCCTCGTGTAGCACGTTTGTGTCCAATTTTGACACAGATACGAATCCAAATTGTGCTCAGAGTTAGGGTTTCGTGATCAGCATGCCAGGGGCTATCCAACCACGTAATTTATTACAAAAAACAAAAACAAAAATCCCACAGAGGCATTTCAATAAACACCTAGACCTAGTGAATGATACGTGTCTGATACGGACACCAAATCAATTCTAATTCCTACAAAACTTCATCTAAAGCTAGGGGACACCTAGATGGATGCATCTATGGAAAAAAATCAAGATTTAGAGATGATTTGAAGGGTTTACCTATTAAGTGTCAAACTCAATAAAAAAAGTCCCAAAATGTGATGTCCTCTTCCTCAAGCAAGGTCCAAATGAGCTCCTCTCCTTGCAAGCTAGACTCCTTCAACCCCTATTCTAGATTTTAACCCAAATGCAAAAGATTGGGATCAATTTGGTGGAGGAATGGAAAGATTTGATAAAAGGGGGAAGAAATTAGGGTCTACTACAAGAGGGTGTTCTAAAAGAGGCAAGTGGTCATGAAAAGGGATTATATAGGCTGAAATTAGGTCATTAGTGGGCTGTGGTGGCTGTCCAAATGAAGTGCTTGCGTTAGGATTTCACATGAATGGGCTTTGGGCCAAGATCATTAGCTAACTAGCTCAACTCCTTAGCCATAAGTCCAAATAAAAACTCTCCTAATCCTTCCATGAAACTTAGCCACACTCAAGTCAACTAGGACCAACTTAAGTTAGATTAGGGTCCCACACCATTCTACCATGCTATCTAAGTAACCAAATTCAAAGTCAACTCTAGGTTAGTCACTTAAGTCACAACTAGCAAAAGTCAAAAATAACAACCATCAATCAAATAATTCCAAGAAACCAAAATGACTAAAATATCGCTAGGGCAAAAATGATAATTAACATCCTAATCACATGGTTAGGCTCTAGGTCAAGCAGTCTCTAAGGTTACACTAGCAAAAATACCAAAATCACAAGTCGTTGATTTAAATAGTTTTAAAATGATTAAAAATTACCAAAAATTATAACATGATTTAAATAACATATTTAAATGATTAAAAATACAAAAGTTCAAAATTATCCTTATTTAGAAAAGTGGGTGTTACAGGCTGAGGCACATTTTTTGGTGCAAAGCGGGTCCGACAGTGGACACTATTTTGGCCCGAAGTGACTGTTTTGCCCCTGTGTCCAGAATTGGACTTATGGATAGTCAAACTTAGACATTTTTCTTATGCACAACATTTTGGTGATGTCTGTTTCAGCATCCGAAGTCATTTGCAGGAGTATGACTTTTGTGGGTCACTGAGTAATTGGATATTGTCGATTTTGCTTGCTACCACCAGGCAAGTATACCTTGCCAACTTTGTACAGTTTATTCACATGCATGTTCTTATTATTCTTTCTTGTTCGTGTCTCATTTCTATATTTGTAGTCTTGTCATAATTTATTGTCATGTCTCTTACATGTTATTATTTACTTTTGTCATTAGGTATATTTTCACACTTAACTTTGATGGTAATGTTACTTGAGTGACTTGACTGGATCACATGTGCCGTGATACTTTGACTTGATCTCGTGTTCCATGCTACCTTGACTTGGCCCTCTACTAATACTAGGATTGGCTACTTGACCACTCTCGACTCGGGAGTACCACGCAGGGCTATAATAGAGACTTACTATAGTTAGGGAGTACAACGCAGGGCTACTAGCTATAGGACCGGGAGTACCATGCAGGGCTACGGTCATTCAATTCAATTGTAGCCATACTTAGTATTACTTTTCATATGACATGTCATGATCTATTAGAGTCTTCCATATGATCTTTATTCTTATTCTAGAAGTTATTTTTTCTATTTTTCTTGCATATTATATACTGTCATAATAGGCATGTTTTATGTATCTTGCTAGTCCCCTGAGGACCTGGTGATCTCTCCAGTTATTAAATGAAGGTATGATACATTGATGGTCACTAATATATTGTCTAATTAGAGCTTGTTCAGGACATATGTTTTATTGGGGACGCCTCTGTTCAACCTTAGTGCACGTGGTTCGCTTTTTGTATGACTATTCTATGTGGATTGAGATATAGTTGACTTAACTTATTAAACAAAATAGTATCTCATTCACAACTGCCTTGACAACTCACCTTTGGACTATTCAATCGCCTTTGAACCCCGTATTTGTGTTTGATCACTTCTTTATTGTACTCTTTATTATTATTTTTGTCTTCACCTATTTCGAAAAAACAAATTCTCATGCTTGAGGGAAGCTAGACATAAAGTGTCCCCCTTATTTTACAATATCACCTATACCCACGATAGTTGTATATACAAGTATAGTTAGTCATCGACCATCCATGTGACTACAACCTCATCTTAAGTTACTCGTCCTTTTTCTCGATCCTAGATCTATTATCTTGACCTTCTAATGATGTTACGGCGAACCTTTTAAAAGTGGTGTGGGTTAACCCAACAGGAAAAAAAACTTTCGTCTATATCAGGAAGAAGGACCAAATGTTTTCGAAGCATAAAGTGGTAGAAATGGAATAATATTCCATTGGTGAACCCGAACACTACTTTTATACAGTAAAGATGACACACTATTCGGATTGATTTATCAGCAGGAACAGTCGGGAATGCAATCGGCTGATAAATCATTTTTTTCTAGGATCGAGAAAAAGGTCAAGATAATAGATCTTGGTTCTAATCACTGCTAATAAATCATTTTTTCTCTCTAATTTCAAACTTCAAGAAAAGAAAATATTTTTTTCTAAATTCAAACTCCAAGAAAAGAAGAAGAGGGTCTCTTTCCAATTTTCAAGAACTCTTACACTGTGTTTGGGAACTAAGGAAAATGGAGGAGGGTAAAATGAAGGTAAAGTTAATTTTTCTTTCATTTGTTTGGTTGGACAAAAAGTAGGAAAAGGAAAAGTTTAATTTTTTTATTTGTTTAGGGATAGAGATACAATTACTATTTAGTTCTTGGTATTCTCAAATGATAATTTATTATTACTTTATGAGGGGTGATGGAGTAAATTCACTCAAATTCCTCTCATCTCTCTCCATTTTTGTCACGCCCCATAACCAGAACACTGGAGAGCGGGGGCAGACATAGCCAGCTGCGTATAACGGAATGGAATCCATGTCGCTATACGGTCACGGCTGTCTAGATATGTGAGGGTTTCACTACAATCCATCTGTCTCTTAAGGTCATAAAATAGCCTATTGTCTCAATCTCAACCAACTAGTAATAGTTACAAGATGTCAGACCACCAACTACACAATAGTAAGGCATTCCATACATTATATATTCGGAATGATCATGAAGCTAGTCGTGACAAAATGTGAGGACTAGCAAGAGTTCAGTCATACATGATCAACCCTCGGGGCTTGTCAATCATGTTACAGCCCGTAGGCATACAATAAGTAAAGCTGCAATCGAGCTAACACTTGCTCGTCGGCTAAACGCCTCAAAAGAATAATTTATAATATTACAGTGGGAGAACAAAAAGAAACCCACTCGTTGCCCTGGTTACGCCTGGTGGTCACCATCGGGCTGGAAAGCAGGGAGATCCTTTGGTGCTGCTCCGGTATCTGGCCATACAAAACCAGCTGGGTCAGACCCAGAAAGAGCAAGTGCCACAAAGGATGCTTCACTTAGGAACTAAAACCAATAAATCATTAGCATTCAACATGTAAGAAAACAACAATAAGTAACACAGATTGAGGTTTGTGCAATACCAATGCACTTATCCCAATCAGAGAAAATAATTAAGTGAAGCATCATTGACATAAGACAACTGGAGAATCATGCTAAATAAAATATAGCTGGGCAATATATGAAGAGAAGACGAAGGTACTATTCCGGAAGCCAGGTTACAATCCTTAAACCAAACAAGGACCGAGATTGTAACCCTTCGTCTGAACAGAACTTAGTCTCTGATCATTTATTGCTAAAGGTGACAATCATTAAGGTAAAAATGAGAGAGTACAATGATAAAAGTGACAATAAAGAGTACAATACGCTAGAGTGACAATAGAGTACAATTATTATAGTAACAATCTGGAGTGACAATCATTCAATCATTCTGGTATAATCTTGCAATCAATCACTTCTAGACAATACTATACTGGACTAGACTCCATCCAATCAATCACGGCCAATCATTGCCTACGGCTTTCTACATTAACTAACTAGGGTTATCACAATCCTAGTTACTAGCAAGATGCAATGAGATGCTCCAAGTAGTCACAGGCCCTGCAGCTATCCAGGTTATCCAGGCGAACATTATAGTGACAATTTAGAGAATTCAATCATTATAGCGACAATCAGAGAGAGTGACAATAGAGTTCGATCATAAAGTGACAATGAAAGGTGCCCCACATGACAGTGGGCTGGAAATGTGCCCTACTCGTCGGCACGCTACAAGTCCAAATATTTGCGGCCGGAATAACGGGGTCGCCTGTAACTGGAGAACATCTCTTCATGACTAGTGAATTATTCTAATCATTAACCTTAGTCCATTTCAGTAGGTACTCATGACCGTAGTACTCAGGAGTCCCAAGACAGGACTGGATTATTTGTACAAACACAATCGTCCACGGTGTCCAGGTTACTTATACAGGTCATATCATGTCAGGTAGCCGTCGCAACAGCTTATCAAGATATATCATGTCAGGTTATCATGTCAAGTTTACTGGTCAATAGTGCACCACGATGGGCCACTATCAGGTGGTGTCAGGTTTACTTGCCATACCATGTCATGTACAATTGTCATTTCAATCATGTCAATCAAATCATGATTTATCAAGTTCAGGACGAAAGGCGTAATGATATAAAATGGGCATAAAAATATACCATAGGGGCAATAATAATAAAATAACAGTACACAAGGCTATAGGAGAATCATGTGGCTGAAATGAATTGGGTCCATGCGGCGGAGAGAAAGACAAGCTCATGCGGCAGCAGGAGAACAGTCCATGCGGCTACGGAAAGAGGAAAGCACATGCGGCTAAGGCAACAATCCATGCGGCTACGGAAAGAGGGAAGCGCATGCGGCTGAGGCAACAATTCATGCGGCAGGGACAGGAGCGGAGCCATGCGCTTATGCGGTTAGCGGGGTCATGCGCCTATGCGGCTACAAGTGGACCAA